>JAVGVS010000023.1:1770554-1856766 GCA_032718565.1 Distichodus sexfasciatus | reverse complement strand
AACTGTCCCTGAAATTAGGAAATTGAAGTCGCTCTGGATAAGAGCATCTTCTAAATGCTAAATATAAGCTTGTTAACATGACACTGATCAGATGGTTTTTTAGTGTAACTCGCAGCATGTTCGTTTTCTTCCGTTTTTTTAAAACCTGAACCAGCACTTTGGCGAACCTTCCGGGAGAGAAGGGCCACTCGAAAGCACTCAGCAGCAAGAGCTGGAGAAGAAGGGCTTCATAGACGAGTGGCTCCCTAAATTAAATTCAGGAGGCAGCCCTCGTTGAGGCACGTCAGCCTCAGCCGAGGTTGGACACGAGACGGGACCCCAAAAACCAAAAACACAGACCCCAGGTAATAAACTGAAAGACAGGGAAGAAAGAACTAAAGAATACATTTTTCTTCTCATCCTTCACACCCTGAGACATCCAGGATTAGATTAGCTTTCTCCCTTGTTTACAGGGTCTTCACTCGGGGCACTTTTTCACAACGATCTCTGGCCGATATCAGGCAGAAAGAAGCTGGCTGTAATAACAGAGGGAAGCACCGCCTTTTCAAATTTTCTGCGCTAACCCGTGTGGGAGGTGACTGACAGGTAATTTCAGAGGTGTCTTTGCGCTGCGAAACTGAACAAACAGCGACAGATGAAAGGGCGCTTCCCGAGAAGAACAGGAGGTGAGGCAAAAGAGAAGGCAAGATGAGGAGTAGCTTTGGTGCTTCCTTTTTACTCCGACGGACAAAAAGGGATAGGAATCGCTTTTCTATTTCTAGTAAACTTCTATATGGGTACGGGAAAATGGTAGCATAACACTTACAATGTTCCCCCTGTAATTGGAAGATCACTGGTTCGAATCCCCAGACTCATTAGCAAGGCACCACCCCCAAGCACTGCTCCATGGCTGATGCCCATGTCAGCTGCCCAGCAATGTTAGCAACCCTACAATGTCCACTATTGGACCAGAATGGTGTCAGTCGCTCCCTGGCAACCCTACAATGTCCACTATTGGACCAAAATGGTGCCAGTCGCTCTCTGACAACCCTACAATGTCCACTATTAGACCAGAGTGGTGTCAGTTGCTCCCTGGCAAACCTACAAGGCAACCCTACAATGTCTACTATTGGACCAGAGTGATGTCAGTTGTGCCCTGGCAACGCTACAATGTCCATTATTGGACCAGAGTGGTGTCAGTCGCGCCCTGGCAACCCTACAATGTCCACTATTGGACCAGAGCACTGTCAATCACTCCTTGGCAACCTGAAAATACACAGTCATTGGATCTATGTGCTTTCGCTACCTGCATATTTTAAAGAGTGAACTTTTATTACATATCTGACACATACTGTTTTACACAGTATTGTCCTGTGTATTGTTGGGTTCTCAGGACACCATTCAAATACCACAGTTGCATATTGTGTCTTAAGAAGAAATTTTAAGACAAAATTTTGCCTTAACATTAGGTGACAGTGAAAAGTGAGTGATTACTTGTCATTGCAAACACAGCACAGCACACAGTGCACCACAACGAAAGATGACCTCTGCGTTTGACCCTATGTTTAACCATTGCACTCCGAAGTGAAGAACACACACTACAAAGTTTGTTATAAACAAATACTGTTAAATGTTTCATACTTGCTTTTTAAGGCACTGCTTCCCAAAGTAGTTTTCAACACAATTTCTGACTATATTTGTGTCAGAGCCAATTCTTTCACACCCTATTAAAAAAAACCCAGAAACACTTTTGCTCGGACCACTGAGGCAGATCCTCAGTTGTAAAGAATGAAGGGAATCGTCAAGGACACCAGACATGTCTTGGCTGGTTGACTACATTAGAGAAGGCAGTAAATCTGCATGTCAATTTTTGCTGAACCACTTCTTGACGACATGACCTTGCCCCACCTTATCTGAACAAGCCCCAAAAAAAAGTCCATCCCATAAACTCCCATCCACTAAGTTTTACAAAATTTATGTTCGGAAGGTCCCTGCCGCCGCCCTCAAGTGTCCTCCCATTTACGTATTACTCCCTATGATATATTTTTCATTTGGAAACATCAAATGACATTTAATTTGGAAACATAACCCTGACATTTAATTACTCCTAGACTCTCACAACCCTGTTGTCAAGGACAACGCCGTTACCACCAAGTAAGTGGGGGGCAACCCAAATTTGGGTACAAAGTCATAAAGGAGTGAGGACAAGAGTCATAATAAAAAGCTGGTACAAGTCTATTAAAAAGGTCGCCGCCTGGTACGGAACCCAATTTTCTAAATGAAGAGAATTGGATGAGGGGCTGAAGGAAGTGGATGGGGTGGGGTGTGTGTGGTGGGGGGGTGACGACACCAAATTGTCTGATTAAAGCATGTCCTGGTGGAAACATGGAGTGTTTTATTGGATTTCACACAGGAACCAGGGGTCAGTTTAAATACATGGTAATGCCCTATGGTTCACACTAGAACTCAGCAAATTGAGCCAATTAAACTGATTGTTACATTAAAAGGAAAAATCTACAAATTCTCCCTGTTTGCTTATGTTTTATGGATTATCTGTCTATCTATAAGTCACCACAACAATTAATATAACAGAATATAGCCGTAAGCGGCAACAAGAGGGATCCAAGACACAAAAATCAGCATAAAAGGGTCAGCACTGACCATCAGCAGTGTCTGTGTGTATGTGTGTAGAACAATAAAGTGAAATGACATAAGGTTAAACTACAAAACTACATTAATTTGATCAAGGAGTTAGAACATAGGAAGTATATAATAAAGTTAAATGACACAGGAAAAAAAGAATGAAATAGTGTTAATTAAGATTTAAGATTAAGAAATTTGTAACTTGGTAGTGAAGCTTCTTTTTTGTTATGACGCTTCAATAAGTTGTTTTTATAAAGAAACTAACCTCTAACACTGTTCATAGAAGTATTGGGTGGGTTTCTATAATTTCATGTAAATTATAAAAGCTCTCTTATGACATCACATACATTTATGTAGCGTTTTAGTGCCCCCTATAAGTGTTTTCCTTTGCTATAGCGCCAATTATAGGCCGATGATTTTTGGCCTCTGATGATATGCACACCGTTCCTACTTACCCTGAAAATGTCAGCTTTCTGCAACTTACGATTCAAGCTGCACAATCCATTTTGTAAGAGATCAAGTAGAAACATAACAGTTACAAGAGCGGTCCATAACAACTTCGTGCTTGGACCCCTAATGATGACAGTATCTATATAGTTTGTAAGTTAACTGTGAGAGAGGTTCTAATATCTCCATATCAGGATAAAATATAAAATTAATAGATGCAACATGTAAATTATGTGTATACCAGTGGTTCATTGTGCCAGTTTTGGTTTCAAGTGTTTTTAATTTATCCAATTTTAATTGGATATATTGTATTATTTATATAAGCTTTTTTGTTTTTTAGTATTTTTTGCACTTTCAAGCACTTTTCCTGTAAAACTGTACATTGTAGTAGTATAAGATGGCACTCCCAAACCCAATAAACAGACTTGTTTTTCCTTTTGTTTTTGCAAAAAACCTTTAAAAAATCCTTATATCCACATCCAAATGTCTTCTGTTTCAGAGCCTTACAGTCCTGCGGTGTGGGTGATGATGTTTGTCATGTGCCTGTCGGTAGTGGCGGTAACCGTCTTCATCTTCGAGTTTTTCAGCCCCGTTGGATACAACAGAAGTCTACAAAGTGGAAAGAGTAAGTTGACATTATTTGATGGTTTTGCTGTAGGCACATTTACAAATGAAAATCAACCCAGCGGAGCTTCTCTGATTACCGTTCAGCACTGTTTCCCCATCTGTTCCATCTGGTTTTCAATCCTCCCTAAGATGTTTGTATCGTTCTCTATCCCCCTTCTCTTTATCGTAGAGGCTGGAGGATCGAAGTTCACCATCGGGAAGTCGGTCTGGCTGCTGTGGGCTTTGGTCTTTAATAACTCAGTTCCAGTGGAGAATCCTAGAGGGACCACCAGTAAGATCATGGTACTGGTCTGGGCTTTCTTCGCTGTCATCTTCCTGGCAAGCTACACTGCTAACTTGGCAGCATTCATGATCCAAGAGGAATACATAGACACAGTGTCGGGCCTCAGTGACAAGAAGGTATATTTAATTTCCAAATCTCAACATGTTTAGGGTAAGTTAAAACCCAAAAAAGGAGGAAAAGTTGCTTATTTGTTTATATAGATATTCATAGGATGTGTAGCAAATTTCATTACTGACAGCCTATATCTCTATGAAGAACAAAAATACTATTACAGTGTTATTATTAGGGATGCAGTGGTACAGTGTGCCCACGGTTCAGTACGTATTGTGTTTTTTGGGCCATTAACATTATCTTAGCTCTAATGCTACGTTCACACCAAGAACTACTAAAGCTGTAAAATCACCAGAAGTAATAGATTTTCTATTGATGAGCGATGAGCAACAAAAGCGACGATCGTCAAAGTTTGGGCAAGTAGAGCGACCAAAAAGTTAAAAAGACAGCTTAACTTTATGCTAATTAGTTATGACGCATTTCTCAAAGTATTTCTCAAGTATTTCAGAGTTGTATTTAGTGTGTTATCTGATTCCTTAATGATTTGTGTCTGTAGTTCCAGCACCCCACAGAGCAGTACCCTCCCCTTCGCTTCGGCACCGTCCCGAATGGAAGCACAGAGGAGAACATCCGCAGCAACTATCCCAACATGCATCAGTACATGGTGCGCAATAACCAGAGAGGCGTCGAGGATGCCATTGACAACCTCAAGACCGGGTGAGTGTGTGAAATTTGATGCTGGAGCAGATGATGGTTCCCAAACTACGGTAAATACATAGATAGACAAATCAACGTTAATCTCCTAAACTCTAGAAACACATTAAAAGGCAGGAAAGATGAGGCAGTTGGTAGCGTAGTGGTTAGGGAGTTCACCCCATGACCAAAAGGTTGCCGGTTCGATTCCCAGACCTGTAAAGGTACCACTGAGGTACTCATGAGCAGGGTACCAGTCTCAAGCACTGCTCCTCGGACGCTGCCTATGTCAGTTGCCCACTGCTCCTTCACGGATGGGTCAAAGGCAGAGGTCACATTTCGTTGTGGTGCACTGTGTGCTGCGTTGTGGTGTGTTCACAATGACAAATAATCAGTGACTTCTTTTATTTGTAATCATTAGCCACATTAAGGCCTTAAAATGAATTCTGTGTCCCCTTCAACTGATTGGGTTATGTAGGAAACCCTGACAAGAAATGTACTTTCTGAAGCCGCCTCTGCTAAAGTGGCAGCAGAACCTTGTTAAAGTCTGGCACCATATGTGGTCGTGTTGTACGTTAAGCGTGTTGTGTGTTATAACAATTTGTGGCGCGGTCACTTTGGCAGCATTGAAATCTTAGCAACCATCGATGCTTGCCTAGCAACCGTCGTGATCCAGGACTTCATTATTTCATGGTTGGTTTTTTTCATGTTTCATGTTGAGTCTGTGAGGCATCAAAAAAGAGCCCATAAATTGACCCAAAGATTTATTTGTAGGTAGCAACCGTGACAATCGCTGCAGTATTTTGGACTGCTTATAATTGCTTGTTCAATTACATGAAGAATGAGTGTTATGCTAATGGTTTCCCAGACAAAAATCAAAGCTATCAGTCTTGGGAGAGCACCAGTCTCAAAATTGACAAGCTCTCCTAATTGAGTATCTGGAATCGCGGTGTCCTTTTATGCAGCAGCAAAAACAGATGTGCTAGCGTGCAAGTAATGGATGGAGGTGGGTGACACTGTGGATCAGAGCGGAGGCATTAATTATTTTGTCGGCTGTCGCGTTCCGTCTCCAGTCTGGAGCAGGCGCGAAAGCCGACTTTGTCACTGAAAGCAGAACAACTGCTACTTCCTCAACCCAGTTTTCCCAACAGCTACGCTCGATAACATTTTGTTTAAAGCAGCGTTTTGACAGTTTACATTCAAATTGGAGAATTCCATTGCATGTATTTTTCCAGCTAGTTTTTACAGTGAAGATGTTGAAGAAATTTTGCTTGGTGGAATGCTCCTTCTGAATCTTATTTTGTGATAATATTTGTCATAAAAAATGCTCAAGAAGAAATTTTATTGTTTTTTGTAAAGATCTCGGGTTCTGTACCACTTCTAAGCCACTAGGGACTCAATGTCCCTGTTTTCCATCTGAACTCCACTTCCTGTTTGTAGAAACTAGCCTAACTTACTGTCTTGGTGAAGTATTGCCAACTCTGGTGCATACCAAGCCCCTCTCTCTACATTATCATGTTGTTTCCTGTGTATCACTTTTTTACATTGCACATTTTGGACTTGAATACTCTGTTTTCTGTTTCGAAGGAGCAGTGGGCAGGGACCAGTGCTTGGGGATGGTACTTTGCTCATGAGTACCTCAGCGGTAACACCCTGCCGTTACGCCACCATCACCCCAAACTCAGACTCTTGTTTCTCTCTTTCTTTATTCTTACCCAACTCTGGATTATCTGTATTATTCACTTCTGCAGAGTTCTAAAATAAAATACCTTTTCCTGTTTCTGACATTTACGTGTATGCCATTTATCAGATGCTTTTATCCAGAAGGGCCTCCATTTCCTAATCGCAGTTTCCCTGGAACAACTTGGGGTTAAGTGTTACCTCCAGCACGACCACCATTGGGCCCAATTTGAATAATGTACCATTAGGCCACGACTACCACAACATTTCACACAAAACATCAGAAAGATAATTTAGGGAGTGATTATTTGTCATTGTGAACACAGCACAGCACAGCACACAGGGCACCACAATGGGACTCGTGCCAGCTTTTTGGCAGCGCAGAGGGAGCAGTAACTTGCTCAGAGGTGCCTTTGCCTTTACTGGTCTTGGACTTGAACCTGTGACCTTCTGATCATGAGGCAGACTTCTTAAGGCTTGGGCATGCACTGTGATTTTTTTCAATCGTTTTGTAAACCTCCTGCTTTTTTATTTTGAAAAACAGTTGAAGAAAGCGTTATGCTTCCAGTACTAACGTAGTAAGTTTGTTCAGGACCAGTAATCAAAAGGAGCCTGTGTCCGTGTCTGTGTTGTCTCAGTTGAGGTTAATGCATTATGCATAAATAAGACATGAAAACATGAATATGTATTGCCCCACATCTGTGTGTGATTATGCATGATGTCAAAATCCCTTTTTTTCCACCACTCATAATGTATCCAGCAGACTTCCTTAATTATTACTGATGGAGTCTGGGAGCTAAAAGGGTGGTGTCCTGTTGCGTTACAAAAGCTGAGTCCTTGCTTGCTCTCTCTCTATCGCTCTAGCCATGTTTCTTCACTTCAAAATACCAACCACAAAAAAATAGGATGCAAATAGGTTGTGGAAGCTGCTTGTATAATGTAACGCTCTGACAGACACAAGCTGTTGTCTGTCTTCTTCTTTCCCCGTCTATCCTGTTGTTTTTGAGATTTTGGTACTCTTTGAAGCATTAATCACACTAAATACTCTCATATGTTTTGCGTTTCCTCATCTCGTAGCAAACTGGACGCGTTTATCTATGACGCAGCTGTGCTCAACTACATGGCACGGAAGGATGAAGGTTGTAAAGTGATGACCATCGGTTCAGGGAAAGTGTTTGCCACTACGGGATATGGCATTGCCCTGCACAAGAACTCACGCTGGAAGCGGCCACTAGACCTCGCTTTGCTGCAACTGGTGGGAGATGGTAAGAAGGCTATAATTTACTTAAATGTACTGAATTAGCACTTTTTAAGCATTGATTGCCACCTTAAGGTTCAAGCCTAGGCTATAAAGTCCAAATTGTGAGGTCTGACTATGTTACCGTATGTTTAATGAACCACCTATATCGATAATAAGAATCAGAAATCAGTTAGAGAGCATTTGCTTGAAGGAGGTGCGTAATTTTTTCCCTACTTTCTGTTTGGCTACCAAACTAGTAAATGTATAGTGTGGATTTCAGTACAGAAATGCTGAAAAATGATTATTAACAAAGTTTGATTAATGTATTGATTATAATCAATGTTACTCGATGGGCCTGTCTCACAATTTCCAGGGTTCGGCGCCTTGGCAGAGTAAAAGGCCTTTTGGTCACAACATTCTACAGAAGTAAACATTGGCACAATGGTTGAGGTTGTGTACCTTAGCGCACTAATTCCAAACAAAAACAGCCTTACTTACATTTTCAAGAATTTCCGACAAATGCAGACCAAAGATGACAGTGGGTGAGGGCGATCAGATGAGATGAAGGCGAGTGTGGGGCTGAAGATGGGAGCTGTTCCCAATCGCTTTAACTGGAACAACTATAGCACAGTCCAGGCGAAAACATCGGTGTGTGAACGGGTGACAGCTCGGCAAGCAAAAACGCGAAAAAAAACCCACACAAGCAGACAGGAGAGGTACCATAGAGCATGACTACGCCACACGGCCCCCTGCTGGTGTTAGCACCGAGATGTGAGCTAGCTAGGTTGTAACTCGTAAATGTTATGTTTGTAATTCATGGTCAGCCATTATGCACAAGTAAGCTACAACATTTCCAGATGGATTGGTCTAATTTTCACTAAACTTGCATTCAAGAAGTAAAATTTGTGTTGTGTGCATTTGCCAGTTTTCCAGACAGACCCTCAGTCAGTTAGCCAAAATAAGAGAACATGCTAACTGATGTTAATGAGAACCTTTTAACAAGTGTTGGGCTACATTCTTCTCACATTAGTACTTACAGACCAAATATCTCCCTGGTAAAATGAGCCTCTTCAGTAAGCGATTTTAAGATTGTAAACAGTAGTCATACAAACAAGTTACAGAAGCTCTTTAGCTCTTATACGTTTTACCCAGCCAAGGCACTATCGAACGTCGAAATTGTGAAATAGGCTAGGTGAATCCAGTGTACGTTCTCAAATGTAATTTGTGGTACAGTCAACAACGAAACTGAAGAATCGCTGCATTTTATGCACTCTCCTGTTAGAGGGTTTGCCAGAAGTATGTTAACCCGGTGAGACGTAATTTCCTGAATTTAGTGAAAAGGGCCCGTTTTACCAAATTAAATGGGGATAGGGCAGGGTGGTATTAATGTTTTATCCCCTTGGATGCAAATTACAAGGTTCCGAATGAGAATAAGAAATAGGTCTGATTGTTGTTGATGTGGCATTGGGAAGGTTTCCATCAGGTAAAAAGAGAGCGCTTACAGCAGCATCCAACATGATTGTATCCCCAGCCATTACCTCAAGCCACTTTACAGAGAGGACATATAACACAAAGAACCTCTTTGTTGTGGGGTACAGTGTGTGTGATTGGCCATAAATGTTCAACTGGAGGCGGTTGTGTAAAGAAGCAGGCAGTGTGTTTAATAGAAAGGTGGGTGATCCACTATTCTCACTGGTGGTCCAGGCTGCACAATCCCTACCCAGCTTCCATCTCAGCAGCACTCTTTATGATGTGACAGTGTCCACTTTTAACCTTTCAGGGGTCATCCCAATTAGGTGCCTGCTTTGGTGATCAAGACGTTAGACATGGAATACTTGCAGTGCTGCTTGCTTCACATTTTGCTTGGTTGGTCATGTATCAGTTTCCACAGTCCAAAAGCATGCAATACAGGTTAATTGGCAACTGCAAATTGGCCCTGTAAGGTGTTGGCACCTGCCCAGGGTTGGTCCCCACCTTGCGCCCATAGTTCCCGGGATAGACTCTGGTCCCCCTGCGACCCAGTTGGGATTCAGTGGTTCGGATAATGAATGAATGAATGAATGAATGAAGTAAATGTTCTAAAGTACAACAGATACTTTAATTGTTCCTCAGGGTTTCAGTATCAGCCTTTGTGGCAATTGTTAGGTTACTAGATACATGGTGCAGACCTTTTTCTTTTATTTGGCAGGAAGCCCAGGTTTTAAAATGACCGTCACAGTCTATTGGAGCTTTCAGACTTATTTACACTGTATGAGTGTGAAAATGACTTTTCCAGTTTAGTTTGCTTGTTGTGATGTTGGTATCAGACCTGTAAACACAAGAGCAATTTTTCTGCTCTGGAAAACCTTTCTCACGTCTACCTTTTGAGGCCTTCCAGCTAAATAATGAGGAGCAATGTGAAAGTTTTAAGCCTGAAATACAATGGAAACCTATTACTTTTGTTTAAGATGTTGGTGATGCTTGGTCATTATGTTGAAAAGGTGTTAGATTATAACATTGATTTCTCTTCTGTATCTTCTGAGAATGTCACACTGCGAGGAGGTTATTATGACACTGCTTTCGCTTTACAGCTCTTGTCAGCCACTTTTGGGGTTTGTTTTCTGATGAATGACTGATGAAAAAAGTATGTGCATTTGCACCATCTTATGTTCATTCACACCATCTGATAAAATTACAACTTCATTTCAAATGCTTTTTGTCGAAAGGATCTTGAAATGATTTCGTTTTTTCATCCCATTCCCAAAATTGATGCCAGCTCTCCAAGTCATGTTTCTACATGTAATGATGCTCATTTGCATCAAAGGTAGCATTTCCATTCCAAGTAGGTGTCTAGATAAAGCTAAAATGCTTTGTTATGTTTGTAGTGTATAGTGGAAAAAGGACATGAGAAACACCTCTCGAGAAACATCACAACGTATAGCATTTTGTAACGGCTTTAATGCGGGAAAGGGTTAGAATGCCATGTCTGTGTTCACCTTGACTCCTTTCATCTAGCAGCTCTGTAGTGAGAGATTCCTGCGGTGTTTAACAAGGCGAGATCAGAGGATCACAGCAGTGTTCTAGGTGGGCCGTTGCTTTCACTTTAGACTCTCACCAACACCTGATCCGTAATGATGATAATGATTGGAAAGCAGCTATTTATGTAGCTGGCTTCGGTTCAGGAGGAAAGTAGTAGGTCAAGGATTAAGGATTAAAGCATATACCAGCAGGTGGGCTCTCGAGTAAGCTGTTAAAGTGAGCAATTTATCACGAAACTAAAACTGAAACTGTTTTAAGGTACACTCTTCATGAAACAGGGATTGGTGGTGACCAGGGATTGGGCAAATAATATTGTATATATATATAATAAATCATTCATTTATTATCCGAACCACTTAATCCTATCTGGGGTCGCGGGGGGACCGTAGCCTATCCCGGGTACTTACGAGCGCAATGTGGGGACCAACCCTGGCCAGGCGCCAACACACCGCAGGGCACTCACACTCTCACTCACACCGACACCTTACAGGTCAATTTACAGTCACCAATCAACCTATATTGCATGCCTTTGGACTGTGGGAGGAAACCGGAGCACTCGGAGGAAACCTATGCAAACACGGGAAGAACACACAAACTCCACACAGAAAGGCCTCACGGCCGAATCGGGGATCGAACCCAGAACCTTCTCGCTGTGACGCGGCAGCACTGACTACTGTGCCACCGTGCTGCCCCATAAGAGACCACATCACTTTATTTCTGATTTACCTGATTTATTGGTTTAATTTGTAACTGTGTGTCTGTGTAAAATATAGACGTCAGTGTTCTTGTATAACTTTACCATGCTTAATTCTAAATTCCAAACATTTTTGGAGTAAATTAGCAAATAAATATCATCTTATTCTAATTTGGAAGTCGCAAACTACACGTCTTATTTCACAGTTATGTCATTTAAAGACTATAGTCCATAAGTCCACGCTATCCATGGTTTGTTGAAGTCTGTTTCCTCTAATCAGCAAATTGAATCAGGTGTGTAGGTGTTGGAATAAAACACATGGAATAACTACTATAAAAACAGAACTGCAGTTATATATTAAAATATGGACTGTTTTCTTATTTTTCACAGACCTGCAACTGCAATAAAGTGAAAGTGAGTGATTATTGGTCATTGTGAACACACCACAGCAGAGCACACAGTGCACAACAACAAAATGTGACCTCTGCATTTGACCCATCCGTGAAGGAGCAGTGGGCATCTAACATGGGCAGCGCCCGGGGAGCAGTGCTTGGTGACAGTAATTAGTTCATGAGTAGCTTAGTGGTAACTTTACCGGTCTGGGATTCGAACCTGCCACCTTCTGGTCACAGGCTCATAAAAGAATAGCAACCTGCACATTTTACACTCACAGCCACATATTGCAAAGTCAGTGAACAGTTGTGATGTGACATTTTTTTCAGAGCTGTGTGTATATATATAAAGTATAGTGTAAAGGAAATTCTAAATATAAAGATTTATGCTGCAAACAAGCAAAAAAAACTGCCTTATAAAATGCTACTGAATTGCAACATTTTCTTGGAAGATAGAAAGGTAGATCAGAACATTTGCAACAGTTCCAATGCAATTTTCATTCTGTGTGTCTGAAAGGCTATGAATAAAGATGTGATCGCCTTACTGTGAATAAAATATTCAGGTCTCATTGCCTTCCATTATAGCTGCGAGTTCAACTAAACTGAAGCTTGACATGCGGATTTAAAACAACACAACTCATCCTTTCACTCAACGCTGTTAAGAGGAGGCAGTATTTCTTACTAGGGTGCCTCACCTTAAGCAGTCCCTCCAGGATTTCACGGGACTTTTTTGAGATTGCTGCAGCCTAAAATTTCTCATTTTGCGGGAGCTTATTAAAAAAATTGCGATGAAAGTTGCAGTATTTTCAGGCGTTTTGTTGTAATAAAGTTGCGAGAGCAAGTCAAAGTTGAAGAACAATTTTGGTTTGGTTCCCCTTTATAAAGACTGTTTAACAATTAATTAAAATATAATTTTTATTAAACATTAATCATTTAAGTATTTTTGAAGCTAAATGTGAGGCGTTTTTATCACACACGTTTCCTGCGTCTTCTAAATGTAACAAGGAAGTAAGTTCGCTGACGTATGACTCAACATTTTGCAAGAAACGGCAATGATTGGTCAAAAAATTGTGGAAAAGTTGCGGTACTTGGTCAAAATTGCACGGTAGTAATGAATTTGCGGGAATTGGATGAATTTGCGTTAGTTTTTGCGATTGCAATGATGCAAAATCCTGGAGGGTCTGGTTAAGGGATGCTTTCCAGCTTGACGGGTAGAACAAACAACGGGTAACAATAGAAATATTCTGAGAGTATAAGTGTGTTTTTGTTGCCATATGACTAGGTGGAACAGAAAAGTACTTTCTTGGACTCGTGTCAAACTGATATTACTTTCAATGAGACGCTTCTGTCCCAGGATTGCATATGTAACTGGCTTTATGTACCTGGCTTTTTGTAGGCTGCTATGCTTGTTCCTGTTCTAATCCCAGAAAGGTTTGACATAACACATTGCAGGTGTTTAGCATTTCAGTTTTCACTTCTCGCACTCACTTTCTCCCTGTCTCTCTCTGGTTTGGTGTTTTTCCCCTCACACCATCTCTGGCTTTGTTGAATCTCTTTTAACGAGGATGAATATGAAAGGGATCCGGATGAGACTCATTGAAATGTGATAAATGAAATTAGGAAAAGTCTCCAAGTTAATGAATACGCTAATTAATAGCCAAAGGGTCGGGCCGGTAAACACGGCACTACTCAAACCCACTCGAATTTGAATTCTTACATGCATTTGAGTGCGGTGTCTTATTAGGACTTGGTTTTTCAGTTGCAATTAATGTGGCTAAACGTGGTTTCGGGTTTATATTATTAGATTTCCCATTAGCTCCGTGTGCCTTTGCCTAGGCCATGTTTCTGGACTGAATTTTTATAAAGTGACACACTCCCGGATAACCCGGGGCCAATACCGTTACGCGTTTACACTTTGTTTTCAGTGAATAATGGATTTACTGCGGTCTCTACTGAGCCACGGAAGGAATAATCCTCAATAGAAAGATGCCGTCTAAATGCATGTAATGTGCTCTCTGCCAGTGTTCTTGTCTTGCCTTTACATTCTTCACGGTGACATTTTTCCTCTGATAAATGTACTAATGGGTATTGTTGGGGCGGTAGGCCCATCAGTCTGAAGCTTTCATCTCCAAACCACTTTGGGCCTGTCTTCTTACAAGATGCCAGAAAACCAGCCCATTTCAGACCTCCATCAAAGCTGTTATTATCTCGCTCCATCTGTCTTTCTCTGCCATATGGGTTTCTTTCTTTTTCCTTGGCTTTTTCATGTTTTCCCCCGTCCCTCTCTTCCCTTTTTCCCCCACGTTTTTTCACCACTCCCTGTGACAATTCGGTAATAACCGGAAACCCGACAGAAATCTCCAAAGGCTTGAAACTAATCTGTTTGCTCCTCTTCCAATGAATAAAAGACTGCGCTTCCCAACAAAAGGTCTTTAATCCCATTCATTTCCATTCGCTCTTCCTTCTCTGCTTATCCTCTTTTCGCTGCTCATACTTTTCGATTCTCTCTTCTCACCATTTCCTTTTTTTTTTTACTGTTTGCCCTGTTATTTATGACCGTGTTTATCTGCTCACCCCTAACCCATTCATTCGTTTCTTTCAGATGAAATTGACATGCTGGAGCGGCTCTGGCTCTCTGGGATATGCCACAATGATAAGATTGAGGTGATGAGCTCCAAACTGGACATAGACAATATGGCAGGAGTTTTCTACATGCTCCTGGTAGCAATGGGTCTGAGCCTTCTAGTATTTGCCTGGGAACATCTTGTTTACTGGAAGCTGCGCCACTGCTTGGGCCGTTCAAAAGGACTGGACTTTCTGTTGGCCTTCAGTCGGGTTAGTAGATATACAAGTTTTGCCTAAATTATAAGGTTTGTCCAAACTCAGTCCTTGCTCATAAAGTGTGAAACAGAGGCAATATTGTCTGGAGGTTTTACACTTGGAAATAAGAACTGACAGATAATAATCTCCCGACCGTAAATCCGAGGAATGGAACCTCGCAGTACACTTGCATAATTCCTGTCATTACTGTGACAGCACACTCAAAATTCCTACTGAATACACAAAGAGATTTTCTGGAGAACCTTACCTCTCTCACCGTGCAGGATAATAACATAGAAAGGCCAGAAGATTCTTTTCTATTTGGTCTGTCTGGAGTGACTGCTTACATTGTGAAAGGAATACAAATAATCCAAACACTCCCTAGAAAATTGAAACACATATTTGTGTAATATGAAAAGCAGTCATTTAAGATGAGAAATTTAAACACTAAAAAAAGCTCTACAGTGACACTGTTTTCTCTGAAAGGGGTTATGCGGGGAGGTGCTGTGTCCTGCCTTGCGTCATCAAAGTGCTGAACATACTGACAAGTTTGTTGTTCTGCTAATATTTTGAGTCATGCTTCACCGAGGCTTTTTTTTACCAAATGTCTTAATTAGTTTAGTGTCACCAAGTAGGTAACCTGCTGTATAGGACAGTTCCCTAAAAATATCTCTTTGTTTTCTTTTTACAGGGAATGTATAGTTGCTGCAGTTTTGAAGATGAAACAGCACCTGGAGGTTCACAAAGCACACTTCCACAATATCACCATGTTTCAACTATACCCCCTCCTCCCCCACCTCATGTGGTTACCACAGCTGTGGCCAACCCTTCCATTGCAATGGCACAACAACAGCAACAACAGAAGCACCACCAGCAACAGCAACCACCAGTGTACAATGCTCTTCTTCCTGGTTCCCCACCGACTGCTGGGCACTCAGGCATGGCTCTGGGGCCCTCAAACAGCCCAATTCTTGGAGCGCCCATGCCGTGCTCCACATTTTTACCTCGTCATGATCGCAGACTGGCTGTAGTGGATCGATGGACACGTCCGAAAACTGGTCCTGAAAAAAGTGTCAGTAGTAGCATCACAGATACAGTTACCCAATTCCCTCAAGGCATTCCTTCTCATTGGGCTACAGTAGGTGGAGGGGAGGGGGGTCTGGATGAGTACAAGAGATACTATGGCCCAATTGATCCAGAGGGTCTGGGGGCAGAGCCACAAACTGTAGGTTCCCAAACTCCAAAAAACACACATCGAACCAAGTCCTCTGGAAACCCGAGGCTACCGCCAAAAAAACAATCTTCGGGGCACATACCGATAAACCCAGCTTTGCCTCATCCTTCTCCACCGCAGCAGTCTCTCTGGAGAAGAAGCAGCCTCTCAAAAAGGAAAGGCTCTGGGGGGCCCCTGTATGAAAACATCCTTCCATTGGGGCGGAGAGGTGGGGGCAGATATGGAGTGCGGGACGCAGGTGGCCGACGAGGCCGCCGTCCTCCACCGTTACCGCTTCCTGTACCTGTTCCACTTTCCTCCCCAACCCAAACACCTCCTTCACCCTCACCTTCTGTGCATTACTCATACAGTTCCTCCAGTACCTCCAGCTCCTCCTCCACCTCCTCTTCAGCATCAGTCTCACGATCCAACTCTCCTTCCTATTCCTCTTCCTACTCATCCTCACAGAGTTTCCGAGGTAGGGCTAGTACCAGAGATGCGTACGACGAGTATGACACAGACGAGCTTACAGAAGAGTCCAGCCTTCTTTTAGGCAGGAGAAAAAGTCATTCACGGATGTCATCTCGCTCCTTGCCCTGCAGTCCTCCTCCACCACCCATACCACCTCGCAAACCTCGCCCACAGATGAGAGATAGAGCTGGCAGTCAGCTGGCACAACTTCAGGAGTGGTGGGCCTCCTGGGGGGAAAAAGAGAGAGCCAAAAGGTCAGGTGGTAGTAGAGACAAGGGCAAGGAGGAGAAACGACATCATAAAGAGAGAGAACGAGAGAGAAAGAGGAGGAAGAAGGGTCGAAAGAAAAAGAAGAGAGAGGAACGCGAGAGGGAAAGAGAGCGTAAGAGGCGTAAACTGAAAAAGAAAAAGAAAAAAGAGGAAAAATCGAGAAGAAGGGAGAGGGAAAAGCGATCTGGGCAGGAAGAGGCTGAGCCAGAGAGAAAAGAGGTGTTTGACAAAGGGATAGGGCAGGATTTCCCATCGTACCCTGTCTTAAGACGTAGTTCTTTACGGAAAAAGAGTGAAAGCTCCATCCGCAGTTATGAGTGGGATATAAGCAGAGAGGGCGGAAGGAGGGAAAGAGATGACCATGGTGGTGATGATGCAGAGCTGGCCAGAGGAAGGGAAAAACACCACAGAAGCCCTCATTCCTATCACCATTCCAGGCCAAGATCTAGCAAACACTTAACATCAGTCAAATTTTGGGCTAGTGGGAATCCACATTCTGAATCGCCATCATCTTTTTTGCCCCTGCTCCCTTTAAACTATAAGAGAAGAAGGTCTTTTGGATCTGAGAGAGAGGAACGTGGGAAGGGAGGCGAGAGTCGTCCGCTATTAGGAAAGAATGGCAGAGGCAAGTCCCGCTCAAGAGAAGGCTTAGCCTTCCAAGAATGGGATTCAGAGGAGGAGGAGTCAGAAGAGGAGAGAGATAGAACTGAGGAACGAGGTAGAAGAACAGAGAGCAGAGAAGTGGAATCTGAATCGGAAAGGGAGCGAGACAAAACGGTTGAGATCTATACAGATGATGAAGGTTCTTCTGGAGAATTTGGTAAGTTTGAGAGATACTGGGAGGGTCATGAAGGAAGGGCAGTTGGAGGCATTGGGGGAGGGGGGTGGTTTTTTGGCACTTACCCTGCAAGAGAGAGGGGGGGTAGCATAAACAGCAGGGATGACTTTTTTGTGGGTTTGGGAGGTGGGGAGAGCAGTTGGGGTTTTGGAGCAGGGTGGGGGTCTGGAGGTTTGGGGCCGAATCAGTGGCCACTACCACCATTGACTCCCCCACCGCCACGGCGATATTGGTCTGTCGACAAATTGCCTGTGAAAAGTGAGAAGAAGTCCAAAAGCAGGTCCCACGAGAAAAGTCGAGGTCATGCTGCATGTTCCTGCCAGTCACCCCACCACTCTAAGTGGAATAGGGTGACCTCTCGGAGTCAGGAGGAACTACTCCCTCACTGCCAAAGTTTCAGCAGCAGTGCCCGTCCCAAACGGCAGCCATCCAAACCAGAGAGGGCTCAAGGCCAAGCCAAGTCGGGGAGTCAATCCAATCTCAGTGCTCAGAGATCCCAGCGTTCGGAGAGGTCCAGAGAATCTTCATCACCTCCTCATACTCTACCACCAACTCTGCCACCTCCCATGCTCCCTGCTCTCCCTGCGCCTCCATCATCTTCCCACCCCATTCATGTTCCACCACCCACATCCTCCTCTTCGGTCTCATCCCCGTCAGCTATTTCATCAACACCGGGTGCCCCTCAGCCTTCCTCCATGTCCTCCTCCAGTGCCAAACTCCAATACCAGAGACTACGTTCGGTGCCCCAGCCACAACGGTACCAATCACCACATCTTCCCCTCAAAACCAAGAGTCTGTGCTCACGCCGAGGCTCTGCTCACTTCTCCAGCGTGGAGAGTGAGGTCTGAGACATCCAATCTAGACATCCTAATCACTCATAATCGCAATCAGAAGAAAGCCTGGGCAACCGTTTGGCTACTTACTCCGGAGGCAAACTCGTGTCGGCTCATAACGGTCGAGGTGGAGCCGCCTTCAGTTCTTGCACAAGGCTCTGTTGTGCTCCTGAGACAAAATGTGGACTGGGGAGTCACAAACATTGTGGCTTTTCTTTTTAACTTCATAATGGTACTGCCTTGCTGACAAGCCTTATTTCTATTAGAGGGGCTTGCTCAACTATGACTGGCTTTGCTTCTCTTAGTTCTTTTGGGCTCTTTAGGTAAAAGGGGGTCGACTCTTCTGGATGAATGTGCCATTTCTTTGAGTGCTGTGGTGCTTGCGGACTCACTTATGAGCCAAGGATTTCTCAAAGCGAGATTCATAGGCAGACACCCTTTTACCAATCACTCTATTGTCCACATTCATTTATAGCTATACGAGCTTTGAATTCTGACATATTTGTTGTGTTTGTTTTTACTCAAGGGATGCATTCACTGAGAAAAGGTAGCAGTTAGATTTTTGCTCCTCTTCTGGAACATATTCCTCCCCCATCTCATCTAGAGCTAGACTCATCTGGCATTCTGCCTGTCTGCATCTGTGTGTTTTGCAGTCTTAACAACAGGGTAAGTCAACCAAGACTGATATCATTTTGGCTCATTGAAGCTGAGTGCCAAACTTAAGTGAGTCGTACACAGTCATATCATCTTTGAATCTCGTTCTCCTCTCTGGAGCAATACATAGTTTATCTACAATGAAACACTGCGTGTCCATTTGTGATTTCTCATTTAAGGGTTTAAAAAGAGGTCGGGTTGGATTCATTAAGGGAACGCAAGCACTGCGCTACGTTAGAGTGGAGGGCACACACAACGTTTCAACTACCTAAAGAGTCAGTGGCAGCCGTCTCCTCATGACCGAATGTACACTTTGCCATGATAACACGGTGTGCTGCAACCGAGAAGACACTTTTTAAGATTTTGTTGATTTCCCGAGGGATACGTCTTCAAGCCAATGCATATAGTTTGGGCTGTCTTGAAATTGTTTCAAGTGGAAAGACGACAGAGCTAGCCATACTGCAGCGCTGTACTCAATCAGATGTCAATATTAGATTTAGGACATGCCATTTTTGCGAGAGCGATACGCACGGGAGAGCACTGTTTACAGTTTAGCACTGTGTTTTTACATCTTTTTTTACTAACTGCTCCGCTCTGTCGCTTCCCTAGCTGGCGTTATATCCAGACTCGTGCTGATCGTGCGGGTTGCAGCCAAAGTATGACATAATCAAATTAAGTTGATGAAAGCATTTATGTTGATGCTACTGATTGTAAAACCATGGTAGAGAAGGAGGTGTGGGATGGTAGTTTTTAAAGAAGAACCGATACGGACCGATATGTAGAATCTCAAAAGATGTTTAAAAATTAATTTTGCTTTTAGCGTTAGCCTAGTGCTAGCCTTTGAAGCTTTGACTGACTGTGAATACTGCTAAGGGCACTTGCATGTTGGTACCAGGCCTGGGTCAAATATGCTTATTATTATTAATATTATTATTATTATTATTATTATTATTGTTATTATTATTAATATTAGTAGTAGTAGTAATTAGTATTAAGAAGTGGTAGTACTAGTAGTATTTATTCCTTATTTTCTCATTTCAAATGTAGCAATTTAACCTCAGATATGAAACATTATTATTATTATTATTATTATTATTATTATTATTATTATTATTATTATTATTATTATTATTATTATTATTGTTTCAATTTCCCTTCCTTTTCATATTTGACCCAGTGCTAAGCACAGACCAACGGGCTAAATTTCGTTTCTTTGGTGTGCTTGTGACTGCATCTGAGCCATACTGAGCTTTCCTGTTGTATGCTGAGCTTTTCAAATGTAGTACTAATTAATTGGAGTATATATTGCTGTCAATGTGCTGAACAATAATGTCAAGATCCTGCGTTCTACAAAAACGACGAGACGCACAAGGTGCGGTCAAATTTCCTTTAAGTCTTCAACAAGCTAAAGCCCTAAAGGCATTTCTTACCGATTACATGTATCGTTTATCTTGGCATTAAACTTTAGCATTTGGCAGCTTATGTGTACATCCTTTGATTCCAGTTTTGATTGTTGTGTGCAATATTTGTCGGGATTCCTTTATATATAGATGTACCTCATATATGTGTTTGTGAAGTTTAGATAGCAATAGAGAAATAGCCGTTCAGCGAAACCAGTCCAGCTGAAGATCAGCCGTATTGTTTTCATCCATCTCTATTACCGGCTTTAGCCACTAAAATATGAGTAATATCCTGGAGAAGTGGGTTCTATTTTTGACGATTCTCTTTACTTTCTGTCTCACGTTTATGTCCGTTCAGTGAGCCTTTAGCTTTGATCAGGCATCGGGGGCGATGTTTTCGTTTTTTACAGTTGTGAAATTCTAAAGATGGATGGGGGGGGAAATCATCGATCTAGTTAAGCCCACCACAAATTAGCCAGTTTTTTTGGAGGGCGGGGGGGAAATGTGTGCTCTCTTTCTCTATTTGTCTCTTTGTGTTGCTAGTGTCTAATTTTTTACAATGTGGTGGATAAGTCTGTTATCTGAATAGCAGCATATATATATAATATATACATAAAATATATATTTCAGAGATAAGATATATACTTCTATGTTTACCTACTAAATTTATTCTATATGAATTGGTCTTTTTGTCTCTTTGTCTGTCCTCTCTCTCTCTCTCTCTCTCGTCTCACACCCACTGATATCAGAGACCAGTGTCCTACTGTGTTTGAGTTACACGGCCAGCCATCGACCACGTTAAGTTACAACCGACGCCGTGATTGAAATGTGTGTGTGTGTCCAGACGACCGTGTCACTGTAGTAAGAGCTTGGCCATGGTGGTGGTGGTGGTGGTGGTGGGAGAGAAAATGGGAAGTATCATTTTTTTAAAAACCTTGATTGGCTTCTGTGGGATCCTCATGAGTGTTTAAACTAGGCAGCGTTGTGTGTGTGTGTGTGTGTGCTGGTGCGTGTTTTTGTGTGTGTGTGTGTGTGTGTGTGTATGATAGAGGGCAGGCCAAGCCACAAGCGTGTAAAAGTTACTTTGAAGTTGTTTGGTTTAGGGTTTGTGCGTGCACCGTCTGTGCATATGCACACCAACACTCACACACACACTCACTGACGTGAAGACACACACGCTCGCTGCACCGTGCTGCTCTGTATTACTATATGGTGATGTAGCTGAGCAGAAGCAGTTCTGTTATATACCACTCTGTGCCAGGACGGCAGGGCCCCCGTGCCACTGTGTTAGGGCCCTTGTGCCAGTCTCCTCTGTACCGGGGGGCCACGCGGGGGCCGGCGCTGGGCCACGCCATCATGGGAGAATATACTATGCTGTGCTACAAGCAAAACAGAATAAAAAGACTTTTATTACAAAAAAACACTGGCCTAATGCGCCTTTCCTTTGGGTTCCAGCTGTGTGTGTGTGTGTGTGTGTGTGTGCCAGAGAGAGAGAAACTGAGTGAGTGAGAGAGAAAAAGAGAGAGAGTAATATAGAGATGAAGCGAGAGTAAGAAAGAGAGAGCATGTAAAACAGGGAAAAAGTAATAGAGGGATGAAGACAGAGAGAGAGAGACTGAGAGAGTGTTTAAAGACAAAGAGAAGAAGAATGATAGAGAGAGTGACAGAGAGATAAAGAGAAAGAAAGACAGAGTAAAACTGAGACAGAGAGAGTAATATACAGATGAAACTAAAGAAAAAGACAGAGCATATGAAAGAATGATTGGGAGAGAGGAAGCAAAGAGGGAAAAAGAGAGAAAGACAAGAAAGTGTGATAGAGAGATTGGCAGTGTTTAAAACAGAAACACAGGAAGAGTGATTAAGAGAGTGATAGAGAAATAAAGAGAGAGAAGAAGATTGATTCATAGTGAGAGATAAAGAGAGAGAGAATGAAATTGTTTAAAGGAGAAAGAGAGGAAGAGTGATTGATAGTGATAGAGAGATAAAGAAGAGTGATTGAGAGAGTGATAGAGAGAGAGAGAGAGAGAGAGAGAGAGAGAGAGTGATAGAGAGAGAGAGAGAGAGAGAGAAAGAAAGGTGTGTACGTGGAAGAATGCTTGAGAGAGAGTGTGACAGTGAGATAAAGAGAGAGTGAGAGTGTGTAAAAGAGAGAAAGACTGTGTGAGAGAGGAGAGTAAAAAAAGAAAATGAAAAAGGTAGTGTGTAAGAGAGAGAGAGATGGATGGATGAGAGAGTGGCAGAGAGATAAAGAGAGAGAATAAAATTGTGTAAAGGAGAAAGATGAAGAGTGATTGCTAGTGATACGTTGATAAAGAGAGTGATTGAAAGAGTGGTAGAAAGAGAAAGAGAGGAAGAGTGATTGAGAGAGAGAAAAGGAGAGAAAAAGACGGTGTACATGGAAGAGTGCTTGACAGAGAATGTGTTACAAAGAGATAAAGAGAGAGTGAGAAGAGAAAATGAATGAGTGTGTCAAAGAGAGAGAGAGAGAGAGAGAGAGAGAGTGATGGAGAAATAAAGAGAGAGTGTTTAAAAGAGGGAGAGTGACACTAAGAGCGTGAGAGAGAAGTGTGATTAAGAGAGAGAGAGTGGCAAAGAGGTTGTAAAGGAGAAAGAGTGAGTGAGAGAAAAAGAGTGATGGAGAGTTAGAGAAAACGAGAAAGACTGTATGAAAGATGGAGAATGATAGAGGGATAAAGCGAGAGTGAGAAAGGCTGAGCGTGTAAAAGAGAGAAAGAGTGATGGAGTGAATGAGAGAGAGTGTGTTAGAGATAAAGCCAGTGAAAAAGACAGGCCCAACGGCCGACCCAGAGACCGAACCCAGGACCTTCTCGCTGTGAGGCTGCAGCGCTAACCACTGAGCCATCGCGCCGCCCGACTCCACACATTACTACGGTAAAGAACCTTATGAAATGCAGATCTTCACAGTTTGGAGCCTCATCCTTTTGCCAGTGTCTTTTTTGACAAACAATTGCTACTAATAACTATCTATCAGAAACCGTGTTTGGAGCTCCAAAAAGTCTAGATCAGTGATCAAAATTCAAATCGTCTGTTCTGGATGAATCAGATCATCTGTTTGGATTTGAATCTAAATTCATGTCGGTCAGAAAGGTATGTTATTGTTACCTGCTGTTCAAATCTTGTAGTTGTTCTCTTAAAAGCTCAAAAATGGTCCTTGAAATAAAAATGGGGTAAGTTAGGGTGTCAAAATGTTCGACTAAATTTGAATGTTCAGAGGCTTAAAGAACATTGGATATCATTCGTCAGTTTTTTCTTATATTTGTTCTCATAAAAGTTTTTAGAATAATATTATGCAACTGTAGAATTAAAGAAAACAAAAGAACCTAATGTGTTGTGCAATACAATTTGTGTAAGAGTGCTCTTCAAAGTCTGAAATATGTGGTGTTTTAAGACGTTTTCCCTTCATAAGAATGGTTAGCCTGATGTTTTTTCCTGTGACTTGAGGCATAAGAAGTACAGATCGACCGATTATCGGGGGGCAATATTAGGCATTTTGCCGATTATTGGCATCGGTGTTTAATTTTGACCATCACCGATATTAAAAACTACCGTAAGGTCAAAATCAAACCGGCTTCAAGTTCCACATAAAGTTGTCACTAATCACCTCGTCAAATGTGAGCAAATATGAACATTGCTACATAGTTCAAATTAAGTGAAAATGCAAGCGGTACTTTCTATGCTTGGATGCTGTAGGTGTGTCGGCTCAAAGCGCCTCAGAGCCCCTACCCATGGACTGTAAAACACGAAAAAATGAGAGAGTTGATGGATTAGAGCAGATAGTCTGCTAACTTAAATTTTACCAAGCATTACAGCACTGCTATCATTCACATCTGAGCTAGCTCATACGGATTATCCGCGTGTTCTTACTAATCATTTGGAGTGCTTTACAACAAGTTAAACACGCACGTCATGTTTTACAGTTTATGACAACACAAAATAGGTAAACTGGTACACCTGGTGCTTCAACGGCAGCCGCCGGTGGTGGTTGAATGGAGATATTAGGAACCGCTTCCGACTTAGCATATGACACTCTCTTAGCGAACTTGCCCAGACTAGCAGGTAGGTTACTGACGCTATGCAGGTGGGCAGGGCTAGAGCAGCAGATCTGGGCAGGGCTACACTGACCCTAACCCTCTCTACGTAAGCTGACAACGTTCTAATCCCACCCTACTTAGACCTACTGTGAAAAGCTGTGAAAAACTGTTAAACTACATTACTCCACAACGTCGTAAAACTGACATCTTTTCAGACACGTTTTCTGACATATTTCACATGCTACCAAACCAAGGACGGTTTTCACCTGACTGCTCCACTGCCGTCTCTTCTGTCTGTGCCGTTAGCTCTCGACTTATTTAATGTCCTGTCCACAACAGTATTTGATCGGCTATATGTCACACGAGTAGTAGCCAATCAACGCTGAAGCCTTGCTGTCACTCACACCGCACCCACACACAAGTGCAGCCTGAAGCTCCGAGAAGGAGAAGAGGAGAGAGGAGAGTTTCAGCTGAGCTTGGTGTTTGTAAAATTCAATATTTTGAGATTTTCTTTTTATTTTTGCAAGTGAACAATCAATTCTTTCAAATCACTGTTGCATAACACTGCTACATCAGCCTACATTTGGAAAAGCCTTTGTACAATATTCAGAAAACACATTGTCCTATAACACTGTCCTGATGTAAAAGTGTGGCTTCAGCAGTCTTATTGCTCCTCGACGCCAAGCAACTCAGCGCTACCTGTAGTATTTTTATGGTTATAGTGGTGCGGTGGGCTTTTGTGGGGAGGGGGCTTTATGATGATGCTTTGTGATTGGTGAACAGCATCCTTACAGTGGGATTTATGATGACTCCACAGTCTCTCATCTGATGTAATATTCCAGCATCTGCAGTGCTCGCTTCAGATCAGCAGCTCTGTTCGGTGTGTGTGTGTGTGTGTGTATGTGTGTGTGTGTGTGTTTTGCACTAGGAGAGGAGAGGAGGGGAGGGGCGGCTGAAGATCCTGGGAGAATTACTGGCAGTGTGAGATAAGAGAGCTATCAGGCACGGGACAGTTAGTATGCAGGTAGGTGTGAGATGGTCTGAAGCGTGATGCGTTTTGCAGTTGACAGCAGGATTCTGAGCAGCAAGGTTGCTGCCATATCTGAGCGGAATGCAAGATAAAAGTAACAAGTGATGTTTGTATGCCAGAGAGTGGGAGAAAAAGGTAACTGTGGGTTACTCTGACCAACCTGGCCGGCTTCACAATGCATCAGATTCCATTGTTTACCTTAAAAGCGATGTGTTTGAGCGCCGCGTCCTGGAGCCTTCAGAATTTTTGTATGCTTTCAAGGGAAGGAGTTGCTGCTTAAATGCATTTAAATTTAAGGGAGTGTTAAGATGACAAGTAAAGAAAATGGGCTTTAATAAGTGTCACACAGTTGGGTAACAACATTGGTCAAAGCATTCATGAATCAGTTCTCAAAGTTCTAAGCCATTTAAAGAACGACTTATTTTAAATATTTAATGTTTTGATCATGTAGAGTTGTTGTCAAGACCACCTAAACCGAGACCACGTCCTGACTGAAATCAGAGGGGGTCGACACCGAGACAAGACCAAGACCAGAGTGTGTCGAGACTGAAACAAGCCCAAGACCAGAGTGTGTCGAGACCGAGACAAGACCAAGACCAGAGTGTGTCAAGACTGAGACAAGACCAAGACCATTGTGTGTCAAGACCGAGACAAGACCAAGACCAGAGTGTGGCAAGACCGAGACAAGACCAAGACCAGAGTGTGTCGAGACCAAGACAAGACCAAGACCAGAGTGTGTCGAGACAAGACCAAGACCAGGGTGGGGCGGGACCAAGACAAGACCAAGACCAGAGTGTGTCGAGACTGAGACAAGATCAAGACCAGAGTGTGTTGAGACCGAGACTCTGAAGAGACGAGATTAAGTCTGAGACCAAGGCGGGGTGAGACCACGACAAGACCGAGTACAATTATGGGCGATTCCGAGACAAGGCCGAGACCTTCAAAAACTTAAGTACTACATCACTAAGTTCATGCAAATGCTGGTGTTGTAAAAGCAATTCCCTACACAGTCTCCCAAAAAGGTAATGAGCAAATACTCTCATAAACATAATTTTCTTTGTTGGCGTCCACTCCAAATAATGGTCAGCCCCAAACTTCTCAGATTAAGATAGGTTATCAAATGACACAATGTGATCATTCCCCTTATGCATTTTTCCCCAAAATCCTTTCTGGCTTGTGCTCATTTGGCCTAGGACACTATTAACGACTTGGTCACAGCATCTAAACAACCTTGAAAAACTGTAAAACCATTTTTTTTTGCTTAATACATTTTTTTTATCTAAATTCAACACTGGGACTATGAACATACATATGTGGCAGTCTGCTATGTGTTGGTGGAGATTTACAGAACCCTTCTCCCATTAGTCTTATTCAGCTTCCCTTTTCCAGCTCGGCATAATTTGAAGCTGGCAAATCTCTAAGCACAACAAAAGTTTGAAAGATTTTTCTTCTGTCGTCTCTCTTGAGGATTTAGAGCCGAAATCAGGCCAAGGAGAAGGAAGATGAGAGACAGAAGTTTCTCAAAAGAGAGAGAGAGAGAGAGAGAGAGAGAGAAGGCGGGAGAGATGTTCCCTAAACTGAAATTAAATTAATGGCAAGACTACTGACACTGCGTAATTGACACCGTGTGCCATTGTGTCCCAGGTGTCGAGAGCTCTCCTCAGACACCAATGGTAACTTTGAGACTGTTAGTTAAATTAGCCTCATTATATTTGTATCTTAGAGTTGTTAAGTAGAGAACATCTCCTCTGCGACTATAGGGTCAACTAACACTAGGGAGGGCTCTTCCCAAGCTGGATTACGCTAACTTAGTGTGTTAATGAATAATCTTGACTTTTCCAATGAATAAAACCTTAGACCAGCGGTCTTGGAGGGCTGCCAATCATCCTACCTTGTATGTCAGTCTCTTCTGGTGGTTATCTACCTGAGACCAGGTGTGAATGTTCTGAAATTCAGTAGGATGGAAAACCTGCAGGACAGCGGCCCTCCAGAACCGGAATTGATTACCCCTGCCCTAGACAGTAGCTTTTGAGACAGTCGTTTAAAGATCATGGTGCAGCAGATTTGTTCACCTGTTTAGTGATTCTGCTAATTACATGTGATATGTTTCTAACGGTGACACTTGACGTCTGTGTGAAAACCTTTTGACTTTACAGTAGAAATTACTGTGTTTTCTTATATAATACCACAAGAGGGCAGCATTACTGTTTTTCTCTAGAGGGGGAAACTGCTTACTTATAGAGCATCCCCAACACACACACACACCACCAGCACCCTTATGGTCACTGTTAAACTGATGTATTTACATACCAGTATACCAATATTTAGCACCTAACTGACAAGTGTGTGGCTCAACTGCTGTATAAAAAGTCTGTGTTGAAGTTGTAACAAGATAAAATGTCATTTTACCATCTCACATTAACGGAACAGGATTATAAGATTATAAGACGGTTTTATGCGCCGCATCACTGGAGCATTTGGTAGCGTAACGGTTGGGGCGTTCACCCTGTGATCAGAAAGTCGCCAGTTTGAGTCCAAGACTGGTAAAGGTACCACTGAGGTACTCATGAGCAAGGTACCTTCCCCAAGCACTGCTCCCCACTGTTCCTTGACGGATGGGTCAAATGAGGAACTCAGATTTCATTGTGGTGCACAGTGTGGTGCGTTCACAATGACAAATGTGAACTATAACTCAAATACTGATTTGCACAGGGTTATAGTTAATGAAAGTCTATAAATAACTATAAAACAACATAAATATTAAAACAGGCTGCATTACAGTGTAATTTGGAAGTACAAGGCGTCATTCTTCCAAATACTTTAAGACCCCCGAAATGAGTTAGTTACATAGATATACATTAGATTAATAACTACAGCGGTAATCATTGAAATTAAAGCCATTAGAGCTAATGAAGGCTGCTTTGATATCACAGCTATTGTTTCTTTTTCAATCAAATGTGCTGAAATACACAGGCCCAAAACATCAAACTGAGTTACTCATCACTGACTCATCAGTCCAGACTGTATTGTTGCTGCTGAACGTTTAAGAAGAATACAGAAAATATTCTTGCCTCCTCAATCTCAAGAGCGTGCACTGTAATAATTAACTTTGTTTCCCATGTTTTGTGCTCTTGAATGCCCTGATTCCGAGCTGTACTTGAGTAATTACACTTTCTTATTGTGCGTAAGTATTATGAATATCAGCAGTAGTGACATTTTTCTTTCTCTACTTGATTACAGTTATAATATATGCACTTTTTGGTATTTCACCTGACATTCATTACTTCAGTGTTCAATGTCACATTTTTTAAAATGGTGCAACAGTATTTGTTTTTTCTGCAGAGTCAAGAAATGTTTTTTCCTTTATAAGCTGATACTGGAGACCTCTATTAGACCCCCAGCACTACCTGCGTTGAGCCCCTGAGCAAGACCGCCCTGACCGGATAAGATCATCTGCTTAATGTTATAAATGTAAGGTGGATGCAGTTTGTCATTGTAGGTTTATAAACTTTACCTTAATGGTTGGTGATTTGAGAAACAAGAAACATTTTACCAATAAAGACAACATTAAAAGAAATGAAACATTTTGCATAGAAACGAGAATAATTATGTGGACAAAGAGTAGAGTGCATCAAATCCTATATATAAAAAAATGGAATTTCTGAACCATGAGATTTGAGATTATTGCATATTTGGAATGGTAATGCTGACACTGGCACTAGCAATTCTGAGGATAGAGGAATAATTCAATGTAGAAATTGCAATCCAAACATTCATATTAAAATGTAACCTAAAATTGATGTCTCTCCCTCATCAGCCACTTCAATTCAGAGTCTCAAAAAATACACAATAATGTCGTTAGGCTCAGGAAAGTGCCTTGCCTTCTGACTTGGCATCTGGAGTATCAGTCAGAGAGACATGCGGAGGTACTTTGCAGCCATAAAGTCTGGCTGGATTAATGTCACTAGGAGAAGAGACTGATGACGGCTCACAGAGGAGATCTTGTACCACCATAAGCCTGGGGATACAATTGTGAGATTATGGATATTTTGGGTACAACAAGGGTAATAGTTAAAGGGCAAAATGTGAGTGACAGAGATAGGGACACAGTGTGTGTGTGTGGGTGTGTGTGTGTGTGTGTGGAAAGTTTTTGGTGGTTGTGAGAACGTGATTGTCCTTTACAACATAGGAAAACCTGAGATTTGACAGTTTTTGGGCTTTGTGGAGACGTTTTTGTACATACAGATTTTTTTATTGAAAAGTTCCAGTTCCAGATTTGCTTTTGGTGACTGGGCTTAGGGTTAAGGTTAGGTGAAGCTGTAGTATTGTTTACATCTTGGCATTATTGTTGGTTAAGAGGACTCGAATACTTTCTGAAAGTTTGGAAAACATGATATTTGTCGGGTATTGGGGGATTTGTGAGGAAATTTAGCCATTTTTTAGCCATTTTTTTCATTTAGCCATTTAGCCATGATTTATGGAAAGCTCCAGGACTTTTTTGATTTATTTATTGCCTAGTCGTTATGGAAATAAATGGAAGTAACTCACAAAGATAGCAGGATGCGTGTTCATGCGTCTGTCTATCTGATTATAAATCGTGATTTCTTTGTACTTCCTTCATTTTAATTAACAGTATTTTGTTAATCATTGCAAGTTGTTTTGTGGCGGAATGTTTGCATCATCATTGTAAATAGCGACATTAATAAACAAATTTGCGTCTTTTCTAACTAAGCAGCAACATTACAAGCCGTCAGATGAAAACAGATTGTTCTTTCTTTATGACCTGAAGGGTCTTACGTAATGTGTGAGAGCTATGTCATTGTAGCCATGTGACAGTAATGGACAGAAAATGAGATGTGACTTTGCCTAAAAATGAACTCTCTCTCTCACACACACACACACACACACACACACACACTCTCGCTCTCTGTCAGTGTGTCACAATTTCTAGTCTTTATTTATTATCCAACTATTGTCACCTCCACCATGATTGCTCATATACTGTGTAAATTTGTGTATACTTTGTTAATATCCTTGAGGGGTTCAGAGGTCACATGCTATACACACAGATGGAAAAAAAACTTACTTTGAAACTTCCAGATATTTCTGTGACAGATGTGGCAGAGCTGAACAGCTAGAGGCTACAGCACACACACACACACACACACACACAGCCAGTACACCCAGCCCGAACTTACTAAAGCTCCAAACTGGGTCACAGTCAGAGACACAAATCAAATCAGTCCTAAAAACAGCCACAGAGTATCACCACACTCGGAATTGTGACTGTCCACATAACAGGTTAGCACAGGCTCAGGAACGCTATAAATACACAGTCACATGGTACACTTACATATCTATATGCATTCACACAACCATTTAACCTGCCTTTTTATGAGCTTCCAAGGATGACCTCAGGCCCATTTTCTAGCTCTCTGTGATGTGTGGAGCTTTTATAAGAAAGAAGACTTTTAACGTCTTTGCTCTGTTAAGTGTAATTTTATTTTATTGTAATATTTGTGCGATGTCTGCTGTGCACCAGAGTGTAAAGATGATCTTGTTGGCTAAACTGTTGATCTCCAAGGAACACGTTACAATGTTTACATGAAATAGGAACAAACGTTTTTGACTTGACATCTCCTAATTCATGCATGAAGGCTTACTTTACACAGGTTTTAATTATCTCAAGAGTTAGCAGCAGCAAAAAGGCTAGTAAAGTCAGATTTTTACAATACTTTACAGTGTCTTCCACATACCCACTTCTTGGTGAACACTGCCTGGTGAACACACTATTAAGCCTGGAATATACTTGCTGTATACGGAGATGCAATACCTGCGTAATTTATGGGGGGCAGTGTTGCGAGATCTGCACTCAAAAGTCAAGAAAAGAATTCCCCATTTTGCTGACAAGATCTATTAAGTGGTCGAACGTACCATCTCTGCGATTTTCGTTTAATTCTCTGGTGCCGTCCCAGTATGATGAAGATTAATGTTTCTTCGAGTGAAGACATGTTTGTTTGTTCATTCATTTATTAGGTTTGCAGCCTCGACACTGACCCCTGGTGGTAAGGAGCACACACTACAGATTACGACGCACAGTACGAGCACAAGTATATCAGCACAAATGTTAACAACGCAACTGTGTACGGATACGCACACGTAGCTCACAGCAAGTGTATTCCAGGCCTTAGTGTGTAACCGTTAACACCCTAAACAGTTTTGGTAGCTGGTGAAAAAAGTGCCACCAGAACTGGGTATCATTCCTGGATAAAATGGAGAGCAACTAAGTTTTGTTTGGGTGTGTGCTTATGAAGCAGGCCCTGAAACTTGTTTCTCAACCCTGATAAAATTGTTATTACCACTGGTATGTCAAAATTACTTTTTCACTCTTACTTTCTCTTGTTGTGCCATTTTTCCCTCTCTTACCTTTTCACTTTATAAAAATGTAATCTACTGTACATACTGTGTGTTTCTCTTTCTCTATCCCTCTATCTAACCCTGTGTGTGTGTGTGTGCTGAAACTGCTGCTGTTGCAGTATTTGATGCAGATCATTTTTTGTGCTGAATATCGCTGCAATGCATAATATTGTTCACTCCCCATACAGTATTACATCCTGATATTTCATGTTTCACGTGAAAATAAAAGAGTTAAGCAATGCAAAATATGTTGGTTACCTTCACTGCAATTTTTATTGTTAAGCCACATTTTCTTGCCTTTCCTTTCACTATGGATTTTTGAACACCTTCCCCCCATTCATTCCTCTTCCCCTCTCCTCCAGCTAGTTTCCCTTCTCTTCCCATTTTTCTGCTGAATTTGTGCTTCCTCAACCCCATATACTGACTAAACCCGACTCTTGCCTTCTGAAGCGTCTTCATGCATATTCATTTGGCCAATGATTACACATTAGCGTTGGTGTGAAACTCTACTGCAAATATTTAAAATATTAATATTAATGTGCTTAATATATTATTGAAACACAATGCCTTAAAGTACTCATATTCAATTATGTTAAAATAGAAGCCAATATTAGATTTGTCCTTCAATTCATTCTGTAAATGCCATTCAGCCAACAGCGTAGTGTACTATTTTTATCAGGCATGTATCGGGTTTCCCTACAAGCAGTCTAAAAATAGACAGGGGAAAAAACAGGAGTGGAGAAGATGGACAGATTAGTAGGCAGGAAGTATAAGAAGTGGAGAGGTGGATGAACGTTTGATATGCCAGTCTTTCCTTCCCTTTGAGTCAATAAATAGTGTAGGCTACTGTTACTGGTGGTATATCTTCCTAATAAGACCCCCCATTTTAAGTGCCCATTTATGCATGCATGGCCAGTTTACATCCCCAAACTGGAGCCTGTTTCTATAGCCTACTGGGGAAATCTCTGTACCATTTTTTTCCTAAGAATTTATTGGTTCTGTTATGAAAGGACTTCTCTCTTCTCTCCCAGGAGCATCGTTTGACCCATTTGGCAAGGAAAGGGGCTTTTTCTCCTGTTGCTAGCAGCCATGCTGAACAAAAACTTGAAATCCATCCTAAAGGTATAGGCTAATCCAGAGCCACTAACAGACAACAAACGGATTTATGATTTCTTTGTCGCAAAATGAATTAAGGTATATGTGAAAGACAACTCACAGATCATGCAACTCCTGCTAGGACAAAAAGAAAAATTATATTATGGTAGGTGATATTCATTGATTCATTCATTATCCAAACAGCTTAATCCCAACTGGGGTCACGGTTTGGGGGTGGGGTGCGTGGGGTGGGTTTGGGTTGGGGGCTTGGGGGAACCGGAGCCTATCCTGGGAACCATGTATTTGGAAATAACACTTTTTAAAGTCCTCACCAATGTCTCATCTTGAATTCTTGACCAGCACTCTGCCCACCTACAGAGAAGAAAGCAGCTGTGGCGATAGACATGGTAGGTTCAAATACTCTCAATAAAAGGATAAAGTATATCCCACACAGGTATATCAATGTCCTCAAGCCCTTTGTGAACTCATCAGATAAATGCCCCCTTTATGAGATTAAGGCACAAATTTGCTGTGACAAAGGTCTGCAGAGACATAAACTGTGAAAACTGATGTAGATAAGAAGCAGCCTGAAATCTGGTAGGGTCAAGACACTGTGTCTGTCAGTCATAATAATGTTGGATGGGGCCCTACATAGACAGTACCTGATTTTATGTACCAATGTACACTAGAGTTCCAGGTGAACTAAGCTCTTTAATTTACAGTTACTTACTGTGTAGCTGTAAAAGAAGTACTTTTGGTGTAAGCCTAGTGGTAGTACACACACCTATAGAACCAGAGGTTGTAGGTTTAAATCTAGCTCTATCCAACTACCAGGATAATCTCCATTGGGCCCTTGAGCAAGAGGCTTGAGACTGTTTGCTGGTTGCTGCAGTGTTACTATCAGGAGTTAGCATCAACATCATTACTGCCACTTTCTTTTCATTTTCCACAGATGTGCAGCAGAAATGACTGCTTATGACATTACTGAAGTCCAGCTTAGACTCTCGTTTTTTGACCTCCCAAATCTTTGATCATCACGACAGTGTTTCAGAGCCTTCAACGATAGTCCAAAATCTCAGCACATGGCTTCAGCTTAATCAATCAGTCTACCATGAATTGAGCAGTGACTAGTGGTGGCCTAGTGGTAGGACCAAGAAGTTGGGGGTTTAAGTCTGCTTCTGGTTTACCCCCAGCACTACCACCAATGGACACGCAATTTCATGCCATATTTCTCCAGGAAGAGTGCGCGTGTAGTTAGGGAATATATACGTCAAGGAAATATACGTTAGGTAATAAAAGTGTTGGCAAAATGTTGGGAACTGTAACAGTTGTATCACAGAAATGAGTGATTCTTTGATTCAAGCTAGATGGTTTAATATGTGGGAGCTTGAAGTAGTTCAAGTGATTGTTGAGTTCACACTACATTTGGTACATACAGTATAGCTCATCTGCACTGTTAAAACTTCATAATTGTTCTTTCAAAAAGGACTCCTTCCAGAAAAGAACTATATGATGATTGCTAGATTTTAATGTGCTCTCTCAACTTCACTGTATGTTATTTGTCTGTCCTTAAGGGTGTAGTTTCTTTCCACCATTAAGCCAAGATTGGTTTGAAGGTCACATTCACTGGGGTTAAGCTTGGCTGTCTGTTTTTTTTTTTAGTTCAAGCTCTTCCATTTCTGTGCCCTAGAGCAAGTCTTTTAACCCATGTTTGCTACAGAAAGAATGACACTTTGATTTGGATACGTGCAGTTTGTAAGAGTGACTGCCAACAAATTAAACAAACTAAAAAAATGTTCAGTATTCTTGCAGCTTTCCTTGCCGCACTCTCTTTTTTTCTGTTTCTTCATCATCCAGAGAGTAAAGAGAAGCCATTCTACAAGGCCTGAGCAAAACATGAATAATTAACGTGCAAAGATACATTGTAAGCTTTTATTGATTGCGCATCTCAAAGAGAGTGTGTGTGTGTGTTTGTGTGTGGAGGTACATCGTTCATCACTGCTTAGTGTTTGTGTGCTTAGTGCAGGTGTGGACTAAGGTGCCTGAGGCTATGAGGTGCAGCACCTTCAGCCAACGCTCTCTCTCTCTTTCTCTCTCCCTCTTTCTCAAACACACAGACACACACAGACACATAGACACACACACACTGCAGTGTTATAACACACACATATATGTGCTGCAGTCCAGTGGTACTTTCTTCACTTACTACAGCAGTGTTCACATATTCACTGCAGTGAGATCGACCCCCTCCTCTCTCTCTCTCTCTCTCTCTCTCTCTCTCTCTCTCTCTACACACACACACACACACACACACACACACACACAAACTCTTTCAAATTCAACATTCTCTCTAGAATTTGGAGGAAATCCAAACTCATGGACATTAGTAGGGTGCATGAGCACTGTGTTCCAGTCATTTTTAAACTCGCTGTGGTCACTTCCACTCACATTTCTTGTGAAAGATTTTTAAGGAGCATTTTGGAGAATTTTCACGATTTTGTCACCAGGCTGAGGTGGACACGAGCTTTAAACCTCACTTCAAGATGCTGACCTAATTGAGCTTCACCGGTGACGTGTTGGTACAGTTTCTCTCTCTCTCTCTCTCTCTCTCTCCCTCTACTCCGTATCTCTCTTTCTCGTCTTCTCCTTCAGCACGCAAACTGTCCCACTCTCCTGACTGCACGCGCCTCCCGCGCTTTGCCTCGCGCACTCCATTCAAGCCAATTCTCCGCAATGCCGAAAGATGCAAGCGAATGAGATGAAGAAGAAGTAAAAAGAGAGAGAGAGAGAGAGAGAGAGAGAGAGAGTCGGGCAAATTTGATCCAAGGTTTCCTGGCGGTTCCACTCTTGTCTCTCAGCGCTGGGTCTCGTGGCGAGGGTGAGTTCTCGTGTGTCTTTATGCGGAGGATCACAATTATGTTTTTTAAAGCTGTAAATACTTATGGTCCTCTCTCTCTCTCTCTCTCTCTCTCCTTAAAGCAGTCTATCGTTCTTCGCTTTATTCAATAACCTTAAGCATACTAATCCTTTACTGCTACTGTGTGTAGCGCATTTGTCATCATTAGTGTCCGACCAACGAAGCTCTTAAAGGGGGATGTCCGTGACCACTGAGACGGTGCACATATGTTCCCCCCCCCGCGTGCACGTGTGTGTGTTTGTGTGTGTGTGTGTTTGTGTGTGTGTGTGTGTGTTTGGGAGAGAGTGAGTGTGGGGAAACTCGCATGATTCTTGCCGCGGTTCAGTCCCAGTGTAATGAGCTGCCACTGCAGCAGCAAAGTATGTGTGTGTGTGTGTGTGTGTGTGTGTGTGTGTGTGTGTGTGTGTGTGTGTGTGTGTGTGTGTGTAAGAAAGAGAGAGAGAGAGGCGGGGGATGTCAGTGGGGGAGATGGAGGGAAAGTGACGCGGGTAGTGGCCGAATTAGATTCTGAGGTTGCTAATTTATGCCTCGTTAAGGGAGTACAAACGGTACGATAATGCTTTATGGACGTTATATTCTAATGAATGGCTTGTGTGCTGCCTTCATGGGAATGCATGTCCCTCTCTCTCTCTCTCTCTCTGTCTGTCCTCTTCCTCTTTTTGGGCCAAGGTCTTTCCCCTTGCAACACACCCACACACAAATTCTTTGACATTTCTTTGCATCATTGATTTAATCCTCAATATGTTGCACATTTCCTTCTTATGTTTTTAAAACCTGCTTCTCCTTTCCCACTATTTGTATGCTGGCCCTCATGCCACTTGACCTAACCTGCTGATAGTGGACCATATTGCCTTCACTACAGAACTCTGCCCCCTGGGTTCTTGCTCCCCACTCAACTGGGCACACCATCTGTGGAATCCCCAGTGCACCCTGGTAGTTTTTAGAGGAATCGTGTCTGTCGTCCAAAGTCGTTCCTCCTGCCTCTTCAGAAAGCTTTAATCCTGTAGCCCTTTGACAGTTTTACAAAACTCTGACGGCAAGTGAATGTTTGACTGGCAACTTAAAAATGCATATTATTTAAGTGTATTAAGTAAGTGGTTTTTGTCATTGTGAACTCACCACAGCAAAGCACAGCACACAGTGCACCATAGCAAAATGTGAGCTCTGCATGTGACCCACCCATGAAGGAGTAGTGTGAACAGCTTTTTGGCAGCGCATAGGGAATAGTGTTTGAGGACAGTACCTTGCTTATCAGTACTTAAGTGATACCTTTAGCGGTCCAGTACTTGAACCAGAAACCTTTTAATCATGTGGGCAACTCCCCCACTGTTATGCTACTATACTGCACTTCCTCTTTTGGCCTTTTCACCTTCACATCAGTGGCTGCCCCCCTGGTCTTTAATGATCTGCCCTTCTCACATTTTTGTGGTTGGTTAGACCTCATGAGCTCCACTTTTGTCTTTTCTTATTTAATGTGGTTTCTCCTCTTTATGTTGGTCTTTGGTTTGTTTTCCCATGTGTTGTGGTTTAGTCTAGGTCAATGATCGCTTTAGGTTGTAGCTCCAGGTCAAGCTTCTTGGTTTCTTCTTAGTACAGGGCTAAAGCCAGTGTTGTTTCTGGGATTACAATACTACAACTACACTACTACTACCACTACTACTAGTACTACTACTACTACTACTACTACTAATACTAATAATAATAATAATAATAATAATAATAATAATAATAATAATAATAATAATAATAATTTGGAGTCTATCCTGGGAACTATGGGCGCAAGGCAGGTACCAACCCTGGGCGGGTGCCAACACACCACAGGGCAACTGCCAATTGTATTCCATGAATTGTAGCAGATTTTTGAGAATAAATGTTGGTTAGCTTGGTTTGACACCTGTGTGTACACAAATATGTCTTTTCCTGTGCACAAAGGACACAAACCTTGACAAACATGCTGTTCTAATCTGTGGACTTCAGCACCACAGTGATGGACAGCTCTCAGCTTCTCATTGTCCTCTTTATCTCCTTCTGCCCTGCTGCCTTCCTTCTTTCTTTAGCTGTTTTTTCCTTCCCTTTTTCACAATTCTAAAATGGACATCTGTTCTTCAGTATGTCATTACAATTGAGTGAACACTACACTGTAAAACTCTGTTTTGACTAACAAGTTTGTTTCCAGGCTAGTTAAAATTAAAACACTGTGTTAAATCAGTAAACCAGTTTTACACTGTTTTAACTCGCTAATGTTAAGCATCTCACAGTGTATTTTACAGTGTATGATATCCTTTTTAAGAAAGTTCATTAAACTGGTTTTAGTTAGACCTTAGACTGAAGTTACATTGAATTTTTTTTTTTTTTTTTTAAACCAACAACTAAAGCTCTAAACATAAAAAATGACTGTTTAGGACATTATGGACTTTGTAGGAATTTGTAAAGGCTAATGGATTCCTTATATACATTACTATATTATTTCAGCTTTTTAAAATTATTTGAGCAGATTTTTATAGCACTTTTCTATCAAGAAATCCTCAAACTGTTTTATTGTTAGATTCACCAAGTGCTTCACATGACTATAGGTATAGAAAAGAAGTTGGATAATGCAAAAATTTAAAAGCATGAAAATAAAAACACATAGAATGCATAAAATAAATCCATGTTTGAGTAAGACAGTTTGACAAGTTTCAAAATGAAGGTAGAAACAAAGGCTATTATCTTGACAACCTCATAAAGCGTAGGACTGTGAAAACTGGAGCCACGTCGTCTTGTCTCTCTGTATATCTGTACAGTATATAGCAGAGATGACAATAAAGTTCACTTTGACTTGACTTTGACTTTGACTCACTGGCTACAATAATAATGAAACTTAAAATTTGAATCTTAAACTAATTGTCAGTGTTATCATTGTGTCAGTGTGAACAGTGTTTTCCTCAATGCCTGTTAGTCAGATGTGAATGTGGAACATGCATTGTCACAGGAGACCTGACCCTGACGTATTAGTACTTTCACTGCTCTCTCTCTCTTTCTTGTTTCTCTCACTCTAATTCCCTCTCATGGCAGATTTTATTGCACATACGCATAAATACTGATGGGAATGACAGCATTACAAATAAACTGCGTTACTAACAACGTTATGTTTTCAGTGACGGGTAATTAATTAATTACTGTTTCCATCCTTACAACTCCTTCACCATTACTGAGAACGAAATGCCGCACGTTACTATACTTAAGCTCATTAAAGTTGTCTTAATGTCTTTTCATTTCGAGATATTAAGTTATTATTTTGAGATACTAAGTCATTATTATGAGGTAACTAAGTCAAAATGTAGAAATATTACATCAAAATTTTGAGATATTAAGTCTTTGTTTTGAGAAATAAAGTCATTATTTTGATGACTATATATATATAAATGCTGTAAACAAAGAATGCTTTCAAAAATGGAAGTGTTAATCACTTAATTATTTTCATCAATCAACAAAATGCAGTGAATGAACAAAAGAGAAATCTAAATTAAATCAATATTTGGTGTGACCACCCTTTGCCTTCAAAACAGCATCAGTTCTTCTAGGTACACTTGCACACAGTTTTTGAAGGAACTCGGCTGGTAGGTTGTTCCAAACATCTTGGAGAACTAACCACAGATCTGTAATCCTACAAAATAATATAATGACTATAATCCTACAAAATCCCTGACTTTGTGCAAGTGTACCTATAAGAATTGATGCTGGTTTGAAGGCAAAAGGTAGTAACACCAAATATTGATTTGATTTAGATTTTCCTTTTGTTCGCTCACTTTGCATTTTGTAAATTGATAAAAAAATAATCATTATTTATATTTCTGAAAGCATTCTTTGTTTACAGCATTTTTTCACACTTGCCTAAAACTTTTGCACAGTACTGTATATATATAATGGTTATATATATGTATATAACCATTTTTTATTCTTTGCTTTGGTGGGGGCGGGACGAGACAACCGAATAAGTGATGATGATTAGGTAAGGAGGAGTAAAATTTCATGCTAAGCCAATCAGAGGCAGAGTTGGGTGGGTGTTCACACACAAACACACAGGCACATTCGCAACACGCAACCGACCAAGAGACACACGAAGCAATGGCGAGCCCAGGGAATTCAAAAGTAGCGTTTTTAAAGTGGAAGTACAGACTGTTCCCCTCACTGATGTGAAATGTAGATTTTGCTCTGGAAGAAAGTGTTCTCTAGACTATTCTAATCTCATGAATCACAACTCATCGTCAAACCCTTCCATTTAATGTTGTGAAGAAAAGTGACTTATAAATATGTCATTAAGAATAAGATTGATTAAGAGCTAAAACAGTGTCTGTGTTCTTTTATAATAATAACTGTTAAAACTGAAATATTCTTTGCTTTATGAATAAGTATTAAATAGTGAATAATAATAATATGCATGATGTAATCTGTGAGCCACGATTTGTGTGTTATGTCATTCTTTTTATCATCCTTTTATTAAACAGCTTCGGTCTTTGGTTGTCTTGCTCTGTTTGTTCACTTTTTTTATGTCCATTTTACGTCTTCAGAGATGAGCTCCTTCAGCACCAGGGCCCTGACGCTGCTCTCCTCCGTGTTTGGAGCGTGTGGCCTGCTTCTGGTGGGTGTCGCTGTGTCAACCGACTACTGGCTGCTGATGGAGGAGGGCATTGTGCTGCAGCAGAACCAGACCACTGAAATCAAGATGGCTCTGCACTCTGGCCTCTGGAGGGTCTGCTTCGTGGCTGGTAGGCTGTTGCTGGTGCCACCCTGCTACGGTGTAGAGATAAAATATAGTCATACTGAAGATGGCAGCAAACCGTTGTAACAGGGTTAATCCAAACTTGTGGTCTCAAAGGCAAGCAGGGGTTAAAACAGAAGCAGGTTCAACATGGAAAACCATGAACAAGGGACAGGAAATAGATAAAAAATTGTAAGACAAATATTGAGTTGGCAAAACATCATAAAGATACTGATGAATGTGTAGGTGGTTGTGGTCGCGGTGGTTTACTGCTAAAATACCCCCAAAGAGCCAAGAGATCATAGGTTTAAATTCAGCTCTACGTTCAGCATTACCACCATCGAGACCCTGAGCATACCGTAACTCCTGTTGTCTCCTGTAATTAGGACATGTAAGTCACTCTGAATAAGAGTATCTTAAAAATGCCATAAATGTAAATGTAAACAAGAACCTATATGCACTAAAGGACCAAGAAAGGCCCAGTCTTGGGGAATAATGACTCTACTGGAGTGGCAAATTACTTACGCAATAGCACTTGAGTAATTGTACTTTGTTACTGCACTTGAGCGTTTTTAAATACTTTCTCCTTGGACAGTATTGTCAGTTTTTACTTTATACTTTTAATTACAGTTATAAGAAAAGTAAGGTATGTTTTACTTCGGTACACTTCTCCTGATAACAGTTCCCACCTACACTTATACTCCTGTGAAAGTGCAAACTCCTGTAACTTGAATTCATACAACATTGCTGAGCACTTTGTGCAAACATGACGATTCATGCCACAGGCTGCTCTTTTTCATTACTGGAATTCATTCATTAATTCATTATCTGAACAGCTTAATCCCTATCGGGTTCGTGGGGACTGGAGCCTATCATGGGAACTACAGGCGCTAGGCGGGGAATAACCCTGGGCAGGCGCCAGCTCACTGCAGGCAATTCTTGGAATTATATTATTTTGATTATTGGAATCAGTATGTTTCAGGTACCCTCTACACCACAGGACTAGAGTCATTCCTGGACCTTTAAGTTAGTTAAAGTTCGTAGTTAGTTAGTATTTGCATACAACATAAATCTTGTGTTCTTATAATGTAATGTTTAGGCGGAAATGTAAAATAAGATGTACACAAGTCAGTGTACGTTGAGCAAAAAGGGGGATGCTGTGGTTTGAGGAGTCAGTGTAAGACAATGGATCATGTTGCTTGTGTGGTTGTATTATGAAATTCAAATAGCTTTGTTACATGTTTTACATGCAAATGGTTGAATCTGAATCAAAATGCATTTATAGCATGGGCTACTTCATTACTTTTTCGCCATCTCCATTACTATGTTAAATTCCATATTCTGCATGCTGCAGTATGTTTTGCAACTGCATGTAATTTATTTAAAAATTCTTATTTACTCCTTATCAAATTGCAAATAGGTAAGGTCTGTCATTTGTGTTGTCTAGTACAGTGGCACTGGTGTGGCATCATATGATTCATTGAAATCTCAAAAAGCAGTTTGAGCAAATTCATGCAGCACGCCATTACTGAGCCATTAAACAAAATTATGAAATGTGTTTTGTCGTAGTCTGATGTAGAGGGGACTAGTACTTCATTTCCATATGAATGCACCGATTTCTAAATGTTGCATAAATGAGTTTCCATCATGCTGCTTTCTTTTCACGACGTGAGCAGGAAGTGCTGAGGTGGACTGAAATGATGCCACACCAGTTGGCAGGGAAGGGCTGAGTAGGAGAAGTGTGAGGATGATGTCACCTTGTTGTACTGCTTTGCCACGGCTGTCAGTTCTGGCTTGTTTTTCCCTTTTTTACAGATGGTCACATAAGTGTCAGTTACCCAGGACACTGAGTAGAGTAAAATTTACTTATTGAGCATGTTTTATTTGGTGAAAGCTAACATTGTCTCTTTAAAATGAGTAAAATCGTGATGGTGCTTTAACATGTTAGAGATGCGTTTTGGAGCTTGCAGATCTACTCAGAGCCAACAAGCAGCTTGAGCAAAAAACTTCCTTCAGTCAAAGTCATGGTCTTTTCCGATACTAAAAACATGGAAATAACCTTTTATGAGAGTTAAATAATACATTTTCCCTCCGCATCAATCTGAGTCAATTTTGGGAAATGGTAATCTTGTTAACCCACTAATTATTACAAAACTTTCATAGCAACATTATTTCTATTATTTGTGCCATGCACTGTACTGTTCTGTGCAAAAAGGACGTACCACAGCACTGGTTTAAATTTAGTACTTATGACCACTGGTTTCTAAATTTTCCACCATGATTCCAGCAAATCCATCTCTCTGTCCCCATTTCAACTTTCTTTTCCTTCCTCATCATCTGTCTTCATGCCTCTCTGTCTTTGTCAGTCTCTTTCCCTCTCACTTCTCTTCCCTCATTGCCTTTTATTTCTCTTCATTGGCCTCCACCCTCTCTCTCTCTCTCTCTCTCTCTCTCTCAGGGCCCGAGAATGGGAGATGTGTGGCATCAGAATATTTCACCGAGCCAGAAATTGAGATCACGACAGAGAACACTGCAAATATACTAAGTAAGTGCCAGACTGACTAAATAATTCAATTTCAATCTAGAAAGAGCATTTCCTTAAGAAAATCTGTGATTACTTTGTACTGAAAAAAAGGATAATGACTGAAGAAAGAAGTTATAACGTAAAAAAGGCAAGAATAGAGATCTATGTGGCCAATACGTAGCTGATGATTTTTCACAGTACAATTTACAGAGCGATTTACTGCAAAAGGGTGGTGCGGCGGCGCAGTGGTTGGCGCTGCCGCCTCACAGCAGGAAGGTCCTGGGTTCGAGCCCCGGGTCGGCTGTGGGGCCTTTCTATGTGCAGTTTGCGTGCTCTCCCTGTGTAATTGGTGACTCTAAATTGGCCCCATAAGGTGTGAGTGAGGTTGTGATTGTTTGTGAGTGTGTGTGTGCCCTGTGGTGTGTTGGCACCTGCCCAGGGTTGTTACCCACCTTGCATCCATAAGTTCCCGGGATAGGCTCCGGCCCCCCCACGACTCCAGTTAGGGTTCAGCGGTTCGGATAATGAATGAATGAATGAAAGAATGAGTAAATGAATGAAGGATTTACTGCAGAATAAAACATAGTGAATGTGAGGATGAAGGGATGAAAACATTTGAGGATGTCAGCTGGTTTTCAATTTTTAGGCAAAGGACTGACAAAGTGTGAGTGCTCTGAAAAATTATGTGATTTAAAACATCAAAAAATGAAAAGAAGTCATAATAGGTGAATAGAGGAGTGAAAAATAAGGCAGATTAAACGGAAAAGTGGTTGGACACATTTGAGTGCTGAGTCTGGATGTCGCCAGTGAATTTGAGGTTTTTATGCTAAGCAAAAAATGATAGGAAGTTACTGAGTGGAAAATAAAGGGATGGAAAAAGACGGAATAAAGGAGAATTAACTTGGCGAGAAAAGTAGTAAAAGGTGTAAAATAGTAGAGTAGAATCACCACAAAAACTTACAAACTATAAAAAGACAACAATACATTGATAGCACCTTTACACCTTTCATTGTCCCAAAATGTACATTCTAATGTATTGATGAATTGTAACAATCCTTCATATATTCATTAATATACGCTTTACAGTTCAAATAATGCAATTGTTATCTGAAAACTCTCTCAGTCGTGCAAACGCAATAACCAACATGTCAAAACGTGATTTAAAGGAAATTGCAAAGGAAATGGAATAGGATATTAAGTGAGCGTGATATTATTCAGCAGGAGCTTTTTCATTACTTGTCTATCCTGTTTGTTGAAACACATCATGACTTCATTACCATCTCCTCTCTCTCTCTCCCCGTCTCCCCAGAAATGGTGAGGACAGCAACACCCTTCCCAATGGTCTCCCTCCTCTTCGTCTTCACAGCCTTCATCATCAGTAACATCGGCCACATCCGGCCCCAGCGCACCATCCTCGCCTTCGTCTCCGGGATATTCTTTATTCTCTCGGGTGAGGATTTGAACGCACGTTCGTATTCATACAGCACAATCCGTATGATCACGTTGGTTAACACTGAATAGTCTAAATAATAAACCCTACAAGGAAATACAGTAAACTGAACAAATGATGTGGTTTTTTGCAGCATTGGGCAAGTTTTCGTTAGTTAGTTTAGCCAGTTACTGTAGAATATGATGAGTGGACTCATTTATTCAGTGCTTTCCGCATTCCAAGCCAGAATCTAAATCAGGCCAGAACCGTCGGGGAGGCCGTATTCAAGTGAGGTCTCAGCATTTTAATGAACTGTGTTCTGGATTTCCCTCTATGAAGATCAACAGTTAACAGCTGCAACAGGCAAACAGAAAACATTTAATCTATTTACTTTGGTGCATGTGTGCTGATCTGTAACACCTTTTATAGATATTTTTCCGATATGACATACTCAAATGCATTCTGTAATATATTTCTTTGCAAAGAATACTGAGTAGTAAGACCAAACCCGAGACTATGCTGGGCTATAAAAATGCTGCCTTCCTTTGGCAAAGACCCCCTAAAATATATATATAAACTTTCTCATATACAGTACTGTGCAGAAGTTTTAGGCAGGCGTGAACAATGCTGTAAACAAAGAACGCTTTCAAAAATGAAAGTGTTAATTATTTATTTTCATCAATCAACAAAATGCAGTGAATGAACAAAAGAGAAATCTAAATCAAATCAATATTTGGTGTGACCACCCTTTGCCTTCAAAACAGCATCAATTCTTCTAGGTACACTTGCACACAGTTTTTGAAGAACTCGGCTGGTAGGTTGTTCCAAACATCCACAGATCTATAATCCTATAATCCTACAAAATAATATGACTACAGAATAATATAATGACTATAATCCTACACAATCCCTGACTTTGTGCAAGTGTACCTATAAGAATTGATGCTGGTTTGAAGGCAAAAGGTAGTAACACAAAATATTGATTTCATTTAGATTTTTCTTTTGTTCGCTCACTTTGCATTTTGTAAATTGATAAAAATAAACAATCATTATTTATATTTCTGAAAACATTCTTCGTTTACAGCATTTTTTCACACCTGCCTAAAACTTTTGCACAGTACTGTACTGTAGAAAGTGAGAATAGAAATGTATGGGAAAAGAATGTCTATGGTTAGGGAAAGACTATGATATGTAGATTAGGGCTATATGATATTTTTGCCATATAAATACAGGACTTCATGGATAAATGAGGTAAATAGCTTTATTAGAAAGGAATTGATCATGTAAGAATAGGGATGAGGGGATAAAAAGAAGAATAAGGACCTGTGTCCACCAAGCATGGTTTTTGTCACGCATGTCGAGCATGTTACGTCTCTCTTGCCAGCCAATCAAAATCAAAGAGGGAACAAATGAACGTGGAAGGGCCCAATGACGCTTTTCGTAATTTAGCGACAACAAGCACAGAGAAAGCACTCTGGAAGTGAGGTTTTGACCGCTCAGAGTGCAAAAAAACGTGTTTGGTGGACACAGGCCCTAAAAGCTGAAATGCAACTTTTTACTTGAAGTGTAAACTTTAATCAGACAAAACTATATCAGACAAACTTGAAATGAGAAGCAGGTTAGTTTTCCTTTATAATCAAGCAGCAATAAAACAGTGTAGCATGATCTGTTTGATTTAATTACTGAAAATCACTGGACACTCTGGGATGTTACAGTACATTATTACACCTTTTTATAACAGGTGAGGAGTTACAGGTTATAACAGTTTCTTGACTATTTAGAAATATACAATTGTTACACCATATTTAAAATGGGGATCTGCTTGTTGCATGAGTCTATGAGATATGAGATATTAGTGTTAATGAAAGTATTATAATAATAAGTGTGATATACTGGCGTAATCCTGATGATTAACATGATATGGATTTTTTATAAATGCTGATAAGAGTCTTACATGAATTGAAGTGCTTGCTAGAAAAACATGATCTCATATATTGTCCCTGTCCCATGTCCCTGTAATCCACTACTCTATAACTGTGGCCCTAGACGTGATTAACTGTGCGGTGATATTTCAAATCAGTCCGTCTCTTATTCTCTCTCTAACATCGCAGCATCACGCAATGACAGATAACGACTTGATCTCATATGAGAGACTGCTGCATAGCTTATACTCTCACTAGCTGACATTGAGAAATATGGCTATGGTAGTGAATACCATCGGCCTGCTTTTTTATATGAAATTAATCTGCTTATATATTGTGGACCAGTCTGTTGGGCCAAACAATATGTTCTCATCAGCCTATTAAAACAAGACTTATGGGCAACAAAATTATCGTAATGGCCATTGTAAAGCAGTGACTTCAATCTGATTGATACTTTGTAGAACAGAACAAGAAGACCAACAATACTGGTGCAGTTTACCACAATTCTGTCTGGAAGTTGTTTCAAAAGTAACAAGGCGTCAAATCCAGGAAATCTGTCAAAATGCCTACATAGAGTTCTGAAAGATGGATGGATGAATAGATGGATGGATGGAAAGAAGGATGGATGGAGGGATGGATAGATGGAGGGATGGATGGATGGATGGATAGATGCATAGATGCATAGATGCATGGATGGATGGATGCATGGATGGATGCATGGAAAGAAGAATGGATGGATGGATGGATGGATGGAAAGAAGGATGGATGGAGGGATGGATGGATGGATGACTGGATAGATGCATGAATGAATGGTTTGACGGCTGAATCGATGGATGGATGGATGGATGCATGAATAGGTGCATGGATGGATGGATGCATGAATAGGTGCATGGATGGAAGGATGCATGAATAGATGCATGGATGGATGGATTAGATGAATGAATTTATGGATGGATGGGTGGATAGAAAGATGAATGGATAGCTGCATGAATGGATGGATGGATGCATGCAAAGAAGAATGGATGGATGGATAGAAAGAAGGTGGATGGAGGGATGAATGGTTGGATAACTGGATGCATGAATGAATAGATTAATGGATGGATGGGTGGATGGAAAGATGGATTGATGAATGGATAGATGCATGAATGGATAGATGAATAGATGCATGGATATATGGATGGAAAGATGGATGGATGGATAGATGGACGGATGGACGGACAGACAAACAGATAGATACATAGATAGATGGTGTACTGTAACTTGTTAAAGTAGTTAAAGACAAAAACAGCAGTTGCAATGTAACACTCCCGGGTCCTAGCGTCCACATTCAAACTATTATTCATTTGATGTCGTGTCAGGTTTGAAATGATGTGAAAAAAATGAATGAGGAAGAATAAATTGACATTTTAATGCACACTCATTTGGTGTAGAGCTAATTAAGAATTTAGGCCTAGAGACGCCCCCGCCGGAGCATCAATAATTGCAGGAGCTGGGGAGTTGCTGACAGGCCCCGTGGTGAGCTGTAGGCGAGGCTGGACGTGTTTGAGATTTTGCAGGCCCCTCCCCAGCCTTCCTGGATATCCCCTGTATTCCGCTTGGAGCGAGGTCAACACGTCCCACAAGGACTTGTGGATGATGCTCCTTTGTTTTGGTTGCAGCTCGCTCGTACGTGTGCCGCATCACTGCTTCTGCAGCTCTGTAATACAGTAATACAGAACAGGTGTAGCACTGCAGTTCTATAATGGAGCGTTTAACAATCTAGTCACAGCACAGCAGCACAAAACAGTGACTAAACACAAATCACAGCAGCCGATCTATGATGAATTGATATGAGCCTAATACAGCGGAATGTGCGATGTATTGCTATGACACATTAATACTGCTGCTTGGTATTGAATGCACATGTATCTGTTAAGGTGGTATCATAGACGTGATCTAGCTATTAAGGTGGCACCATAATTAGGGGTGAGAATTGATAAGATTTTATCAATATCAATCCCATTGTCGATTCTGCCTATCAATCCAATTCTTATCAATTCTCAAATCGAGTCCTGAATAGTTTTTTGAGTGCGAAAAAAAGCAGTTCTACACAGTCTTCCACACCAAAAGCAGCTATTTTATTTTCCCCAAAATGGTGTCTGCACAAGACTGTGAACATCAACACATTCATGTTCAGAGTTTTTATTATGCAGAGACATTCTATGGCTTAGTATTATGAAGAAAAATAAGGTTAGTGCAGGTGGAAACACTGCTTTATCCATTTGGAATCAACCTGGATATACAGTAGAATACAATTATTTGATAAATGCATTTTTCTAGATTTATTTTTAGCAATTTCGGCCATTTTTGAGACTCATTTTGGCCTATAACTCATTTTTGACTCATTTCTGGAAGAAAACAACATTTTTGCCATGAGGGCATTCAATATGAGACACGTGTCGGGAATAAATAAATATCTGTAAAGTAAATGGCTGTACTGTGAGTAGAACGCTGTTTGTTTGTTATTTATCAGCTAAAATATGTTTTGTCTGTAATAAACGTTAAGATTGAACTGAACTGGAACTTAGGGAAAACTGGAAAAACGTATGGAATGGAGGAATTGATCAATTGGAACCGGTTTTTGATTCCCACTCCTAATCATATTCGTTCTGCATCTTAAGGTGGAATCAGTGTAGTTGTTTGGAAAGGTGGCATTACAGTAGTTAACGAATGAATTTATTAAGGTGGCATCACATTATTTATGTATCTATTAAGTTGACGTCAGGACATTTGTTTCAGTTTAATATTTGTTAACTATTAAGGTAGCTTTACAGTAGTTTTATATGTTATGTTGGCATGGGAACTGCATAGTTTTGTATTGTTTTAAGATGGTACCACAGTGGTCACAAGTTATGGTGAAGACCCTAGTTATTTGTCTGTTAAGGTGGCATCATGATAGTCATCTATCTATTTTAGTGTCCTCACAGAAGAGTTGTATCTATTCAGGTGGAATGACAGTTATTTACTGAGTCGGCATCATATTTATAGCTATTAAGGTAGAATCATGGTAGTTATGAATTTATTGAGGTGGCATTACAGTAGTTATGTAGTTATGCATCTTATCATCTTTGATTTGTGTAACTCACTGAGCAGTATATGTGAGGGTTTTCTTTTTGAAGCGCTGTCATTTCTTTACTGTCGCTTGATTTATACCTGAGAGTACAAATTTCAGTGCTGTTATTGACCACTTTATTGAGTGTGACTTCATTGAATGAGGCCGGAGAACAGCAGCTATATCATTTCGCATCAGGGAAAGTTCCTGCCGAGGCAGAGGCGTCAGAAACTCACACGTCGAGCAGCGGTGTGCCTCGGTCTCTGCATGTCTCGGGACGTGGAAGTGGAAATATGCGAAAGTATGTCGTGTTGGTATTCCTGATGTAGACAGCTGGCTGAGACAGACTGTGCTAATGTGTTTGGATATGCCAGAGGCTTTTACTCCCCGCTCTCTCGCTCTCGTCTTGCTCGTTGCAATTACCGCAGAGCCTTCCCCCAATCATAACAAAGGCAACATTTGAACACTTTTTCAACGCTAATGTATTGCGATATGACATGCTCAGTGTTCCGCTCTTCTGCTTTTTGCACTCCCTCGCCTTGTCACCCGTAATTACTGTCACAGAGGAGGGGTTTCAGCATTGCTGGAAAACACCACGGGTCAAGACCACTATGAGAGCTGGTGAAATAGTACAGTAGACTACTGATCATTTTAATGAACACAATTGTCTTTCTGTGAGTAGAACCCGACCGATCAAGTGGTGGTTTGATGTTATAGGTGATATGCAGAAAATGCAGACGTCTGCGCTTAGAACAGCTGATAAATGTCAGTTATCAGTCCACTGTTGGCTTTTAATGTCATTACTGCCAGACCTGCCACCATTGGACTTTTTGGGCAAGCACTGTACTGACAAAGCTACCGCTGCTGGGAACCTGAGCAAGACCCTTAAACCCATGTTTTACAGGGTGACTGTTCCTGTAATTAAGAAATGCAAGTCATTCTGTATCACAAGCTCTGCTAAAAGCCATAATGTAAAGGTAAAATGTTGAAAGTACTGTTTAGTAAAATAAAAGAAGTTTGTTTTTAAATGTGTTATGTTATGATCTTGTTGAGGACTCAATCCCTTGAACACAGAATATTTATAGACTAATTTCTTTAATTGAGAAATGTGTAAAAGCGTTTATGAAGTAATAAATTAGTAATTGCTTTTTTAATAGTACTATAATAGCTGATTTGTACAGCTGCTCTATGTGTTGTTCATATGTGGTCATATTGTATTAGAATCATTCTTAAAACCGGTAGAAAGCTAGTCCCTAATCTTTCTTTTATTTATAACATTTCTTCCTATTTAGGCTCATATGTCCATTCTGGGTTGTACACTTTAGCTCTCTACGTTGTCTTTCTTCACTTCCCAGGTTTGAGTCTGGTGGTGGGCCTGGTTCTGTACATTTCCAGCATAAACGACGAGGTGATGAACAGACCACGAGAGGCAGAGCAGTTCTTCCACTACCGCTACGGGTGGTCCTTCGCCTTCGCCGCCAGCTCGTTCTTGCTCAAAGAGGTCTGCCCCATCCGTTAAAAAAAAAACCCTCATCCTGGCATGCAGTGCATTCTTATCGCTCCGCTCCCCTTATTAACATGCAGTAATATTACTAGCATTTGCCTCTAGCTGCTAGACGCACAGGGCCACTCTCATCAATATGCATTAAAGTTGCCCCTAATTTCTACTGCAGAAGAGGGGGAAAAAAAGCTAAGTTACGCTATCACTGAGCATACGCATATTCACGGGGTTCGGTTCATCCATATTTAAATGGCAGCATTATCTGCCACAAAGTCCTGAACTTGCTTATCAGAAGGGAATTAAAATGCCAGCCTCCACCAGCTCACGTGGTGCTAAATAAGGATTTCTGCAGCTTTAAGTGGCTCTTCATCAGTATGAAATAAATGTGAGTTACTGTTGACTTTTAGCTTAACATCAGAGGTGTGAAAATATTGCTTTCGCAAGCCCAATTCCAGTCACGCTTATATTCTACATGTTCAGTCAACCAAGTGAACCAATTATTAGTCCCAGTCTACAATAGATTTTAAATGGCAAAACTCTAGCCAGTACTTTGACTATAAATCTGACATTCAGCAGTAAAATCAACGATATATAATCTATAATCAGTTCATCGTGGGTTTTGTTTTGTTAATTGGTTCACCCGCCTAATTGAACAGGTATGAATCATAACTACTTGTGTCCACTAACACGTGTTAAGGAGGTTGGACGTCATATGTATCCTCATTTTTGGCATTATTTTGTCCAGAATATACAGGCTTGAGACATTCTACAGGTGAGACATTTATTAATAACATTAATTAATAATATTAATTCTCATTAGTAATCACAACAATAATTAGACTAGATTGTCTAAATCTAGACAAATCAGAATCAGCTGTAATTTTCCATGTGAAACACAAGGGGAACATGCTCTAATGAGTGAAAAGCATTAAAAGATGCTTCGATTCTAGAAAAATTGCCTCGAACACTTTTTGTAATCGCATTATTTGAGTTATTCGAATAATCTTTTCAGCTCTAGAAATAAAAAAGGCAAAAAACCTACTGGATGTTAGAGCTAAGATAACATTAATGTACCGAAACCATACGGTTACCGTGGCCCAAAAACCACAATGGGTAAACTATACCGCTGCATCCCTAGTTCCTACATAGGATCAATACTAAGTATAATTAGGGATGAGAATAACTTTAAACTGACTAAATCCACACTAATAAGAGGCTTTTATGAAAGTGAGGGATTATTTATCATTGTGAATGCACCGCAGTACACACTGCACCAATGTAACCTCTGCATTTGACCCATCCATGAAGGAGCAGTGGGCAGCTGTGAGAGGGGAGCAGTGCTTGAGGACGGTAACTCAGTGGTACCGTTACCCTTTCTGGGATTCAAACCGGATTAGACCTTCTGATCACTGGGTGAACACCTTAAATGTTACGCTACAAACTGCCCATAAAAGAGGCAACAAGACTGCACCCTGTGAGGATCGAAATCACAAACTAATCGAATCACAACCTTCAGATTAGGAGACTGGCGCACTACCTACTGCGCTGACGAGGCTGGCAACCTTGTGTAGCTGGAATCCATTATTTATCAAGTATTTCAGATAATATTTTACAAATTTCACTTCAGCTCTAGCTCACTACAGAGAAGTGTCTGTATATGATCAGTACCAAATCAGTTACAACCTTGACCAAATCAGTCTATAACTTCTTCAGTTTCTAATATCTGAAAGATTTGTTGCTTCACTACAGAGTTGAAATGATATATTTAGGTTTACAATTAAAGTTAAACGAAAAAAATATATACAAGTGTTTAAGAAAATATATAAAATAAGTAGTGTAGAAATTTTCTGAAAATGTCCTGGTTTCTCTACAAGTTCTAAGAGGTTGCCATAGGCAACAGAGAAGATTGTTTAGTTCCAGTAACCCTGTTATATTATCTGTACATCCTTCCTGGTCGCTATGCTTCTCTGATCCCTGAACGTCCGCTTTCATTTCTGGCATCCAGGGCGCTGGCGTCATGTCGGTCTACCTCTTCATGAAGCGCTATGCCGAAGAAGAGATGTACCGACCCCACCCGGCCCTGTACCGCCCCCGCCTGTCCGAGTGCAGCGACTACAGTGGTCAGTACCTCCACCCGGAGTCATGGCCTCCTCCTCAACGTGGTCGAAGCGCCTCCGAGGTCTCCAGCGACATCTCCATCCAGCTCAACCAGACCCCGCCCTCGTCGGCCCCCAAAGGCAGCCTGCCCTCCAACGCCCCGTCCTCGTCTGGCCCCTCGTCGGCCGCCAGCTACCACCTTCCTCCCGCCAGCTCCTCCTCCTCTTCCTCCTACCCCCACACCCTCCATTCTTCCCATTCTGGAGGCCCCGCCCCTCAATCACTTCCTATGGCCACGCCCCCTCAGGCCGTGCCTCCACCTCACTACCACACGCACATGAGGATGAGTGCTTCGCCCTGCTAGATGGAGATAGGCATCACACACACACACACACACACACACACACCAGTGTTGGGGAAGCTACTTTTCCACGGTAGAATTTTAAGCAACAGGATACTTATAATTAAAGTAGCTGAGCTACAGCCAAGCTATTTCACGGCCACGGGACCCCATTCTCCAACTCCGTCTCACAGCTGCCACGGTTACGCTGTGATGCAATGAGCATGTGCCAGATGCCACTTCTACGAATTCAACCCCAAGAGAGAAAATTATGTGTATTACTTTTAAAGCTACAGCATTTTAAAAGTAACTTTGCTACTGAAAGAAGTAGTTAAGTTAGTAGCGTCACTACTTGTAGGTAGTCGATCCCCAACACTGCCCACACACACACACACACACATGTGACTGATTAGGGACGGGGCAAGGGGAGGGCAAGAGCTTTAGGAGCTCCAGGGGGGTGTAAAACATCATGGAGAAGTAGGGGAAGTAAGATAGGGGCGATGAAACAACCAACGCTGAGGGAGAAAAAGGGGAGAGGGGTGAGAACGTTAGGCCAAAAATGGAAGCAGGAGGGACCGGGGGGAAGTGGGGTGGACGTGGTGGTGGGGGGTGTTTCATTTTTAACTTTGTGCCTGAGAATGACTGCAACTGACATCTCACATTATCCGAGCGAGAGAAAGGGACGGAGGGATGAGCCCAGGGTAGGCTTAATGATAACGGGCGAATGACAGAACAGAGACTCCAGGGGCAGAGGGTGGGGGGACTGGGTATTTACAAAATAACAACACTTACATGACATACAGAAAGTAGTCATTTCGATTTCTATAAGCATTGTATTAAACTTAACAGATTTATTGTTATACTCTAAAGGGACATTTTTCCCCCTTTCTCCCTAATATCTTAGGGGGGAAGAATAGACTCTTTTCCCTCCTTGTCATTCCTTCATGAAAAATGAGTAGAATTTTGGATTCTTTTTTTCTACTGAAAGCAAAGTAATAGATGAATGTATAAAAAATGATCAACACACAAAACATCCGTTCAGAGTTTATCTAAGAAGTCAAGCACTACACATTTACATTTAAAGTATCATGGCAGACCTATTGACATATTCTAAAATGACATATCCGGGTCTCCTGGTCTGACACTGTTTTATTCTCCGTGCCTTGGCACATCGAGTTTTCTCTACTCAATCTTTTATTCTTAAAGGTGTTCTACACATACGAGTCCTTTATACTTAAAAGACCTAATCATTTGGACAGCTGCTTAGCGCCTTGCTGTTGCTGCGTTCATCATGTCTGGTGTTTGTATTGTCCTCTTTACATTCAACATTGTCCTAATCAAAATTCAGCCTCATTTCGTTTATAAAATTGTAATAGTTTACAAAAAATAGTCGCAAAATGACTGAGTTTTGTCTAGACAATTCCCCAAGTTTCCACATCAATGTGCAGCTGGTTCCTTTTCCGTTATTGAACTCTTTCTGGTGTTCTGACATGAATATTGGTCGTATTGTTACTTACACTGTTATTCTACTACCAACACTAATATTAACATTATATATATATTGTATTATATTATGGATTATTTCATAATGATATTGTAAGTAATACAACTGTTTTACATTTGAAAGTGAAGATAGGTAAGTTGACAGTAGGTACTTTTGAGGAAAAAGGAACTTTTATCATTTAGAATGATTTTACAGATGGTAATAAATGTTTCACCACATATAGAGATTTCTAAACATCTAAAATGATGAATTTTATTCATTTTAGTAGCACATTGCCTTATTTCAACATTAATGATTCAAATAAAACCTTTTTCATTCTAATTCTAAAATTATATATGGTTGCCCCCTAGTGGCTAAAACCTGACACCTACCCAAACAAATCTCATGTCTGTCCATTTTCTTTTTACATGAACTTTATTTATCTAAAAAACTGATTTTACTTGATTCATCTTTTATTTAACACATTTGACTAAAAAGTGGTCGTATAACGACGCTTACTCCTCTAATCTTTTGTACATTCATGAAATAATCAGTATAATTTGAAGATTTAGTTTGAGGCTGAAATGAGAAATCTGAGATGAACACTATTTTCTTGACTGTACTAGTTGATGGTGTAGTTTAAACACGATTGATTATGAATTAAGACAGGACTGGCTCCTGCTGGAAAGTATATACTATTTCACATAAATATAGTCTAGGTAGTAGCGTAGTTAAAATATCAATATTTCAAGAAAGAAACAGATTAAATGTCTATTGTTTGTATTTAACTGTTTGATATCCAGTGTACCTTAAAAGCATTTGTTCAGCTCTGTGACCATTTTTTAATTTCAAGACCTCTGTTAAGTAAAAGACTAGAAGTGACTGCAGAGGCTGAACGTTCAGATTTGCAGGTGAAGATGCCTTTTTTATGTTACATCCCCGCCTGTTTCTTCTTTATCTCTCACTCTCTCTTCCTCCTCCCCACTTCTGCCATAGCTAAATTGCTCTTGTTTGCTTATATTATCTCAGGTGCCTATTATCATTGTTGTTGTTGTCATTGTTATTACAGTTCATTAAGGCCTACACATATTTATTGCAAACTGGTACACAGTTATGATAAAAGGTTCATGTGTCTTTTGGATTACAAACAGATCAGAGTTCTCATTCTCAAAGCACAATTTTCATTTTTTGGTAGCACTACGACTGCAAATGCTTCAATCTGGAAACCACAGACAGAGCTCTGATCTGAACACTTAATAGCTTTTTACACTCCTGTTTTAGTGTGACATATTGGAGAAAAGAAGACAAAAGTTCAGCGAGACTGTCAATGACAATGTAATGCAATGAGGCACAGATTGAATCGACTACAGTAAAAAAAAAACCTTTAGAAGTGTAATGCATTGATTTGTGGTTTCTTCATGTACACAATTACACAGTAATTCGTTGGATGATCAGAACACAGGGGATAGTGGGACGGAGCAGGCACATGAAATGAAAAAGCACATAAATCATATATACCTTTCACTTCTACAGTTTTCATTTTTGCACATTTTGTTGTTCAGACTAACAGCATTTGGAAGGCTAAATTACAGTTAAATATTTAAAGATATACTGTACTGATTTGTGTTTTTAATCAAATAATCCATTTTATGATTTGACTACAAGCTAAACTGAACATAAACAGGTAAATGTGTCTTTTATTAAAGGGTATTTATGCATCTGTTTAAATGGAATACTCATTTTAGTCTGAGTGCACAATTGTTAAATGTAAAAAAATCAAGGGCTGGGTGCACATATATTAAATGAAAATATAAATATTGACTGAGTAGCACAGGTCATCTAACAGACTTGACTATTAACTTCAATTTTAAATCAGTAATTGAGAAGATGCCAGTCATTTTTATTCAATTTAATCTTGACCCCTGAGCAAGACCGTTACTATACATTACAGTAAATAAGATGGCCTGAATTAGGTGACACAGTGGAGCAGTGGTTAGCGCTGCCACCTCACAGTGTGAAGGTCCTGGGTTCAGTCCCCAGGTTGGCTGTAGGGCTTTTCTGTGTAGTGTGCCCGTAGTTACTGGGATAGTCTCATCCCCCGCACCAACCATGGTTGAGATTAAGCAGTTCGGATAATGAATAAATGAATGGTCTGGATTAGAGTGTCAAGAATTTCTATTGGATCTCAATGTGTCCTGCTATCACTAGGCTATACATGTATATGTGGGATCTACAGGTGTTTTTTCATATAAAATTGTTGTATTAGATTATATTTCCTACATAAACAAAACAGCCCGCAAGCAAGAGATCCACTAGACCAGATGGAACGGAAGTCAGGGCTATTCAATTACACATTCAGTGTAGTTGAGTCAGATTTTCAAAACTCTGATATTAGTTGGGTCAGACAGTTTCAGCTGCCAGTAAGCAACAGGAAATGACAAGTTTTAACCCAACACAAATCAATCACATGAAAGAAACCTGAGCTGGCATACTACAGCATATGACAGGTCAAGAGTTCTTTCAAGTGTGATTCCAGAACCATTTGAGGATCTCTACTGTAGATCCCACCATATAAAGTACATTTAGTATGACTTCACAGTATTCCCCTTTGGTGTTAGGAACTCTGTGAACTCACACAGTGTAAGCATTTCACATTCAATAAGAATATGGCCAGAACAGATGATTACAGATTGTGTAGTTTTAGAGATTTTTGCTCAAAACAAAGCCATTCTTCTCGGCTTCTGAATAATACAAAAGGATAAATGTCACTTTGCCGCTTAAATATAACTTGCAAGAGTGGGTGTCGCTATTATCGCTAAAAATGTGCAAATTAATTGTGCAAATAATAAATATACATTAGATTGTTTGTTAATTATACTGATCATACTATTCCTCTCAAATGGAAAAATGATTAAATTCAACTGAATTCAGGGAAACTGTCCCTGAAATTAGGAAAATAGTTGCTGTGGGTAAGAGTCTGCTAAATGCCTTAATCGTAATGAATAGTTCTTGCACGTTTTCCCCATGACTTTGATAAGTTGTAAAGAAACATCCGTGTTCATATGTTCAGTAATATCTGTTATCTTAAATGCTTTTTAAAAAACTGACTAATTAGCATTTACATGTCCATTTATGGCATTTTGCATCAGCAAACCAAGGTAGGACACAAACTATTGCTTGGCACCACAGGTGATTCCTAAGATGGTGGAGAATAGCACAAAAGATGAAGTTATACGAAGCTCTCTAGTGACTGTTAATGGTGTGGTTTCCATAGCACATACTGCTTTGCATCCACATTGTTTAGGGTCCTGCAACTCCAAATAAATAGTTGATTATGTACAGCAAGCCCGAAATAGCAGACAGCAAGTTGTTATTATATTGTTATTGAAGACATCTGACAAGTTTGGAAGTGAAAATGGTCGAAAGGAAAATGTGAAAGACACAAATTGAAGGTGAGAAAGAGTCAAAGGGGTCGCCAGTGCAGTAGATGTGTTAATAACACAACTGTAGAACTTTTCATAACTGTAGAATTGAAGAAAAGCACAACATTTTGCATAAAATTTGTGTAAGAGTGGTCACTGTGCCTTGAAGTTAGCAAATCTCTGAGACACATGGAAGTTACTTTCAAACAGATACCAACTCCAAGCACTTCCAAAAGAGGATTGTAGATGTAGCAAAAAAAATTTACTGCAAAACGAAAACTATAACAAAGTGAGTCTCATCTCACTGTTCCATTGTGTTCTGTGTCTTGATATTGCCTAGTTTTGGTGTTCAAATAAAATATCTGCTAATGTAATGATGGGACCAGGCCACTTCTTGTTGCCTCATATATGATTTTCTGCTAATTGCTTATCAGCTATTTGCATGTTTCAACCTTTACCTTTAGGCTGCCCCTGCCCACTGTACCATATCAACAATTTTAAACTGAAATACATTTAGATCCATTTCTCATGGTAGCTACATCACATCAGCAATCTAGTGTCATAGAAACAAAAATTCAGTCTCCAGAACTAATTCTATTCCACCTCACATAACCGTCATATTTGACCTTAACATGCGCAGTAGCACACAGTATTAATAGGTCTAATAAAAACAGTAAAGGACACAAAACGGAAGACCAAAATATAACGTTGTATATACAGAGAAACTATCAGTCACATTTACAAACTGAAACAAGCTAAAATGACATAAATCAGAAAAGTATGACTGCACATTTTTCACTATGTCTAGTGAAAGTTGATTATATATAGATTAGCCACGGATGCATGCATATACAGAGGGATATTGTACATAGAATTGCAGCTATTGAGAGAGATTATATTTACTGAGGTGGGAAGACCCGATAGGAAGAACAAAAACTATTCTAAAGCCTTTGAGTCATAACAGAAAAGACTCAAACACCTTTGGTTTTCAGGAATGCTCGAAAATAATTTCAAATAGGATCAATTAGACCTGTATCTGGAGTGTGAAGTTTAAAGGAGCCAGTGTAGTGCTTTAAAAGGTATAAAACCATGAAATGAGCTCTGTAGTTACGGAAGTGATGTGAAGTGATAAAGCTTCTCTTTTGGTCCTGGTAAAAAAATATGCCACTACCAACTACAAATGAGAAGGAGATGACTGCAATATACCCATCATTGCAACATGTACAGTATGTATAGTGTATCTATACTGTTATGGTTAAATATATTTCTGGAGTTCTGTGTGGAATACTTTTGGATGGTACTTTTGGGTGTTTGTGGGGACCTGATTGTCCCCAAAATGACAGGGAATCCAGGGATTTGTCAGAGATTTGCTGCTTTGTGAGGATATGGGATATGTGTTAGCACTCTTAGAAAACGTGTTAAAATGGACACACACTATCAAATTGTTACACATTAATGGGTGGGTTTAAACGTTTCTTGTGTTAACACATTCACTGTTAACACTTTTGACAGTGTAAGTGTTAAGAAAGGTAACACCGGTGTGTAAACATGTTTGATATTCCTTGGTTACACATACTGTGTTGAATGCTGTGAACAAATGCACATGCTGCGTACATTTTAAAACTACATATAACTATGTGTAAAAGATCTGTGTTTTCTAACACAGTTTTATTCAACATTAACACAAAATGTGTAAACTAAAGAATGCATTAGAACTCTTAGAACGCATGCGTAGAAAAATGTAGCACTTTAGTTAACACATTTTGTGTTAATGTTGAATAAAACTGTGAGTACTTCATGCTTCAGTCTTCATGAGGAAAATGTTTTTGAAATATTAAAGGGCTCAAAATATTTGCGTTTAGGTTAAGGTTTGTCTTTATTTAATTACTTATTTTACATCGATGCAGATAATATTATTTGACTGAAGTGTGAGTGTTTTATGGGTTTTCAACACTGATGTCATCCTCAACACACTGTGTGTTTTATATCAAACCTGTTCTCCTCATGCCGTCATTCGTTTCTGCATATTTTGGGGGGTTTTGAGTCACATGTTCCGCCCCCTTGCCGTCGCTTCTCTCCCGCTGCTTCGAATTTCACCGTGAACGCAGCCTGGAGACTCGCCACCGAACAGGTAAGAGAACAGATTCTCCTGTGTTCTTCTGCTATGTGTTAAACGCCAAAATTAAACAGTTTATTAGGTAATTTACTTTCATTTTACTTGTACCGTGCTGGTAAACTGTTGTTGGTGATGCGGACTGTTGAGAAAATGTGTTTAAACGTCATGCCTCGGTCTGCTTGACAAAAAATAAATTGCAGTTGTGCGTTTGCAAAGGTTGTCGAGAATTTATATTATTAATGTTATTATCACAACTACTAGAGTCATCACAATACACGCTCATGGAAAACGCGAATAGAATCTCTTAACGCACCGTAATGTCAGGTAATGTTGTTAATTTTCATCAAAATCATCTGATTATCTACATATAAAATATGAATGACTTTGACCTTTCCAGTGTGCGGCGTGGCGCTGCTACGTGTTGCAAGAATAGCAGGAGCTTATGCCAGAGATGTGCAAGTTTGGCTTCAGCAAGTCCTTATCCAAGCTGCTTAACCAATTATCCAATCAAATATTTGTTCCAATCTGCAATGTATTTTAACTGGTGAGAACCAAACTTTTAATAGGAGATCCTGACTGTCACTCTCCTCCTTTTAAAGTCAGAATGTGAAGGCTGTTCTCTCATTCAGCATAATAAAACATAATGTTTAAGCTTTCATTGCTCATGTCACATTAGCAGTCCAGAAATTCAGTTCCAAATTTATTTCGGAGATTAAAAAAAGCATCTAGGTTCATCAAAAAGCCAAAATCCTGAGCAGAGTTCTGTTTTCACCATTTAAAGTCCACTGCAGATGAAGACAAATAATTGGTTACTGTGCTTAAGGGAATGTGTACAATGAAAACCGAACTGATTAATGAGAGCGTGAAGATATATGTTTACATCCCTGGAGGTTTTTATAAGTTGTAGCCATGGCTTGCATCTTTAATTTAAATTTTTACATTTTTGGCAGCAGGTTCAGATTTAGTCTCTTGTACTGAGCATTAAAGCCACCACGCTATGAGCAGTACATGAACGCTTTAATTGTAAACAGCACTTCACGTAGCCTATCGTTTACTGAAATTGGCACCAATGTAGTGTGAAAATTGGTTCCCACCCAGCTAGGCCTGTCTTGATCTGTCTGCGGCGTCACACAATAACAATGTCCGACAAATGCATTTTTTCATTTGAGGTAAAAATAAACGTTTTCGTGTATTTTACAGGATTTGAGGTTTTGTGTATATTAGAGGCTCCATGTCTCTCTGCGAGTTATTCAGATTTGTTGTCGCACGCCTTGAACGATTCATGCATATGAATATGTGCACGTCTTCTGTGCGCTATGTATGTCTTTTTCATATGACGGCCATTATACTTTTTCTTTTGAAAACTTAATTCTGGTCTTGTAATGATGAGGGTTTTTCAAATCAAAAAGCCTAATTATGTTTTACTGCCTCCCCCCTTTCAGTCACCAATATCAACTCCCCCAAAGCACACACACACACACGAACACACGCACACACCATCCTGTTCTGTTCTCGACTTTAGAATGCTCTGTTGCCATGGTGACAGTATGGCGCACACTCTCTGGTCCTCTCTCTTTTTTTCTCCTCCCGTCTTTTTTATATATTCCTCTTTCTTTTTTTCTGGGGATCTGTTGAGACAAAACGGATCTTTCAGTTTTTCTGTCATCAAAAAAGTGTAAAAAATGGACTGTTTTATCGATGTTTAGATGGTTAGAACATCAGAACGTGTTGTCATCTGTCGTTCATTGTCTTTCATTAAACGCCTGCTAATTCGACGGCCTGATGTTTTCTCTTTCTTTAGGAGAAGTGTTTGAATCCCTGTCATGCCATCCTTCTTAGAGGAGGAAAAGACGCAAAATCCTAGAAAATCTATTCCCACCCACGGGCAAGAAAACAGGGGAGAGAGGAAGAGAGCGCGAGGCAGGGAGGGAGAAAGGGAGCGCGTTTGAGTGAGAGAGAGAGAGAGAGAGAGACAGAGAGAGAGAGAGGGAGAACAGTCGATGGATGCTGCTTGGACAGACTGGTCGGTACGATCTTCTGTGACGAGGACCAGAGCGCTGCAGGAATGGATGGAAAGAGCAGACACATTCCTCCAGGTAATAACACACACATCCAACCAAACACCCACCCACTCCCTCTCTCTTCCTCTTTCTGTCTTCCACTGATCCACATGTTAAGATGCTCCCTGCTTCAAGCTTTGAGTACAAAGCTGAAGGGGTTAATGTTCTGAACTGAGAAATTTCTACATTCTGCCTGCAAATGTTTTTTATCGATAGGGTCTAGATGTTCTGAGCTTCTCTGTGTCTTACATTGATTGACCAACTCTAGATGGTGTACTTCCTCTTTTTGTTTCAGGTTATTTTTAGGTATTAGGTGTATATCTGCTTTCTTAAATGAGATTGAGTCTTTCAATGTTGGTGTATTACAATAATAATATGATAATATTATAATTATGATTTTACAATTGAGCAAAATCATGGGCATAGTGCATACGGCTCAAATTTACTTAGTTATGGTCAGGGTTATCCACAGACAGTTAGTAATTTATTAATTTGTGTGTTAGTTTTTAATTCATCCATTTTTCATATCCATCACATTGACTATTTTTTCCTTGTAAAGATTAGATTGAACAGCAAGACTGACGGCTTTCAGAAACGACACACAATGTGACAACGCGTTTACTCAGTATTAGTCCAGGGTGTTTGTGACACTTCTTTTCACTTGGTTTTTAATGACTTGGACTATAGAAGTAGTGCAGTGTCCAAAAAGGAGACCAGCGTCATCAGAGGAGAGGAAAAGTTTGCGCAGAAGGACGATGACATATCACATGCAAATTCGTTCAGTTGGTGAACCCGAGAGTTGCAGTGGCTACAAATGTACTGTAAGGTGACAATCCGTGGAGCCGGCTGCTTGTTTTCATTGAGCAATATCGAAACGGTCGAGTGTCAAGTGCATGCAGAATAGATTTGACGCCGTGCTCAACAGCCCATATGGCAGTTGCGAGAACGTAGCCACCGATTTACTGCTATTCGTAACGAGCCATGGCTGAACTTTGATGTGCTGATAAGGCAAGTGCAAGCCGCTAACCGCAACAGCCACCGTGGCCTTTTATGCTTGACCGGGAGACACCTCTGCTTTGTTCTTTTCAATGCTTACCAAGGTTTAAATGCAACAATTCCAAACGAATGCACCATTAACCATATATTGGTGGAAGTGAACAATCTGTGCATTGGTATTTTTTGTCAGGACCCTGTCTATTTAAAGCAAACCTTATAGATCAGTTTGCCAAAAAGCCTGAATGGAGTTATTGCTCATGATATAAAGCTTTCATGGACGTATGTTTATACAAATGTTTTTTAATAATTTCCTTGAACCACAGATCAGACCGAGAAGATTAGGAAGCTGTGTGATGACGTTTTGACCACTTCGTCTATTTTATACCTGCATATATCCACAATATGTTCTAAAGATTTGCTTCGTAAAGTAGATTTAGGAGCTCTGTAGGAATTTTCAGAGCCCTTTCACGCATAGTAGCTAGCTGTTTGAATTCAAATTCTTTTTGGTTCAGCTCAAAAAACTGGGGTCAAAAATCTGGATTCTGTGAGTCAAACTAAATGCATGAAAGGTTTATATCATGATTCAGTCCTTATGTAATTACAGGAACTCCATTGAGGCCAAACGTCTAGCAAGGACTTGAATTCAAGGCCAGCACAAGACTTATACTGTTGTGGGGTATAGCATATTTTCTACCAAAGTACAAAGTAGCATTTGGGAAATGTTAGCCGAAATTAGCATTAGGAGAATGTTAGCCGAAATTGGCATTAGGGTAATATTGGCCGAAATTAGCATTAGGAGAATGTTAGCCCAAATTAGCCGAAATTAGCATTAGGAGAATATTAGCTGAAATTAGCATTAGGAGTATATTAGTCAATGTTAGCATTAGCTAGAGTGAACTAGCATTGTTCAGCAACCTAACAATAAAAAAATGTGTTTGTTCTAGAAGTGAGGCTATATTTAGAAGTTACGTTGTACCACCCGTCTCTAGCTTATACCTACTTCTTCTTGACATCTCGAAATCTGATATTCACACCCCCGAATCCCCCCCCCCGTTTAAGGCAAAGACTGTAATTCTTCTTTTTTTTTTACAAAAATAGTAACTGAACTCATTTAGACACAAAATCCTATATTTGTAACATGTTTTTGGTTTTTGTTTTTGTTTTTTTAAATCCATGTTAATGTAATTTTTTTTCACAAAACCACCCGGGTATTCATGTCCTTGCCTTTCTAAGTGCTTCTCCATGCTCCATAAGTCTCATTTTGCCATATTTTTCTTCTGGCTCCTTCCCTCTCAGCCATGGTATGGTGTGAGCGAGGGATTCAGGTTCTCCTCACCACGGTGGGGGCCTTTGCTGCCTTTGCCCTGATGACGGTGGCCATTGGAACGGACTACTGGCTGTACGCACGGGCCTTCATCTGCAATAGCACTGCCAACTCTACTCAGGATGACCCCCACAACAAGGACAAGAAAGACCCCGGGGCACTCACACACTCCGGCCTCTGGAGGATCTGCTGCCTGGAAGGTGTGTGTGTGTGTGAATCTGTGCATTTTTGTATAAGTGTGTGAGGGAGGTTTCGGACTGTGTGTGGGAGGCTGGAGGACATGTGTGTTATCGTGTACGTTCCTGCCTTTGGCTGAGTGTGTGAACACGGTGTACAGAAACGAGGTGTAGTGTAAGCTTGATCCGGTGTACGGTCTGTTCTCATTTGATCATTGAATCACTTGTTCCTTTTGTTATTTCTGCTTCTTGTTCTTATTGTTCTTCATTGAATTCTCTCTTTTTGTGTTTAACTCTGTCATAGAGATGCTGTTTACGGCTTAAATTTTTAGTGGATTTTTAAGTGGAAAAAGTGCAGTTCTTAAATTGGGATTAGCATTAAGGGAACTGTGCTGTTAATTTTCTTGTGGTTAAATCGTTCCTGATGTGAGCTTAACAGCTCCTATTCAACAGCTCCTAGTTTAATACCTAGATTACGCCTAATCAGCAATTAAATCTATAATCAGCTTTAATTATTTCTCCTGTTTAACCCTTTCACCATATTAACCTTTGTTCCTGGTGCCTGTCCCAGGAACTACGGGAACAAGGCAGAAAAACCAACCATGGGCAGATGCCAACACACCAATTTAGAATCGCCAATTAACCTATATTGCTTCTGAACTCTGGGAGGAAACTGGAGCCCTTGGCAGAAACCTACACAAACCAAGATCAAAACACAAACCAAGAGATCAAACCAAGGCCCTTCTCACCGTGAGCCCAAGTTTACAATTGTGTTGCATTTAAGAAACTTAGGAAAAGCAGTTATTAAGTCATGTCAGAAGTTGCTTTTCACATAACAGAAAGATATCAGTCTCTTCCTCACGGTGGGCTTATTAATGAAACACTGGTATCAGATAAATATCCTGATATCTGATAATTATTCAGGACCTAAAACCCATTTGCTCCCTCTCTCTCAGTATTGGCACAAATCAGTCGCCCCCCTAATTTTTTTATGGCCTGGACATCATGCAAGAAAGGATTACTGTACATCTTGTACTTAAAGATGTTGCATAACTATATTTATGGAGATCCACTGGAGAACTGTGCTCCTAATTGCATGGAGCTTCACATAATTGCCTGGAGAAGTATACTGCTTTGTATACATTTTCATGCATATTTTTGAGAGGTGGACATATTGTTTCTATATACCGCTTGACAGCTGAGCAAATGCAAGAGAAATACACCTGATATGTAATAGATTGATTTAGAAATCCTGGTTAAAGAAGAAAGAAAGGAATGTTTTGTATTAATTGTCTTTTCTATACAGATGCATAGCCCTACAAACTCAATCATTCTAGTATGATTAATTCTTTCCATAAGTCATTCAGTTTCCATAAGACATTTAGTTTGTCGTTTTAGAATTTATAATTCTATTCACCACAGATGTCCATGCCACAATTCACTTCTCTGATGTGGTTTATCAGAGTGTTTAAATGTACAGTTTCACAACTTACACATATTTTAAAAAATACATTGCATCATTTTTCTGAGAGATACACTGCATTGTGATTATAAAACAAGATGACTATGTCAATTTGCAAAAATTATCATTCTAGAATAATTGGGGTGATTTTGTAGGCAATTTTGTTTGCACAGAATATCCAAATAATAAAAGAGGACAAGCCATCCAATTTTACATTATTTAAGAACACTTAAATCAGAGTAAATGGTGTTAAGACAGACTAATGTAGACTAGGCATGGGAAATGAGATCTCGTTAAGCTTTTCTTTTGATGGAGAGTACTGCACATTGCATGTCCCATCCAGCAACGTTAATCTTTCTCCTGCCCACCTCGCAGTGACGGTGTTTAAATGATATATCGTTCAGCCCAAGTCGGGCATGAGGCCATGTCCGTCTAACGTTGCCTAGCATGCGGCCATCTTTCCGCATTTAAACATGCTGCTCATGCATCGGTCACGTCTCGAGAGGCAGGTTTTCAAGCAAACAGTGTCTCTGTTTTTCTCCATTTGCATGAGAAACGAGCAGGACTGGATGTCAATAGCTGTGATTATGCGATGAGTCACTGCTGGTCAAAGGTGTTGTGCCGTGCCGGGTTTTTTTTCCCCGGCATAATCATACGAGACAAAAACAGAGCGTTCGGAACACCGTTTTCGCCTTGCCGCTCCAGTTCCTCCGCCTTCACACAGCTGCTCAGTTCTGAAAGCAGATGAGCCGATACGGCCACAGCGGTGTGAGATGCATCTGCAGTTAAGGGACAAACGTCCTTGCGGTGTCATTGACAGCAGTGTATAGAAGATTTGAAACCCTCACTTTAGTAAACGTAAAGATTTCTTGCAACGAAAATGAATCCTCTATCCGAAGGTAAAAATAGCCATGAAGAAATGATCCGGCTTTAACAGTAATTTACTTTTAAATTAGTATGTTGCTGGTAGAGTTGTAGTCAAGACCACCTAAACCGAGAGCAAGTCCTGACCTAGACCAGGGTGTGTCGAGATCTAGGGAAGACCATGACTCTGAAGGGCTGAGACCGAACAAGACCGAGACCAGGGTGGGACGAGACGAATCGGACCAATGCACGTCTCCGTTATCGCAGTACGGCAGAACCTGCACACTGCCAAGTGCTTTCTTTTTCCTGTTGATTCACATATGAATTCATGGTGGTATTGGTAGCTAAATTTGATAACAGCCAATTTTCCTGACATCTTTCCCACACAGCCACGACTTCACCTGTGTTTAAGCGCACGTGTGAATAGGCTGGGGCGGTAGCTGTGGTAACATCATTGGTTGCACTTGAAATGAAAAGTTAACCAGTCCTACAGTAAACAACTCATTAATAGTAATATTCTCAGAGTTGTGGTCTCAGCTGCTCTCGAAATAAAATCCTTTCTCTTTGTCCGAGTCCATAACAAGACCGAGTACAAATACGTCCAATTCCGAGACCTTCAAAAACGGGTCTAGAGACCGGTCTCAAGTACTACAACACTAGTTACTGGTTGGCCATTAGAAGTCCGAAAGTCCTAAAATTGTTAAAAGTTTTGAAATATGATGCCAATTTAATTCCAAAAATAGTGAGGACCAAACTGTGGCGCTGCCCATGTTAGCTCACTGCTCATTTATGGATGGGTCAAATGCAGAGGTCACATTTCGTCATAGTGCACTGTGTGCTGTGCTGTGTTCACAGTAACAAATAATCACTCACTTTCATTTTCATTACTAAGGATAGACAAGGTTCCCAATAATGTTTCTCCCCCTTTCTCTCTTAGGGTTAAAAAGAGGTGTGTGCTCCCAGATTAATCACTTCCCTGAAGACGCAGATTATGACCAGGACGCTGCCGAATACCTCTTGCGTGAGTCTTGTCTGCCTTTAGTCAGTACTCTCCGGGTTCCTGCTTTAAATAACCTGCAGGAGACCTGCAGTAAGATGGCGTTAACGGAGATATCACTTTTCGCTGATGTTTTACACAGCCCCTCTCTCCTTCCCTTCGTTCATCTCCTCTCTTCTTCTCTTGTATCCTCCCTTTTCCCCATCCTTCCAGGTGTTGTCCGGGCCTCCAGCATATTTCCCATCCTCAGTGCTATCCTGTTGCTGTTGGGCGGCGTCTGTGTGGCGTCCAGCCGCTTTTATAAGAGCAAGAGGCACATTATCCTGGGGTGCCGGCATTCTGATACGTGGTGGCAGGTATATTATTATTATTTATTATTATTATTATTGTTATTGTTATTATTGTTGTTTATTGTTCTTGTTGTTGTTAATAATATTAATAATATTAATATTAATATATTTTAATATTAATGTTTTAATATTAATATTAATTTTAAAAGCGGCAATAAGAGAGGGTCAAAGCATATAAGTCACAAAAAGCAACTGTGTAGCTGATGCGATACGTCAATGAAAGTGGTCAGTAAATCAGAAGTCAAAAATAGCCAAACAAAAGCTCTATTATGAAATCACATTAAGTTATATGCTTGGACATTTTAGCGCTCCCTGTTGTTCAAAACATATCTTTGTATATTTTTCCTCTTCCATAGTTTTGATTACTGTATTAAATCATATCATAGCGATCAAACCAATATATAAAAAGTTAAACATAGATCAATAAAGTCAAATATTTTGGAACAAGATTTAAAGATGCTAATAGAAATTTCAGACTCATTAGTGAGAAGCTCGAATAAGTTAAAATAAAATTAATTAATTAAATAAAAACTCTGTTATGACCTCACAGAAATTTATGTATAGTCATAAGTGCACTCTAAGCCTTTTCTTTTGCTATGGCCCCAGTTATCGGCCGATCACTATGACTTTTGGCCTATGGCTAGTTTCACAAATTTTACTTACCCTGAAAATTGAAGCATTCTGGGACTTACGGTTCAAGCTGCACAATCTGTTTTGTAAGTGCAATTTTTAAAAAATTAATTATGTGAATAATTCTCCTTTCTCATTCTTAATCCCTTTTTTTTCTTTTGACTCCTTGCTGATTATTTATCACGAGACATCATTTTCCTTTTTCAGGTAAAAAATGGAATTCAGTATTTTTATTAAAGGGGCAACACTGTTAAGACTGCCATTCCTATTTTGGTTACCAGGAGAGCGCCACCATTAAGGGGATTTGTGCTGTGCTTTTCTTGTGGTTGGCTTGTTCTGATGTCTGGTGTCATTTATGGCACAATCTCTGTGTTCTGTTGCCCGCCAGGCTTAGGGACCATTACAAAATTACAAAACTATGTTTAAACAAATAATTTTTGTCTCACTTTAAGCATAACAGAATAATCTCAGTCGTGTATTCAGACATTTTTGAAAGCATCATTTTTTGTTTGAAAAAGACTGTATCGGATTTTTATCATATCAGAAGATAATTATTGAACCTAAAGTGGTATCGTGCCATGACGTGAATTTATTCTGAAGTACTTGTTGTTTCAGTGCTTAGCAGTTTAGCCAGTATTGCTAGCATGCCTATCAGGGGTGTGTTTTCCAAAAGCATAGTTGCTAACTACAACACTATGTTAACAGCAACACTATGTTAGTTGCTAATGTACACTTTGTTAGTTGCTAATGTACACTTTGTTAGTTGCTAATGTACATTGTTAGTTGCTAATGTACATTGTTAGTTGCTAATGTACACTATGTTAGTTGCTAATGTACACGACAGTTGCTAATGTACACTATGTTAGTTGCTAATATACACTATGTTAGTTGCTAATGTACACACTATATGTTAGTTGCTAATGTACACTATGTTAGTTGCTAATGTACACTATGTTAGTTGATAATACTATTGGTGCTGTTGTACACTGTCAGTTGCTAATATACACTGTCAGTTGCTAATGTACACGATGTTAGTTGCTAATGTGCACTATTTTAGTCGCTAACATACAGTAGTTAACATTTGCTTTCAGAAAACACACTCCAGATCGGTAGCTAACACATGTCTATTTAGGCTTGCATTCAATGCAGTGTATGGATTATTTTGGTAATTGTTTGGAAATTGTGCTGCCATATACATGTGCACACATATATTCAACATGCTAACCCATCTCTCTCAGTACCTCGTGTTTTTGCATGTTGTGCACATCACTGTTTAACCAGTTTTTCTTCTTCAAACTAGGCCTGAGCAACATCATTGGCGTGATTGTGTACATCTCGGCAGCGCTGAGCGACATCTCACCCAAGAAGGATGAGGACAAGAAGTGGCACTACTCCTACGGCTGGTCCTTCTACTTTGGCGGCCTGTCCTTCATCCTGGCCGAGGTGGTGGGCGTGCTGGCCGTCAACATCTACATCGAGCGCAACAAGGAGCTGCGCTGCCGCTCCCGCACCGACCTCTTCCGAAGCACCACCTCGGCCGTGCTGCGGTTGCCCAGCTACCGCTTCCGCCGCCGCTCCTCGCTCAACTCCCATCCACCGCCCGAGCCGCCCGCGCTCACGCCGACAGTCGCCTTCCGGCCTTCCCAGAACTTCAGCCCTCCGCTGTACTGGACCCCCACCTTTTCTGTGGCCACTCTCCCAACCCCACACACCCCTCCGGAGGTGGTGGAGAGGTGGAGGAGGAGAATTGGTGACATCCATGTACCTCTGGGAAGGCAAGCCACCCATGTCTGGAACAGTGGACCCTTCCACTCCTCTAGCTCTAGCTTCTTCCGGCCAGAGAGGGAGGAGGAGGAGGAGGTGGAAGCTCATAAGCGGGGCGCTGCCCTTGTCCAAGTCGAACCTGGCAGCTACGGTGAACGCCACCCTCAACACCTCATCTTCCTCAGGCCCCGGGGGGCCTCCTGCCACGCTGACAGCGCCAGGCTCCAGCCTGCATGGAGGCGGAGGGGGAGCTAGGGACGCTGGATCAGCAGCAAGGTGACAGGTTCCAACACCAACGTTGAACAGGAGAACCACGCCTGTCTGATTCGGGTGGGGGTAGAGGGGAAAAAAAGAAAATAAAAGAGACGACAGCGAGATGGAGAAGGATCTGAGAATCCGTGAACGGCAGGGTGGGATAGAAAGAGGAAGCGTGGAGGAAGGCAGAAAGAGGGAGAAGGAGAGGGAGGAAGAGCAGTGAGAAGCAGAGAGAGAAAGGGAGGATGAGTCACAGAACACTGAGTGGAGTGAGAGAAGCCCATCATCCTCTTCCTTTCTTTCTTCCCCCCTTTCCTCTCACCATTACTATTTCCGAACATGGTGACTTTAGTCATCATCGTTCCATCCAGCACTTTTACTGATTCATGTCGACTGATGCTTGATCTAGCATGTATGTGTGTGTGTGTGTGTGTGTGTGTGTGTGTGTGTGTGTGTGTGTGTGTGGTCTTACTTTTGAGTTCTTCAAGCTCTTTCAATACCAGTGCTTTATCATCAGGGTATGACTTGCCTATGACTTATTTAGCATTCCAGTAAGCATAGTTGTCATATTTTTTAATATATAAGTAAATGTTAATATTTGGAGTTTCTTTGATTCTTCAGTTATTGTTTTATCAAATCATTTTACTTTTTCAGTTCTGACTGATACGTTTAAACTGTGACTTTTCTCTCTTGCACATACTGACACTAATTTACGATGTCATTCGGTGTCAGGCATATAAATAATATCAGTTATTTAATTATAATTATTATTATTATTATTATTATTATTATTATTATTATTATTATTATTATTATTATTTGTCTCATTTTTACAAAGATGGATAATCCTTAGATCTGTGGAATTTCTTTCAGTGTAACTGTGGAATTGTACTAATAGTCAAAGTTTCCTTATGAATATGTTTCATTAATTTATTAAAATAACCTTAATACATTACTGCTTGATGAAAAAAGCGGAGCAACTGTTGTTTTCCAGAAAGACTAGTCTGTGCAAAAACAAAATGTAAAAAGCCAGAAGTGGAAATGAGACTTTTTCTTTTTCTTGCAGGAGCAATACCTATACCTATAAACCTCACCAGAAAAGACAAAAATCTAATATATATATATATATATATATGAATATATATGAAAAGTTTTGACAAAATAAAGAAAAATATATTCTATAGCGTATGATATGTACATACTGTTTTCATGGGATCACAGGAACCAAGGCTGATATGCAACCATAAGATTATATTAAAAGTGCAGAATTAATCAGTGTTGGTAGGATATATGTCTATGTATCTGTAATCTGTATCTGTTATATATATATATATATATATATATATATATATATATATATATATATATATATATATTTATATATATATATATATATATATATATATATATATATATATATATATACATATATATATGAATATATATATATACACTGTATATAACCCACAACCTTTTGGTTCAGAACCTTTTGGTATGTATCTGTCTCTCTCTCTCTCTCTCTCTCTCTCTCTCACTTTCTCAATAGATAGATTTGTGATTATATATTATTCAGGGGCGACACTGGGGCGCAGTGGCACAGCCACAAGGTCCTGGGTTCTCTCCCCGTGTTCGTATTGGTTTTCACCGGGTGCTCCGGTTTCCTCCCACAGACAATCCCACAGCATGCACTATAGGTTGATTGGCGATGCTAAATTGGCCCCGTAAGGTGTGACTGAGTGTGTGTGTTTGTGTGAGTGTGTGTCATGCGGTGTGTTGGCGTCCGCCCAGGGTTGGTTCCCGCCTTATTCCGATAGGGATTAAGCGGTTCAGAAAATGAATGAATGTTATTCATTAGGATTTCTACTGTGAATATGTGGATTTATATCTATGTCATGGCAAGTTTCGCAAGCGTCTTGTGCCATTCTGAAGTTTTAGGCTTATTTAACATGATCAAAGAAGGTACAAAGAGAATTTTTAATTTTGATTATGACAGGTATTAACATAATACTGCATCGACCAAAGCTACTGCAGGGAGGAAGGTCAGGCTTGCAGTGTGTGAGGGATCAAAAGGAAAGGATCAGCAGGGGGGTTGTGTTGCCTTTGACCTTGAATTTGCTGAAGGTCGAAGAGGTCAGTGCACACATATACACACACACACACACACAAAGCCTGAGGGATTTAGATTGAATTAAATACATATTCGCTTTTTTAACACACACACACACACACACATACGCATACATTATAATTACCCAGAGAACAATGTAATGGTTATGCCTTGCTCTGGGGAAGGGTATGACCCTGTCTGTCTGTTCTCTGGAGCTACACACTGGCTTTCATCACAAGCTAAACAGTAAGTAAGCAGAGCTTTAGTGTGTGCGTGTGTGTGTGTGTGTGTGTGTGTGTGTGTGTGTGTGTGTGTGTGTGTGTGTTGCCAAGTGTCCCAAAATCTGTAGACGCTGTGACCTCTCACCTTTATTGTGTATCCGGGCACCGCTGTCACATGGTGAGTTATGAGAGCGAGAAAGCAGCAACATAGCAGCAAGACCTCTACTGTTCCAACCAGATGCTTCTTCCAATTACTTCCAATCCCCTCTGGTACACCCACTCACACACACACACACACACACACACAGTGTACGCTGTGTGCACAAATGCATATTTGATGGTCTACCTATATGGGTATTTTATTCTTGTGTTTTTCAGGTTGTGGCAATTGAGCGTTGATTGATCTAAAAGGAATAATGTCATGTTATTAGTGTTACTCTTATAAGCCTTATATTAGCTTTTTATTTAAACATAGCATTTTAAATTGGCATTTAATTGGGGAATTGGGAAAAGTTTACAGCAATGCAGAGACATCAGCAACCAAACTAACTTAATAAAAAGGAGAACTAATACATATGGTATGTTAATGTTAATTATGAATTGCAAAAATAATAGGCTTGCAGTAGTATTTGCATATTTTTATGGTTAGCATGTGGTATGCTATAGGCTAACAGATTAGAGAGCTAATGGTTTAGTTTCGTGTCATGAATATAGATATATTAAAAAACATTCCAAATAACAACAGCAACAACACCTACCCTGTCCTCAAGGAAACAACGAACCCAAAATTATATTTGAAAATTCCGGCTCCAAAATGAAGAAACAAGAACATGTTCAAAAACTGTCAGATTTCTTTATGCATTTTAAGACAGTTTTCAGCTTCTTTATTTTCAGCTAACCTCTGGTCTTTTTCTGACAACGTAACCCAAAGCTGACCTAAAATAGTTAAAACATTTTTAGTAGGTCTAATTTTTAACCCACCACTGACATGGTCCTGAGACAGCACTGGACATTACGAAGTATTAGAACACTTTGTTATTATTACAGAGTGATAACATCAATATATAATAATGTAAGACATAAACTCAGTGTAATTATGAGCATAATTAGTCTAATTAAAATTTGTCTTGTTTTCTTAATTTTCTGGAATTTTCTAAATAAATAAATAACTACTACTACTATTAGTAACACTCATACTTACAAGAGTAAAACTCAAAACATGCACTACACCAAATTCAGATTTCCCATAATGCACATTGAAACAATAAGCTTCGAAAACATGATTCTAAACTCGGGTAAAGAGCAAGTTCCCAGCTTGCAGACACACAAACACACTCCCACACACATGATTAATTTGCTATATATACAGAATGGACTGAAGATCAGGTATCCTACCCTGGCACTGACACAGTTTGTGTGTGTGTGTGTGTGTGTGTGTGTGTGTGTGTGTGTGTTGCATGCACGAATGCTTGAGGGTAATGCAAGGGTGGAGGTTACAGGTTTGTGAAGAAATACTGGATGGCTGCTTGACAGAAAAGATACTCGATATATGACCTCCGAAAATAGTCACATTTTGTCAAGATGGTTCAAATTGAAACCAGGAAAAGACTGAAAAGGGAGTAAAGGAATACAAAAAGAGACGAAGGAATGGTGTATTTTTCGAAAGCACTTGGGTGGTGGAATTGCACTTAAGACCCAGGTTTGTGTTGCCTGCATCCAGTGGAGTGCAATTGGCCACGCTCTAAATATAGAGAGGGAGGAGGGAGACGCAGGAGAGGAGATGAGTGAGAAAACAGAGAGACAGAAATCTGGAATAGGGTCAAGCTAGAAAATGGCATGAGTTTGTAAGTGTGTGATCATAAAAGAGAAACACGCTGGGCAGAGCATTGCCCTTTTAATTGGTTAGCAAATATGGACTTGGGCACACATACAGAAAAAGTGGGGAAAAAACAAATAACATTAATCTGACCATTAAAAAAGATAAGAAAATATATTCCATGGCATTTCTAAAGAGAGATATTGTGGGAATATAAGTGGCAAATATAAATAATTCTGTAATTATTCAGTGAGACTGAAGGCATCAAAAATTATAGATTCCAATAAATAGCATTCCCATCAAAAATACTTAGAACATTATTATAAACATGCAGAAGTATTAAAATGTACAATAAGACATTTTTGTTTGAGACAAAGCTTCTTGTAGTTAAAATAGCTACATCTAAAATACCTGATTCTTTCCTCACTGAGATAATTGTATAATCCCCAGTAATTAAAAAATCACTTATAGAAATAGGAATAAATGGAATAATAAAATACTGAATTCCAAATGGTATATTTCTCATTAAAGTATGATTCTGGTTTTTATATTTCCACATAAAAATGAGGTGTTTAAAACCTTTATAGCTTATAGCTTCAAATTTGTTTTGGAAAATATGATCTGACATATGATTTGATGGTTGGTTTAAGAATAAATGATTGTGTTTAAGATTTTAGTGATATTATTACTTATAAGGCCTATGTTTTGCCAAAAATCTATATTAGCATTAAAGTTAGTATTCTCACTACACCATTCCCATATAATTTAATACATTTATACATTTCTAGTAATAAATAATACTATTATAAGCTTTCTAGTAATTATTTAATGAATATTATATTGCTGCAAAGCAATAATAAACAATAAAGTTGTTAAAAGATTTTTATAGTTTAAAAATGTATGCATAATTTAAAAATATGAAGCATTAAAATGACTAGTATGAGTAATTTTATTATCTTAATAGTATTTATTTATGTATTTCTTTGGTTATTTGCTTTGTAAAATGTCCACTCACTATATATTACATCAACCATCAGTAAGCTTCTGTTTTTAGTATGTTTCTCCAGTCTGGCATTTGAGAAGCTGCAAGGATATTTTTAACAACTGATTTAGGATTAGCGAGTCTCTGGACAAGACGGCCTGTGAGCACCTTGTATTTAACCCATGGTGTGTCACATAATTACAGAGCTTTACTTTGAAAAAGGTTTATATTTGATATTAAATATGTCTGATATACATATGGTTCATTTTCACGTCAATTAATGGTTAAACTGAGGACAATACAATAAGTTACAACAAATAAATATGTGTTTCTACATTGTCTGCTGTTTCACACTAAATATGTAAATTGCAAGAGGCAAGAGTGTCAGACATATTTAAGAAAAAAAAATATATGTACAAATATATGCAAAATCTCTTAAGAACAGTTAAATAAACAATGTTCCTCCCTTCAAAAAGAACATCCTCCCTAAAACGTTACGGCCCAAAAAAACAGATGATGAGGTTGTTGAGGTTGAAGCATTTATGTTGTTGAGTAACCTGACTTAAAAATATTGCAATATTGCAAAAGTGTAATTTCTCCCTGCGTTTCACTAGCTGTCGATGTTTCTTTTGGGCAGACATTTTTCCCATGGACTGTACGGAAGAGCGAGAATAAGGAATAAAGCTCCTGCGAATACCAACAAGGCCCCTGCACACCATAAACAGGTCACTGACCACGAGAGTTCATGGTGCAGAGGAATGGAGTGGTCACTTGCCAAAAACGCCAGAACTGACTGGTGGAAAATGATGACTGAGAGGAAAATTAAGATACCTGTTTGAGATAAAGAAGAAGAAAGAAAAAAGAAAAGAGTCATTGTTTTACTGCTGTAACTCATGCAGCAATACATGCACAGGAACGGATGATGACGCCTTAAAATCTATATCTGAAAATCTCTCAAATAATCAAGTTAAATAAATCTTTTGGAATTTGAACGGTAAATAAGTTAATCATTTCTGCATTTATATGGCACGAGCCTGGTTGGAGAAAAACAGCTTTAATCAGCTTAAGTATAGTAACGTGCTGCATTTTGTTCTCAGTAACGGTAACAGCATTGTAACGATGGAAAAAAGTCATTATGTCACCCGTTAGCAAAAAATAATGTGCAAAATGCAACAAGTAACATTAAAAATTGCCATTAAAAATGTACTGCAGTAAAATAGTAAGGAATACAGTAATGAATAACAGTTAGTACTAGTGGTAATTAGTTTTTATTAAAATTCTTACTGGAAGCAGGAAATGCCCAGACAGTATTTAACGTAAATAAAAAGTCTGCACTACTGAAATTATTCCTGTTTTACTGCAGTGTTTCTTGCCATCCTAAACTTGGAGTCATATCTCACCCTAAAATGTTTACTCAAGGTTATTAAAACATTTAGGAGACATGTCTCACTAACAGAATTCCTGGAGGCAGCTGAACTGTACCAGTAATTATCTACACCAGTCACTGAGTAAGTAGATTACTATACCTGATGCTGTGAAACAGACTGACGCTGGTTTCAGAAAAAACTGGATGCCTTTGCTTATCGCCATGACAATGCAAATCGCTCCCATCACCATCAGGAAGAGACCAAAGATAGACAACATAGCGGACGATACAGTCAAATCTGCCCAGAGGTGGACAAAAAGGGTGATAACTCATAACTAAGCCCATTATATGCAGTTAAAAATGTCTTAATTATGTTTTTCTGGGGTTTGGTGTAAAATAAGCATATTAAAGAGTAAGTTTAGAAACAATGATAATAGTTTAATAGTTGTTTTTTGGGATTTAAGCAAGATATTCCATCATCATCATTTGCAATTATTTTTTCCTTCCAAAATAAGAGAGAGAGAGAGGACAGTCGACTCACTCTTTGCTGGCGTTTTCTGAAAAATGACTGTGTTCTCTCCCGTGGTGTAGAACTTGAAGTATGTGCAGTTTGATTCTGGGAGAGTTAAGCGTAGCGGTAAAATCATTACCACTCTGTCCCTGCAAAAGCTAACTTGCAACATTTTGAATGTTTGACTTTTCTATAAAAACATTAACGCTTTAAGTTGCAGCTCTACTTTGCGAACTTTACCTCCAGGCAGGTCAATGGGCCCACAGCTTTCCCGTTCGGGATCGACATCAGAAACCCAGAGGCTTTTGGTACAGCCCTTCCACAGGCCATAGTGTGCCGCCAGGCACGAGTGGTTGTTGTAAAGGCTTTTGGCCGGTGCCAGCTCTACCCAGAATTCAGTGCCCACTCCTAGAACGGCCAGCGTGATGCCCACTGCAGCCACAAGAAAGGCCAGCTTGATCTTCCCCTCCTGACTTTCACTCATGGCAGTCCTAGAGGGCGAGGACGCTCTCACCCGTCGCTTGCCTCGCGCTCCCATCATCCCCGCCAGGCCCCCAGCACCTCCTCCGGATCCGGCTGTTGGTCTGCTGTCCTCATCCTGAACGATGAAGGTGGACCACATGATGATGTTTAGCAGAAGGGAAAGGAAAGGAGGAATGGGGGGAATGTGGTGAAAAAAAAAAACAATTTGAGGAGAGGAGATAACTTGGCGCTAACGTGGGAGAACAGATCAAAGACTGGAAATGGGGGCTAAAGCGTAGATGTAAAAAAAACAATTAATGGATCAAGCTTCTGGGATTCGCTAACACTTGCGGAATGATAGCATTAGCTGAGGACTTGGCAGGAAGAGCAAATCACGGCCGTGTAAAGACGAGCTTGACAGCCGAACAGCGACGAGGGATATGAAGGGAAGGCGTGGACTCTGCACAATGAGATGGCAGCATGATCAGGAGGCATGAAATTTTTTTTCAAGCTGAAGGGGAACGACAATGAAGATTCAGTTTCAGGACGGAGAAGGGGGTGCGTGGAAAATGATGAAGCCTGGGTTAAATAGCGCAGTAATCTAGAGGCTAAAAAAGGAAAAAGATGGAAAAAAATAAGTGTAAATATAACAAACAGTGGTTATAATAAACAATCTTTATTGCAATTGACACAGCAAATGTCGTTTGAGCTGATTACACACTTCAAAAGACAAATAAACAGTAGTTGTAAGAGCCAATTATTATTGCAATGGAGTGCATCAAGTGGTGTTGTGTCATTTGTACCAAATACGGCGTTGAACGCTGCACATGCACTATATATGAATGTATTGCACACTAGACTGTCACGCCATACATTCTTGAGTAAGTTACTTTTACATTTTGAAAGTTTTCCAAGTTTATAGACATAAAGTAGTCCAAAAAACGTTTTTTTGTGGATGTGGCGGTTGGCATCTTGCTGCCCAAATTTGGCAAGTCTAAGTGTAATTAACTACATATAAACTGCCATCATAAAAACCACTCGATAATACAGTGAAGTATGTCAAATGTTGTTTGGGCCGTTTGCACAAAATACGGTGTTGAGCGTTGCATGTGCACTTGCTAAATATTGCACACCACACAAAATCATGCCATGCGCTCTTGACAAACAGTTACTTGTTACATTTTGGTGCTACGTTTTAACATAGATTATATATTTCAGGATATAGACATCGGAAATTTTTTTGTGGTTGTGCCAGTTGTTGTTTAGTTGCAAGTGTCCAACTTTAATCTGGCAAGTGCTAAAACGGCAAATCGTTAACAATGACACAAACAAGCTGCTAACCTGTCGGCCGTGAAAGGCTCAGCTCGGAACGAGGGAGGAAACCTTTTCTCGGCGCCTGCAAACACTGACGAGACAGAGGAAAGGAAAAAGGGGAATGGGAGGCTAAAAGAGGGAGGAGGCCGAACTGACATACTGTGGGTGCAGGGTGTCAGAGGTGGGGGTTGTGTGTAACTCAGTAGCCAGCAGCTCACATGCAACACCCACAGAAACTTTTTTTAAAAAAGCTTGTGTGTGTGTGTGTGTTGAGCTGCAGCTTCTGTCAGCCGGTCAGTTGTTACCTCACGACTGCTCTAATGTGTTTTTGCATTTTCCGGCCTCATGTGCCGTTTCAGAGTTTGCTCAGCATTTGTCAGTATGTGTGTGTGGGCCAGAGTGTGTTTCGTATTTCTATTTTTAACAGCCACCTGTTAATGACATTAAAAAAGAGCAGTCAAGCAGACCACTAAAGGGTTAGTGTCAGGAGACGGTGTACGTGTGTGTGGATGTGTATATGTTTGTGTGGGTGTATATATGGCTTCATAAAGGGCAATTTTGCATGTAAGGACAGGTCCTGAAAAGTAAAAAAACATCTTTGTAGAACATTATTTAAAACACTAATGTTGGTTCACATATGTGACTGTGTGTTTGGCAATTTTGTTTTCCAGGCAGTTGTGAGGAATTAACTTAGAAAAGCCTGATTTTCTGATTTTTCTGGGCTTTGTGACGACCGGTTCTCAAATGAAACAAGACTTTTATTGTGTGTGTGTGTGTGTGTGTGTGGTCATGTGTGTATGTGTTTGGGCTAATTTTAGGATAGTTGTGAGGTCCTAATTTTTTTCTAAACCATACTATAGATATAATTTGAGAGTTTTCATGTTACATCACTTTCATTATAATTTTGCATCAGGTCCACACATTGTAAGGAAAACTATTTTATACAAAAATGTCAGCTTTTATTTGTAGTGTTAAATGTGAAAGATGTGTGTGTGTGTGTGCTTGTTTTCACATGTCTATGTACTGACACTGGGAGATCTATTTTGGCGTGTGTGTGTGTGTGCGTGTGTGTGTGCGTGCAAATATTTATGGCGTTGTGGGGACCTTTTATCCCCTTAAAATCATTTTTATTCGTGTTTTGTGCTTTGTGGGGACACTTGAGAGGTCCCCATGAAGAGAAACGACTTGTTTTATTTGAGAAACTAAAAGAGGTAAAAGATGTGCTTTTCGTTACTGAGGTTAAGTTCAGGGTTAGGGTTAGGTGTAGGTGTAAAATTATACAATGGCGTAACGGCAGGGTGTTCGCCCCGTGATCAGAAGGTCGCAGGTTCGAATCCAGGGCCGGTAAAGTTACCACTGAGGTACTCATGACCAAGACACTGTCCCCAAGCACTGCTCCCCGGGCGCTTGTTAGCTGCCCACTTCTCCTTCACGGATGGGTTAAATGCAGAGGTCACATCTGGTTGTGGTGCACTGTGTGCTGTGGTGTGGTGTGTTCACAATGACAAATAATCACTCACTTTCACTTTCATTATGGGAGTCTATGGACGGACCTTACAAAGATAGTAAGACGCGACTGGGTGTGTATGTGTGTGAGAGAAGTGGGTTCCTGGGAAGCTTGCCATTATTTGAGCCATCTAAATTCATGTTAGTAATTGGTGAACATTCTAACACATCAACAAAGCAAAACTGCGCTAGTCAATTATACTAATCACATAACAGTGCCTCAATGAGAGGTATTCTAATTATCTCAACGTAAACTTTGTGGAGAGCAGTTGCCCACTGGCCTTGAGGATTTTGTTACGAAACTTCGATATATTCAGAAATGCTCTTGAGACCAAGCCTCAAGGTCAGGAGGAGGACACAGCAGAGTTAGTGGCCTGCTATTTGAAGGTGCTATATAAAGATGCTATGCAAAATGTAAATAATGTGCATTCACACGATGCACCTCTCGCTCTCTTTCTCTCTCTCTCTGGATTATTCTTATCAAATACGCTGTAAAGCGTTGCCACATGCATGCACACGTCTGTATAATGCTTATACAAAAGTCTCTACAAATAGATCATTTCAAAATTTATGTTTTCTTACAATTATAAATGTTGTCTTTCCAACATTATTACCGCCCGATTGCATGCACGCATCCATTCATATTTGCATTCAAAAATGGTCCAGACTGACGCTTCAGTGCTGAAGAACGGCCCATTATTATGCCTCTGCTTATCTGTACAAAGTGTATTCTTATGAGAGAGAGAGAAGGAGAAAGAGAGAGAGGGGGGGAGGACTGCAGTCTTATGTGCTCAGCATGGCGATATCCATATTGGCTCATTCCGACTTGCAGACTTCCTGCGCTAACAGTGACCATTAGGTGGTGCCACTGGGCAGAGGCTTTTGTCTCAGCAACCACCAACATGGTTCCTGTCCTACTCTGCAGCAGGAAACCACTGACTCTGTCCCCTGACCCCTCAACGCTTCTTAATCCCAGCTTTTAATAAAAGGGCCACCACATTAGTCTTAGATAATACCCAGACGTTATGAAACTGCAGAAATCAATAAAACATGGTCATGGTTTAGCCGTGCATGTCCACTAGTGGTCACTGTTCGGTTTCCCTTGTTTCATGCCTTTTTGTCAGTATGGTTTGTTTGCTGTATTTATATCTCCTTATTCCTGTGGACATGGTGTGTACACTGGGGTTTTTGATTGGTCGATGTTTTTTTTCACATGCAGCCTACTTAATCCTCCTCACCATTGCATATCTGATATGATAAAGATCTGAGATGCACATTTAATCTTACCATACAAATATATTAGTAGTGTTGTTAATCATAATTATTATTAAGCCACTGACTGAGTGAAGCCTATGCCCACTGGGTAGATGTCCATCAGTCAAAGATTGGTCAGAAATGGAGCAGGTTGAAGCAGTAGGATCTTAGATAGGGGTAAAATGAATATGTAACGATTTAAAATTCTGGAAACAGACATCTGAAATTGCATCCTGGGTGGACACACCGTCATACAAATGTATTATTTTTAATAATTAATAATTATTATTATTTTAAGAGTGGCACAGACGCAGCGAGAAGGTCCTGGCTTTGATCTCCAGGTCAGTTATAGGGTCTTTCTGTGTGGAACTTGCATGCTCTCCCCATGTTCACGTGAGTTGGCCTCCTCCCACAGTCCTAAAACATGCAATATATAGGTTAACTGGCAACTCTAAATTGACCCCATAAGGGGTGTGATAGTGTGAGTGTGTGTGCCCTGCGGTGTGTTGGCGCCTGCCCAGGGTTGGTTCTCACCTTGCGTCTGTAGTTCCTAGGATAGGCTCCAGTCCCCCCCACGACCCCAGTTTGGATTGAGCAGTTCAGATACCAGTTGAATGAATGAGTAAATAAAATACCCAGCACATTAGTCAGATTAATCTAAGATATACGTGGAAATTAAGCAGCTTGACGAAGTAAATGTTTGACATTATTTCAAGTAAGTTGAATATGCAATGTGTTATTATTAATATTATTATTAATGTTATTATTACATATTAACTCAATTATATTTCACATAATTGTATCTGTTCATATGCAGTGAAACGGAGTAATTTATGCTTTGACAAATGTATTTGGCTGTAAAAAGGAATCTAATAAAAACTGGAGTTTCCTGTGTGTGAGGGTGTGAGTGTTTGTGTTTGTGTGTGGAGAAAAAGAAAGAGAGAGAGAGAGAGAGTATTAAAGTCTCTTCTGACGCATGGAGAGTAGAGAGATAAAGAGATTACTGTCACCACTGTGAGGCCTCCAGGCTCACAGCTACGAAGAAGAAAAAAAGATTAGTCACCACCCTTCTACTTCCCTCCCTCTCAAATTCACTCACCCACGTACAATTTCTCATTCTCAATTTCTGTTTTGACGTCATTAAACCGTATAAGCCTGCTTCCCTTGATTTAGTACATTCAATCTTGCATGTACAAAAAGAAATTACAAGAGAGGACTGAGCCCAATGACCTCTCCAAGATTACACTCTATTGAATACCTTAAATCAAACACGTTTCCTTAAAATGCTTGACTGTTATCAAGTAGCAGTGTCCTTATGGAGCCAGGATCTGTCAGACTAATGCAAAGGCTGTTCAGGAAGCCAAGATGTCACTGGGCATGAGGCTGGTGATTAAGGATCAATTACACCTCTAAGTAGATGATTATGTAACCAAGAGACACAGCTGAGCCTTTAAAACTCCACAAAAAAGGGCAGGAGCCTGCCAGTCAAAGATTAACCTCAGGTGTAAGCGCAGATTTTTTGGGCAAAGTTGAATCTACAACATGTTGTAGAATGTTGAAATTCCTGTTGAAATTTTATTTTGCAAAGGCAACAGGCATGGACATTATATTTAGTAAAAGAGGCAGGTCCAGGGGTGTACAGTACTTGGATAATTGTAGTTAATTACTATCCTTAAATAATATTTTAAATACTTTGTGCTTGTATTGAGGATGATCAAGATTAGCAACTTTCACTCTCTACCTCACTGCAGTTTTATTGAAAATAATGTACTTTTTACTATCATTCTGCACCCTAATTTTACCTGTAGTGACACAGTAACACATTTTTAAAGGGAGGAAGTGATACCGAAAGGGATATATGAGGGATATCTGAAGATGTTTATGTAATTGAAAGTTTTATAACCTGCATTCCAAGTAGCATGGCAATGTGATGGTGATTTATGCCCCGGTCTAGCCCTCATCATTTTTGCGAGAAAAAGAATTAAAATAAGTTTAGAATCAGTTTCATATCTTAAAAACAAGCAGCATTTAGCACTTAGCTTTAGGACTCGTGACTTGAAAGGAGGGGCGGCACCTTGCTCATGAGTACCTCAATGGTACCTTCACCGGTCCAGGAACTTCCAATCACAGGGAGAATTCCCTAACTGTTACACTACCAACTGCCCCTTGAAAGCCATATTTAAATAAAAGTAAAGATTTCTTAAATATGGTCATATCTGTGTCTTTCAAGTAATCTTTACTTTTTCAAATACAGCGTTCATCTACCCTACTTCTTCCTACACCTGTGCTTGTCTCTATTTATGTTGACTTTTCCCTTTTGGCTGTCATCTGTTCTCTTTGCTTTTGCTGTCGCTGTTTTAACCATTCCTTGTCTGCGCTTCTATGGCTGTGTTTTGTGCTTATTTTGTTCATTAGTGTTATTTAGGGCCTGTTTACACGTATGCGGATATTTTTATAAACGCATATTTTATTTATACGCTTGGACCTTTTGTTTATGCGTAAACACAGTATTAGCCACCTGAAACACAGATTTTTCTTTTAAAACGCCATCTAAAGTGAAGCTTTTTCAAAATGCTGGATGTTGTGAATACATGTAAACGAAAGGCCCAACCGTATAAAAAAATGCATTGATGAAAATATCCACATACATGTAAACAGGCCCTTTATTTTAACCAAATGTCGTGTAAACGCAATTTTAAAAAATGAATGTATAAAAAATGTGTTGACAAAAATATTCATATATGTGTAAACAGCTCCTTAGACTCACTCTGCATCTTGCCTCAATACGCTGTAATTCACGTCAAGCTTGTCAAACTATGGGCCATCAGATACCGCATTTTCAGTTACACAGTGTAATGAAGGAAAGTGATTGGAAATACAGACCTTGTTAGTCCAGGTTTGAACTTCTAGTGCCACAGACTCACCGAGGTGCTTAAAACACCACATAGATATTTTAGTTCCTATTTATTTTTGGTCCATAATAACACTGTGTACAGTCTCGGTCTCAGTCTTAGTATATCTATTTAGAATGAGAAACTCAGGAGTCTTTATTAAGACCATAATCAGTTTCATTAAGGTCAACATTAAATCGATAGGCTAACTTTAGTGTCACAGCCAACATGAATAGTGTGAGTCCAGCAGAGATTTCAGGTTATGAAACATTCTTAGTCAGAGAACAAAACAGTGTTAAGTCCTGTTCTCAAACCATACATTCACTAACTTTAATCTGTCACCATGTTACTGTTTAGTCATATTTGAAGAAACATAAGGTTGTATATTGAAGAGCCTTAAATACCATAAATATTGAAATATAGTTTAATTTCATGCAACAATAAAACATTGTAAAAAGAATGTATTGTAATGAAATTGTGT
>JAVGVS010000023.1:1430492-1770544 GCA_032718565.1 Distichodus sexfasciatus | reverse complement strand
CATAGGTATACCATAAAACATTTTCTTGTTAATAATTTCCAAACTTACAGACCCCACAGTATATAAACAATGATCTTGATACAGTAGTACAGTTTTAATTTTTAGTTATAAAGCTGAAATATTTACACTCAGCTTCCTGTTTATGTATCATTAAAAAAGCATGGCCTTTAAGGTATTCAGTTAAGTATAATCTTGGACAGATCATTAGGTTCAGTCCAGTTTTTTCATAAAGCCACTCAGTTAAAAAAAAAGACTCGAAGATTAGTAAATGTACAAAACAGTGAATGTACATGAATAATAATAATAATAATAATAATAATAATAATAATAATAATAATAATAATTATTATTATTATTATTATTATTATTATTATTATTATTATTATTATTATTCATGTACATTCACTGTTTTGTACATTTACTAATCTTCGAGTCTTTTTTTTTAACTGAGTGGCTTTATGAAAAAACTGGACTGAACCTAATGATCTGTCCAAGATTATACTTAACTGAATACCTTAAAGGCCATGCTTTTTTAATGATACATAAACAGGAAGCTGAGTGTAAATATTTCAGCTTTATAACTAAAAATTAAAACTGTACTACTGTATCAAGATCATTGTTTATATACTGTGGGGTCTGTAAGTTTGGAAATTATTAACAAGAAAATGTTTTATGGTATACCTATGACAACAATAACTTTAGTGACTGTTTAAACAAATAAATCTAAGAGTTTAGGATAGTTAGAGAAATCAAAATGGGCCTGAATAAAGCAGGCAGGAGTGAGGCAGACGAGAAGGAACCAGGGAGGGAGGGCAGCAAAGAGGGGGAAAGAAGGACAGAGTTAAAATTATCCCCCTCAAGCAAATCCCATTTTAATCTGATCAGTGTGTTGGACATGGACAACCCAGCTTGCGACTCCACGGCCTGACAGCAGGTAAGGAAACTTATTGCTCACTATTTTTTTAAAATCTAAATAAATTGGTGTAGAATGTTACTTTACTGGCTTGTGTGAGAACATTTTATTGATTGGACATACTATTTGAGAAGATTATGGCTCAAAATAACTACAATATAAAAGTCCAGTACAGAAAAGCTTTGCTCACTGAAGATACACTGCTCATTAAGTGAAACTATAGATTAATTTGTGTGAAGTTAAGTTTCTTTCCACTGCATTTAAAGACTGAACATTTTTGCAGGACACTGAACTTTTGATGTGGTTTCTTCAATTCAGCTGAAATTGACTACAGAAGTAGAAAAAAAAATTACTGCCAAACTAAAAATGTACCAAAACACAGAAATAAAATACCTTTCATAAAAATAAACATGTGCATTACAAAAAATGTTAAATGTTAAAGCATATTTGAAAAGAAATGTTGTAGTGCAAAATACATTAGTTTACTGACAATCTCTTAAAAGCAGTATGGTGACAGGTTGTTAAATAATTTAAGTTTTATGATTCTGTTTCTTTGACATATTAACATATTTGATTGATCTCTATCAGTTTGATAGCTAAACTATCTAGACTCAGGCCTTAGCTTTACTTTCAAATTCTCACTATTACAAGAAGAAAAAAAACTGTGCACAACATCCTCAAGGAAGAACTGAAAAAGGAATGGTGCAGTTGCTGTAGATTTGTCCTAATAGCTTTAGAACCAGACAAGAGTTTAATCATTTAATACTGTGTCAGTATGTTCTGTTCTGTTTAACACCTTAAATAAAATATTCCAACATGATACACCATGCTAAAATTATTCTGGTTAGATATATCATGGATACAAAGTAAATATATGGTAATAGTGTAAAAAATCATGCACCATATTTTTACTAAATATAAAACAACACATATTATAACACATATTGAAATGTAATTTTGGTCAAAATTTGGTACATATACTTGGAATATATTACATACAATATATTTGTATTTGTAACAGTTTGTTAAAGGTTTGTGCAGACAACATGAGAAATAGGATCTAGAATCTATGAAGCAGTTTGTGGAATGATAATGTTTTTATTCTCAATATGATATTTATTGATTATTTTACATTCTGTTTAAGTGAACAGTTTAGACTTCAGTTCTAGATTTAGCTGTTATAAAACACATTGCAATTAGTAGTGGCCACTGAAGCAATAACCTCATGTGAACCTTCGTGATGGCATGCCACGTTAGATGATGACCTCGGGACAATCTCAGGTCATCTAAACATACAAAAATCTGCATACTGTTCACGCCTTCTGAATGTTTTGTCAGTTGAATTCTTGATGGCGGTAGGACTGTTGAATACACCAGCTTTATTCTTCAGTGTGTTTTACTAGGTAATGAAACATTTTAAATACTGCACTTCAGATCCTGATCTGATTCAATTTGAATGAAAATGACATGCATCATTGCATCATTCTATAGTATAATTAAGCTTCCTTGAGTCCAACTGATCTTTGAGTTTACATTGTCTAAGACTTTACTTGATTGTTTCAGTATTAGTTTTTTTTCAACCAAATGTTAATTACATGATGTTTTTAGAGAAGAGATCTAACATCTGTACAGACGATGCCCACAACTGCTCAGGGCATACACAGTAATTTGAAAATGGAATGATGTCATGCCTCTCATGCATAGAGCTGGGCCAGTTATGCATTTCCAATAATTCCCAGATGAGACCTCTAAAGGCTTCAGTGATGTCTTGGTTTCTCTAAGGATGGGATTTGGAGACACTTCAGTTAGAATATTGCACTTTAGTATCTCTTAGTTAATGATGACAGAGTCAAGCTGATCCTACTGCAACCTTCTTGGCTTGTTGCACTACTAAGAAGCAATAATTCCATATGAGAAAATTGGTTTGCCTGGTATTAATGCCAGTCTAGAACATTAGCGAGAGAGAAAAAACTGAATAAAATCATTCATTCTTACCATTTTCATTTTTTTTACAATTTGGCACAATGACCCTAGTTTGTACTGAACTCCATTCCCACTTAGAAAAGACTTTTTTCAACTGGCAACTGGTTTAAGGTAAAGTCTACTTGTGTTTAAGTTCTCAAATGCAAAACCTTTCTAAAATTAATGGTCACAGTCTGGAATACGAATCTATGATTATATATTTTAATCATGCAATATTATTCAATAAATGAATAGAATTCATTCATTCATTATCTGAACCGCTGAATCCCAACTGGGGTCACGGGGGGACCGGAGTCTATCCCAGGAACTTACGGCGCAAAGCAGGGAACAACCCTGGGCAGTGAATAGAATTCAGTATAATTCAAATGTGAGCATAAACTGTGCAAAGAGAAAAAATACTGAGTAAATCTGTTTCATACATTATCTAGTTAATGTCTCAACTGTGTGCAATAAGGTGAATCTCACAAAGGAAATACTAAAAAGATTCATTAGTTGGCCTTTTGTAGTAATCAAACCAGTCAATTACAAAGACTGTCTTGGGTAGCAATTAAAATATCAAAGTTGCTAACTGTAGGCTGAGTTAAGAAAATTAAATTTCCTAAATGTCAATTTTGCAAAGAAATCGTGGTAATCAGATGACATTGCAACATGTCCCTCTTAATCTTATTCTAATGATTAAAATGCCTATTAACCGTTAATAACTTAACTGTACTGGAACAAAATGTATAATATGGTGAAATATCTGCAATATAAATTGCATAGTGTTTATTGATGAGATCATGGTGAACAAGTGCTGATTTTGGAAGATTTATGTGTTTGTTGTGTTTTATGTGTAAACTTTTGTTTCCTAATTAAAAGACTCATGTCGGTCATGTGACATGAGTTGTGCTTAATCATCAGGCCCAGGTGGTGTGCCATGCAGCGTGAGAAACTATAGCGGGCAGGAGGGGTGAGCTTCTTAACAGGCCTGGTGCATCATGCATTTCAGAAGTGACTAGCAGGGGCAGACCGTCAACACTGGCTTCAACACGTGTGATCACAACAATACAGCAGGCTAGTGGTGGTGTGCCAAGCCAATTTGCCATGACTATTAATCCATTGCAGAGCCTATTAGACAGTCCTATTAGACAGTCAACCTTGGGACGCAGTTACTTTGGGTGGAACATTTTGACATGGTGGATCTTCAGAAATATCCTTTCTAGTTTACAAAATGGCAAATGATACACCATACTTAAATGTGCCAAAGGGTTTTTAACTTGGTAGAATCAAAGAATGAACTTCTATATCTTGCCCTGGTCAACAGGTTAGATGTGTTACATCTAAACGGAATCTCTACACCACATCTACAATTAACTGCATGTTTATCAAAAAAAAAACAGTTTGTAGTATGTGCACATATCAAAAGGGACAGGAACAGAAACTGAATTTTAGAAAATACTTATCAATCACATTTTTCTAAATGTGACTACAGACCAGATGTAGACTAATATCCATGTCATGCTCCCTGTCTTTGTCTCAGCAACACTCAGTGGTGATGAGTGATTGACTCAGTAATTGGAACTGAGTTGTTTATGATCCAGCTGGTGTCTTCATCTTAGTTTGGCCCCTGTCACTCCCATTCAACCATGCCTATATAGGAATTAGTTCACTTTCATCATAAATGTTTAGGTAATGTATCTATTTTATAATTCTTATTGATTTGTTTTCTGTATTATCTGTAGAACTGGGCTGCTGGTATCACACATTTGAAGAATCCAGAAGTAAAAGGACTACTCAGGTTGCCAAACACAGGAGACCTAGTGTGCCAAAGGACTATTCAAGTTGGGTGCGGAACAAAGTAATCCACTCCTACCTTGGCTCTGTCAGATCACAATGCTGAACTGTAATTGTGTCCACTGGAATTTGTTGGTGTTACATGGTGTTACATGTTTCCTGGATTCATGAGCAACCAAACTAACTTTGGTGGAGGTTATTACTTAATGTGGAAGTCACCTTACAGGATTTACTGTAATTAAACCCAGGGTTTCAAGTTAACAGTGATGGATCTCCTTTTTTTCCTGCTGTTTCTCCATTACTTCTTTTCTTGGGGCACATTGCACCAACGATAAAGGAACTTAAGCAAACCACGCTTTAGGCTATTAATAACAATGGGTAGGTACACAAACAGAGCCACTTTGCCTTTCCTGCTGCCTTTTTCAGAACACATGCACAGGGGCGGAATCCTACAAGGACTCTGTCCTCTGCCTCTCCCCATTTTTCCAATTCTCCTCCTATCAGTAGTGTCCTCAGTGGGACTTGGCAGTGCACCAGGTTTAGAATACGACTGGGGAACTCACCCCAAACTTGTCTGCACTCCCATACCGGCAGATGTAGACCCAAGCTGCTTTCCCACAAGTGGAGTCACTCATGGACCTAACAGCAATGGACATAGCAATGGACACAGTAATGGACACAGTAATGGACACAGTAACGGACATACTAATGGACATCATGTTGGAGGACCGCCAAGCAGCAGCAGAAGGGGAATGTCTGATGAGGCAAAGGCTACCATTCTTCACTTGAGGGAAAGCTTAGTTCGGCAGAAGGAGACCATCCTGGACCAACGTGAGACTATACGGGAGCTGACCGCCAAACTAACACTGTGTGAGGGTTTTGGTAGAGGTGCAGGTGGGCACCATGATGAAGACCACCATGGATCATCTCACCATGGCTCTCACCATTCCTCACATCATTACGACAGTGACCATCACTCTGATCCTCATTATCCTCTCAACGGGCATCGCAATGAGCACCATCGGGGGAAACCACCATATCTAGGCAAACATCACTTCTCTCCTGAGCAGACGGGAAAAACCTTGCAGACTCTCAAGGAAAGACTGGAGAATTTACAGGTGAGGAGTTTGAAAAAAACGTTGATGGGTGGATCTTTCAGATGTGTGCTTGGACAGGGATGCCAAACTCTTTTAGGCCATTAGAACAAATTTGTGATTGCACAATAGCAGTGATGCAGAGTATCTGAAAATCATGATCACTCTAGAAGAAAACTATTCAAGTAAATGAACTCAAGTATCTACTTACTTAACCAGTACTAAATAAGGACCAGACAAAACCACTGTCAGTTTAATAAAAGCCTGCAGGTGGCAATTTCAGTCCTGCACCATCAGTAACGTTCATTACTCACATCAACATGCAGTACCCCAGTCACCACTACGGCAAATTTGGCTGCCAGTATTGGCAAGCGATTATATGACAAGAATAAAAATGATCCAGTAGGACCTGTACTAAAGGCCAAGTGAGATCAAGTCTGTCCTCAAGAGATGTTGTCACTTTTATGCCCTGAGAATCACCTTAGAGAGGCATAATACAGTGTCCTGACTCTGCAACACATTCTGTAATGGTATCTGGTGCCAGCAACAGATCCCTGGATATATTTGCCCCTCCTCTTGGGCAGCATTGCCTGGCTTTTCTAATTTAATTAGCCAGCAGTCATTTCCAGCAGAGCACCTTGGACTAAAAGCGAAACACCAATGAGTCCAAACTGGAAATAGTCAAAGGAAATACAGGTTGAGTTAGCCAGACTTCTTAAACAATGAGACATGGTTTTAGTTTCATATTTTCCTCAATAGTAGCACTCAATAAAGGTCCATGTTGTTAATTATTTTGAATATGAACAATAATTTTGTTCCTTTAAGTATGACTTTTACAGTGTAAACTTTACGGGTCAATGCAACCTATATGCAGCAGGAAACAACAAGAACTAAAGAACATAACAATGTTTATTTAAGTATCACAATCAAACTGGAAGTCTGTGTTGTCTATCACACTGTCAAAAATCTGCGTTTGGTAAGTAAACTGGCTGATTTGAGGTAAATTTGATGGAAAATTCAAATACTATATAAACAGAATTGCTATGTGTATTTTGAATTTGAGGTTTTGTTAGATGTCTGTGCACTTTTTTCAGTTTTCACCCTTTTATAAATGAATTAAAACACATGGATGGATGGGCAAAGCTGAAAGTGGAACGAAGTTGTTGTTTGTAAACACTTGTTACAAATATATCAAAATGCCTACTTCAAGAAAGTTAAAATTGACAAAGCAAAATTTGTCCTAATTATGATTGGAACACATGACCAACGCTTACACTCTGTGTTTGGTAGGAAGTGCTCAGACACTTGTGACCACACTCTGCTATATACATGATAGGCTAGTGACCATCACCCCCAATTATTCCTATCCACCTTGATAAGCCATTAATCTCAGTGCACTATAGCACCGAGTTTAAAGCCGGATTTGTTGTGACTAATCAGAGGAAGGAGTGTGACGGTAAAGGAAGGGCTGTTTTAAAATGCCATCATACCCAATATCGACATGGTAAATGTGATATATACGTATTTGTGGTTAAAAGTCACAAACTTTGCTGCTATGTCTGGAGTAGGTGATTATTAATAGGAATTCTATTATAAGAAGAAAATCTATTCAGTGTTTTTGGTTTACAATATTGTCTAAAATAGTCTTATTTCATAGATACATCTGAGATTTGACTCGCGTATTAAATTTAGAAGAGCTTTTATTATAATTCCATTTTCATAAGAGGCTCAGAGAAATGTGTGTATGGATGTATGAGTCATCCCTGTGTCCTACTTTGAGGAACCACTGCGTATTTTCACTTATTTTGCAGCAGCAGATCTAAAACATCATAAAGATAGGATTAAAGATTACAGCAAGAAAGCAGGGGCAATTATAAAGTAAGTCATTTCACCCTTTTCCTTCCCTGACCATATCTCTTTTTCTGTATTCATTTTCCCCTAGGCAAGAAATTCATCTAGTACTTATTCAAGCTCATTGAGAGATCTTCTACAACGCAAAATTACTGCACTAGAAGAACAGCTCCACCACTACTATGATGATCATGACAATCATAATGGTCATGGCAATGGTCATCATGATGATCACCATGATAATCACAATGGTCACCATGAAGACCACCATGAGGAGCATCATGGAGATCACCATGATGACCACCATGACACTCACCCTACAAACCATCATGACGACCACCATTATGGCACTCATTATAATCACCATTACAGCCATCGCTATGACAGACATGGCACACATCACACCAATGACCATCATGATGACCATCACTATGACCATCATGAGGACCATCATGAGGACCATCATGATGGTCACGACAGCCACCACAACGATCCACATGATGACCACCGTGATGACAGCCATCACAACAATAATGACCATGGCCACCAACAGCGGACACCCCAAAAATCAACAGGGACAAGACCACCAAGCCGTGGAGCTCACAACAAGCTGGACACTGTACTAAGTCATCTGTACCACAGGCCACCTGAAGCAGGTGAGGTGTCATAAAATGTCAAAGTTGATTTAGGTTTTGCTAAAGTTAATGTGTTTTCATTCTGAAGATCCATTAACTTTAGCAATATATTTTTGTTAATCTCAAAGTTGATGTGTTGTCAACCTAAAGATACATAAATAACCTTAAGATAAACAGAGGTTTAGTCAAGATGACTACGTCAACACTGAGATGAATGATGTGTCTATGTTTATCTTAAAGTTAGTATCATTATCTTGAAGGAACATTGACTTGACAATATATCTATGTTTATCTCAGAATTGTTGTATCGCAATCTTGAAGATACATGTTTATCCTAATGTTGATGCATCAACAGCTTGAGGATAAATCAGTGTTGATATCCCTATGTTTATCTTAAAGTTGATGTTTATCCTCATGTTGAAGTTACATCAATCTTTAATGTTGCGTCTATGTTTATTTCGAAGTTCATGTTTCGCCATCTTGAAGATGCATACACTTATGTTTATCTCAGTGTTGAATCTCATAGTTGAATCTTATATGTGTGCCAATAATAGTAAAAGGACATTGACAGTTTCTTGTCTTTTGACAGGGACTCACAAGAAATCTAAGAGTCCAGATGCCTTCCAGATTGGATTTCCAATGCGCACCAACTACATGTATGGCCGGATCAAGCGCACTCTTCTCAATGAGATCTTTGCCCTTTCTGTATGCCTCTGGCTGAAGGGGGGCTCAGGGCCAGGACTTGGCACCCCTTTCTCTTACTCTGTTCCAGGCCAGGCTAATGAGCTTGTCCTGATCGAATGGGGCAACAATCCAATGGAATTACTGGTGAATGACAAAGTAAGGGCATAGTTATCCTCAACATTCATTTGCTGGGGTTTGGCTTAGATATTATTTTGTCATTAATGCTGCAAATTGCACTAGAATTTCAAGAAGATTAAAAAAGGTACTGTCTACTGTAAATTAAGTTTTCTCATGCAGATATATATAAATGACTTCTTGTTAATATGTTTTATAGAATAGACACTTTTGGCCTTTTAAAAATACAGAATCTCACACTTTTGTTATCAATAATTTCTTACAACTAGCACAAAAGAGATCCAGTCAACACTATAAGCATATGGCAGTTTTAGAAATGATAGTTACACAGACCATGGTTCATAAATTCAGCACTGATATCAGTAAGGTTTGCAATACTTAGATCACCACTCTATGGTTCACTAGTATTAGGACTGGGCAATAAAGTTGAATTATGGCTGGGCAATAAAGTGTATGTAGAGCCAGACACAGCAGGTGCTGGGAAAGGATAAGTGTCTTCAGCATGTTCAGACACAGCCCACTCGCAGGGCTTACTCCCGGATTATTAAAGGGGTCAGGAATTGCATGACATGCTCTCACTTTGCCCTTCCTGTTGGCCTTTTTTCCATGTAAGCAATAAGGGTAAAGGCAAGCTGCTTACTAGGCTATCATGAGAGGCACTAGTGTCTCAAAAGAACACAAGGGGAGGAGACTGGCCTCTACCTATCACTGTTCAAAGTCAAAATAAACTTTATGTCATCTCTGCTATATACTGTACAAATATACAGAAAGACGAGATAACGTGGCTCCAGCTTTTAACAGTGCAAAAAACAAAGAACAAGCAACAAATTAGACACATAAAATAAGCCATATATAAATAGAATATAAAATATACACTTTAAACTAGAAGTAGAAAGAGAAACAATTAGGATGCAGTATTCAGCCTACAATTATTATGGTCTTAGAACTGTCTTTTACACTGAATGTGCATGAGATCTGCGACAGTTTCTATTAAATAAAACTGTATCTTTTATAGAGTCTGAGCTAACATTCAAGCCGGATCTAGTATGTGCAGAGTTTAAAGTATGTGTTGCTGTTCAAAGCCTGCACTTGAATATGTTTTGTAGGGGCACTCATTGTTTGGAGTAAAAAACACACAAACTTTGCTTATACGTATTAAACACTAGGTCCACCAACTGAAGAAAGTTCCAGAATCTTTTGAAACAATGCATTGCTTTATGAGCCATGTTAAAGACACAGCATTGCTCTAGAGTATCTATTGGAGGATAAGACTGAGGAACAACTCACATTGAAACAGAGTCATTGGAATAATCTTGTTATATGAATTCTAGGCATAGAATCAAAATAATGTAATGAAAGTGTAACAAATAATAACTGTTGTCTTCTGATTATGAATCCAACACATGACATGTCATAAAACTAGCCATGAAATTCAGCAACTGACCAATAGTAGATGAATAATTGAGATTCTCTTTCTTTCCCTCTTTTAGGCTGTGACTCTCCCCCTCTCTTTAACAGACAGTAAGTGGCACCATCTGTGTGTGACATGGTCGACTCGTGATGGGGTCTGGGAGGCCTACCAGGATGGAGTGAAAAGAGGGTCTGGGGAAAATCTGTCTCCCTGGCATCCCATAAAACCAGGAGGAGTCTTCATATTGGGTCAGGAACAGGTAACATCATTTTGGACTTCAATCGACCACTAACTCTGAATATATCACATATTTCTTTACAAAGGACACATTAAGAAGTTTGTTACTGTGTCTAGGGTTGCGAAAGAACAAAAAGATATGACTACCTTACTGGTGAATTTTTTTTCTTGTGCCAGAGATCTTGCAGTGTTGGTTGGTGATTTTCTCAAATAAAAACAACAGCACTAAATTTTGCGTTAAAAGTGTGTTGTAAAGCGTGTTAATGAATTATATAATGAGTGTAATGTTACTGAAAATCTAACATTACAGTGTTACAGCAACAAATAATACATTAGTGAAACTGTGCTCCTTTTTAACGCATTACTCCCAACACTGCCTAAGAATATCTCTTTGTTACATTCTTTCTTGTCACATCCCTACCAACAGGACACTTTAGGAGGACGGTTTGATGCCACACAGTCATTTGTCGGAGAGATGTCCGACCTGCAGCTATGGTCTCGTGTTCTGACCTCTCAGGAGATCTACAACCAGGCCTCCTGTTCAAGCCATCTGACTGGAGATGTCATCGCCTGGAGCGAACCAATTGTAGAACTCCATGGAGGAGTTACAAAATACCCCTTTGACCCTTGTCACTAAAAGCCCAAGGGGGCTAACTGTCCCTGAGTCGTGGAAAAGCTCCTAATGAGATGGCGCTCATGGCATCCTGCTGCACAAACGCAAGAGCTTACAAGCTTACGAGTTCCTCATCTTACAGTAAAGACTGCGAGCCGCAAAGTCAAGTGTCCAGAGTCATATATGAGTTCTGTGACTGCTGCTGCTGTTGCTGCTGCTATGGCTTCTTAAGCAGTCAAACACTGTAGGATTTGTTACTTATAAAACAGATCCATATAGGCCTTGGGAATTTAGCAAAGCACTTTATTAGCTGACGTGTTTAAATTAAACACTGCACACAAGTTCAAGTGGCACATATACGCCATGTGTAACACTTTATTTTTCCTCGTTTCAATAAAAAAAGAAAAGAATGTCATACTAAAGGGGAGATGAGTAATGGTCACCCGTAATGTGTCAAGCTGACCTATATGTTTTAGGATCTCAGTGCAGCGTCAGGGTTTAGAGACTTGGTTTTAATGTATGTGATGTTTCATAACCTAATATTTTTTATAACCAGGATTTCACTAGTTCAAAAATAATGCACGGTGCTCTTTCAGACAGCTTCTACTATCGTGGTGTAAAGATGGATGACCAATATGGGTGGCAAAGGAAATGTTTCCTACTTTATTTTTTATATGCAATGATAATAATATATAAATGACCAAAAACACATGTAATCTAGGGTTAATGATGTGTGAGTAAGTGCGTGCTTGTGTGGATGGTTTGTAGGAAGTACTGGATACCTAATTGTCCACCTAATGATTTAAAAATCAGACATTTGTCAGTTTTTTTGACTTTGTGAGGAAATTTTTGTATATGAAGAATGTAAAAGTTTTAACAAAGACTTCTAGCATTTATTTGCATTTGGTTACTGATGTTAACATTAGGGTTAAGTATGAGTATAATGGTATTTAGCTCAAATCATTATGGGAGTCAAACACAAAGTACCTCACAATGATAGCAACGTATTACTGTATAACCTATGCATGCATGTGTATGTGTATGCATGCACGCCTGTGTGAGTGCGTATGTGTGTTCATGCATGCATGTATGGGTGTGTATGTGTGTTCATTCATGCATGTATAGGTGTGTATGTGTGTTCATGCATGCATGTATGGGTGTGTATGTGTGTTCATGCATGCATGTATGGGTGTGTATGTGTTCATGCATGTATGGGTGTGTATGTGTTCAAGCATGTATGGGTGTGTATGTGTGTTCATGCATGCATGTATGGGTGTGTATGTGTTCATGCATGTATGGGTGTGTATGTGTTCAAGCATGTATGGGTGTGTATGTGTGTTCATGCATGCACGTATAGGTGTGTGTGCATGCATTCATGTGTTCATATCTGTACAAATCTTTGATATAGATTTGTATTGGAGCACTACAGGCAGGTGGGCTGTTATAATAGGTCCTGCATATGCACATGCCAGCAAGCCAAGAGACACATTAAAATGCAGAGGTGTCCATGGCAACATAGCTTGAAGGAGGATTAAACAGACGAAGAGAGTCCTCTGATTTCTGCTAAGCATCTTTTGCTCTTTCTCTTTAAAATGCTGCATGTGTGTGCGCTAAAAATCCATAGTATACTGCTATAAAAATCTACCCAGTGCACAAATGGGAAATTATATTATTGTAATCTATGTAAATACTATGTTTTTGGTTGAACTTTGATATTGTGTGTTTCTGAGGGTTATAAAAATCTTTCCGTGCATCCCATATTGACAAATATGCTTTGAGCTTCTACCATTGCCGCAGAACCCAAAAGGATCTAATGCATAGCTGCTAATTATCATGCATTTAAATAATTTTTCATATATAATGTGCTAATTATATCTAAACATACTCATGATGTGTTTTGTGTAAGCATCTTCTAGGATGTCACTTGTTTTCACCTGATCTTTTCTCCACATCTCTATTTCTGATCCTTCCTGAAATGTAGAGGCCACAAAACAAGGGGATTCAGTGTTTTTTCTGTTTTCTCCAGCATAACAGCGACTCAGATGGCGTTTAATGGCATTTCAAATAATTGGCAGGTACTGTGCTCGCTGTTGCCATGGCAATAGGCTGGCCACCATTTTCTGTTTGTAGCAGGAGACTTTAACCTTAGAAGCACTGACAACATGCCTGCTTCCACAAGATCTGCAGAAACGTTCCCATTCAGGCTTTTCTCCGATACCTCAAATCAAGTGTAAAGTCTATGTATAGATCAGATGTATGGATGTATTTTCTATACTGTATGTTGAACTGTATATGAAAAATGTATTACACAAGCAGACAGCAAACACCTATAAATGGACTAATATCTGTTTTTAAAACATGGGTTTCATACAGTTAACAAAGCTTAATCTCGCCTTCTCGGTATGTATTTCACTGTGTATAGATTACACTCTAGCTGTCAACTTCTTTTTATTTTTATGAGTGTGTTGTATATATGGTGATTTTTCTCATTCAGTATATGTTTGAGCACATGCTCAGTGTCTTTAAGCCAAATATTCTATGCTATATCATTTATCTTGCATAACACAAGAGACATATATATTCTGTTCTACTATTCATTTGTAAATAAAGTAAAATCATGCTGAATTACTTGAAAGTGTGATTAGGTAACAGATAAGCAGTACAGTTTGTTTAAACTGTCTTTCTAGTATAGTGTTCTAGAGTTCTTTTCCCTGCAATCAACAATACTTAGAGGATAAAACTTTGGTTAAATGGATAACGTTCAGTGAGTAATGTGTGGGACACACGTTGCATCAAGCAGTGTAGTGCTTTAATTGTACTTTATTACTGTATTTAAATATCATTTTGAATAACTGGTATTTTACCTGAACATCATTACTTTTAGTAATGTTCACTCTCTACTTGATTACAATTATAATGAAAGTAATGTAATTCTAAACGTAAGTACATTTTTAGAGAAAAAGTAATTACTAATTACATTTACTCCACTAATTATGTCTACACTATCAATTTCTAAAAGGTTTCTTTTTAGGTATCACCTTTAAGTTACTTTGAGTTGTTTTGTTTCTAATCCACAGTCTAATTCTTGTCACTTAAAGGAATGACAGAACTGGTGTCATATTTTCAAAACATGCTAAATGAAGTATTTATCTTTTTAAGATGTTCAATATAATATCCATTCTTTAACAATACCAGCAAAATACTTTTGATTTAGGTAATTTTAATATCAGATGCAAAGATTACAAAAAAATCTTTCCTCTTACTGAAGAGTTTTGGGGACTGTACACGTTCGTCAAGCTGCTGTTTATGCTAACAGTCACTTCGCCTGGTAAACAACACGCAAATATCTGGTCACCCACATGATGCAAGGGAAAATGGGATTACACAGACCGGACAACCTTCTTCCTGTGATCCAAGGTCCCCTTTCGTAGGCTTGCAAGCCCATTGTAGGTACTGTAGATTGTAAACAGGGTTAGTATTGGCACTCTGACAAGCCTTCGGTTTGATACCCTGTGTGCATTTATCTCAAAACTATTAATGAATTTTCTGGTACACAATTCATGTTTTCCCCTTTTCATAGTATCATCTCTTGCCTTCCAAATTTCCCAGCCTTAATCAAATCAAGCAACACAAATGCATATTTGGCAAAGAAAAAAATGCTGGGCAAGTGAGGATGTCTGCTTAAAAATGAAAACATGAAATGTCATTACTCAAAATGTTTCAGTAATAAAATGTGAAATAGATACTTTTGTCTAAATGCTCCTAAACCATAGGACATTGCCGCAATCAAATTATTAAGCTGAAACAAAAATCGAATTGTGTCATGGTCTGGCCTGTTATCCTCTGCTGCCCTGCCTGCATCAATGGTTAGTTTGCCCTACTATGCTACACCTGTTGTTTTCCTCTACTTAAAGGTCCCATATTAAACATTTTTCATCAAGTTAAAACAGGTCTAGGAGCTTCACTAAACATGTCTCTGAAGTAGTTTGCTGAAAATATCTCTCAGAATAGGCATTTTCACCTGCTTTTTACTGCTCTATTTCGGTCCCTTTCAGAACAGACTGTTTCTCGTTAGTATTCCTAAATGCAAATCAGCCACTGCTGCCCACACCTCACTCCGGAACTGGGGTGTAGAGAGCATGGCGAGAGTTTACCTCACGTGGAAAAAATCAACAATACAGCCATACATGTTCAACACAACACTCCGCCGGTAGACTTCTTCATTGTGATTCCTACACTAGCGCTTGCAAGAAAACATGGCGGATCGGGAAGTGCTAGCAGTTCTACCTGGTGGGCGGAGGTTCTCAGATAGAAGGGTGGAGTTATTCAAATGTCCCCTAATGGGAGCAGAGGAGAAATCTAAACGGCTCGTTTAATCACATGATTTCAGACATTAGTAAATCAATACTAACACAATTGACCATTTTTATCAAACTTGCAGTGTGTGTAGAGGCAGTACAGACCCAAATGGATGTCCAAAGAACAGTAAAAGTGATTTTTTCATAATATGAGACCTTTAAGCTACTGCTACTCATTTTCTAAGCTGAGTATTTGCTGTCTTAGTGTTCAGTCTGTGTCTGTACCTGTGTTGTTCTTGTGGTTCTTAGTTATTTTTGTCTTAGTTTGCAAGGTTCATTTGTTTCTGTTTCTGCTTTGTTTTGTCCTACTGGAATACACACAACATTTTTCTAGTTTTCAATTGCATCATATATTGACAATACAGACTTCAATTAAATTAATTATTACTTAAGTAATTCCATGTTGAATACCTTCCTCTTTTACCTTAAAAGGAAAAAGTGGTGTAATATCCAAGTGAGCAGGTGTGTACTCTTAACGTATTTAGTATTCAAATAAGTATGAGTTCACTTGTTAAGCAGGTTAAGGAAAGAAGATTCTGTAACTGTCCAGTAATAAAATGCCTGACCTGGTTTTACATAATATCTGGCCTACCAGCTAGTTTGCATGAACCTTGACGAGATAAGTTCTGCATTTCTGAATTTCAGTTCTACAGAAGAGCAGGACAGACTCTCATAACATTCTTATTGTTATGGGCATCTTTAAAGCAACTGATCAGGGGACTCATGCATCAAATATACCGGCCAAAAGTGAGGACGAGCCTAGACCTGCAGACAAAGGTGAAGTACAACAAGATATGATAATAACAGCATTTCAACAGTATTTCAATATTCTGGACAATATGTTTGTGTTGGAACCACCAGTGGTGTATTACCTGAATCTCACATTTAAGTAAAAGTAGATTCATTACAAAAGAAATGACTCCAGTGAAAGCTATATATCGCCAGTTAAAATATTGCAATGTTTCTTAATTCCAACTGCTGACATATCTGATATGAACAGTATTTGAGTATTTAGTGTTTTGTTGGTGTAAATAAATGTTAACCATTGCAAGGTTTTTATTTGCTGTTTTTTAAATGATACCAATTCAGAAATTCTTTTAACTCCAGATTGTAACCCAAATTATCACTCATGTTGGCACAGAGTAACTAGAACAAGCTTGTGCATATTAAACTTGTACAACGTTTAGTGTGTGCCCTCAATTATATAAAAATGTATATCACATTTTCAGTGTCATAAAAAAAGGTTGGTTTGCAAAATGTAAAAGATAACCACTATTATCAGTAGAAAATGTACTATAGAAAGAACACATTACTTTATTATAATTGCAGTCAAGTAGAGAATGATAATTACTGATAATAATTAAAGAAACAGTAAAGTACTAGACATCGCTGATGTTCAAAAGGATTTTTTACAGTTTGAATTTTCATTTTGCTAGATGAACATCACACAAAATGCTTCAGAACTGCTGCATATTACCTTGCGGTCCTCTGCATTTTGCTTGTCATCATCTCCTTTGTTCAGGCATTCTACAGTAAGTATATTTTATTCCTTCTTTCATTAATTCATTCATTATCCAAACCACTTAATCATAACTTGGGTGGTGGGGGGACTGGAGCCTATCCCAGGAACTACAAGCACAAGGTGGGGACCAACCCTGGGCAGGAGCCAACACACTCACATCCTCATTCACACCTTTCGGGGCCAATTTAGATTTGCCCATTAACCTATAGTGTATGCTTTTGGACTGTGGGAGGAAACTGGAGCACCCAGAGAAAACCCACAGGAACACAGGAAGAGCATGCATGGCCGACCCAGAGATCGAACCCAGGTCCTTCTCCCTGCGAGGCGGCAGCACTAACCACTACACCACCGTGCCGCCCATATATTTTATTTTATGAAGAAAGACAAAGTTTATCAATATTGGTTGCAGGCTTGAGTAAATACAGGCTAAACACCGTTGGGGCAGTTGGTTGCAAAACTATTATGGAGTGATGTAGGTTCAAGTCCTGGACCAATATAGGTACCACTGAAGTACCACTGAGTTTTCTTTTGCAAAGTGCATGGTCCTAGTTTATTTTTCTGTTATATTCCATTAATCCTTTGAAATAGGAAACAACTTCTCTCTTTTTGCAGCATTCCAGATCATTGCAATGTTTAAGCCCCAGATGACAGAGAAGGAGGGACGTCTAAGAGCCTTAACAGCAAGGTGTGATGCACTGAATCACTCTTACATTAACCTCTTCCACAAGTACCCAGCTCTTAACCAGTACTGCACAGCCAACAATAGCTCAAATTGTGAGTAGATTCACGACATACTGTATTACAATTTCACTGTTATTTTTTAATGGATGTTTAGCAGCTTGTCAGCTTGCAGAAAATGGAAATGTGTTACCACACACTAGCATCAAGCAAAGAAATAACTTTAATTAGTTTTTTATTAGCCTAGAATGGTTTTCAGACAGCCTTAAGTTATTAAAGACCTATTACTTTAATCCATCTTGAGTAAATAGAAAACTTGATTTAACTCAAGCACTGCTGTTAAAGTGGTTATTTTCAGTATGGAACATGAAAAGATGAAATTTCAGATTAAATGTAATATGTGATTGTTCCAAAAAAAAAGCTGTGAAATGACAAAGTTGTGTTTAAGAAACAAACCTGAACCAAAAAATAATTGTAGTTGTACTGGTCCCATGTGATTTGTTGTAAGGCCACTACTGGCCTCTCTTATCTCCTTTGTGTCTATGGTTGATCATTCTTCACTTTTTCACCTGTTTCTCAATGTTTAATTTGAATTTGCTCCTTTGGTCTGTGATCTTTATTTTTGTGTTACACATTTGTGCTTGGACTCCCTTCAGAATTTGATCTGGTAGTTTGCTTTCTCTCGTTGTATTTGCTATCAAATGCAGTGGTATATAGTGCTTGAGTAATTGTAGTTTGCTGCAGTACTTGAGTACCAATGGGGAAGTTGGTAGCTTAACGGTTAGGGCGTTTGCCCCGTGATCAGAAGGTCACCGGTTTTAATCCCAGGACTGGTAAAGATATCACTGAGGTACTCATGAGCAAGGCACCATCCCCAAACACTGCGCCCTGGGTGCTGCACATGTCAGCTGCCCTCTGCTCCTTCATGGATGGGTAAAATACAGAAGACATATTTCGTTGTGGTGCACTGTGTGCTATGTGTTCACAATGACAAATAATAACGCACTTTCACTTATTATTTGCACATGGACTGATTATCAGTAGTAACACTGTGTACACGGTCTGGTTTCATCATTTCTGTACTAGAAGAAATTAGTGAATTTGTATTATACATTCAAAACAAACACAAGTTTAAGTCCAGTATTTAAGTACTTAAGTACTGTTGCATTAGGTACTTCAGTACTCATGTAATATTATCCCATGTGACTGGTAACCACAGGCTTCATGTATGCTACACACCACAGAATAATCACACTTCTATTGCTGTTTTTTTTAGCACTGTGCTATTTAAATCATTGTTGCCATTGGTGATAGTGCTAACTCTAAACCCAAAAGGTTTAATAGATTTCTAGGACAGAGATTTGTAGAAAGTAGAACATTGTATTTCTCGCCAAAAGGTCATGCTATCTCTCCGTTTTACAGCACAACATTTTCTGTCAAAATTCTGAGACTCCCATACTCAATTTGAGACACTCAAAATGCAAAGCAGATGTTTTTTGCACTGACCTTTAGCACCATATGGTTCCACAGTGCGTAGGTGCAGTCCGTGCCCAGAAGGTTGGGAGCCCTTCAAGGAGAAGTGCTACTTGTTTGTTCCAGACAGAAAAGACTGGATCACCAGCCAGTATCTCTGTCTCTCTGTAGGAGGCCATCTGGCTACAGTCAAAAGTGAAGAGGAACAGGTGAGTCACAATGGTTAGTCTGGCATTTGCTGCTCTTTTTTTGCAACATCCCTTGTTGAAAAATTACAGAGTTAAGGGCATTCAACTTTGAGTTGAATACTGGAGAGGTTGAGGTCTAAAGACTTGCCCCCTAACCTTCTAACCACATCCCACTCAACACATTTCAGCATTTAATAATGTGCTTTCTGGAAGAGCAAAACTAAACAGTATTGATTTTGTAGAATTTCTGTACATGGTTTGTAAATTATGGTTTGTACTGGAAGCCATTGTCCTATTAAATCTTACAAAAGTGGGATGATTTAAAATGTTCTTTATCTTACTAACTTTGAGAAAACCAAACAATGTCATAACTTCTAACAGTACTTTTTTACCAGAATATATATATATATATTTGGTGGAGAGAGTTAAAGGACATCCTTGATTATCTGGGGCAATCCCTCCTTCCATTTTAACTTGTGCATGTAATGTAATTGTTCACTGCATCAAAACTATTTTATTAAGTTAGTTGTGGAAAGGCGTTTTTTCATCTAACAGTCTGTTTCTTATGAAGTACATACTAGAGAAATTGGAGTTCAATCATATTTTAACATCTGCATTTCCTGTGTTATCCAGTGCACAGTGACAAAGCTTGAGTCACAAATTCTCTTTGGTTGCTCATGTCTTTTTAGAAATTCCTTTGGAGAAAGGCTGCTGATTTCAGTCAAGGCGACTCATACTGGCTGGGCCTCACCAGCATGAATGGAGCCTGGATGTGGGTTGATGGTACACCAATGGAGGATGTGAAACAGTAAGAACACTCCAACTTCTTTAACAGCTACTATTACTCCTTTCATTATTACTACTAGTAAAAAATAACATAACTTATTAAATGGGTAAAAATATTGGGTAAAACTCTAGATTTTTTACCTTCAGATAAGGATGAGTCAAAAAGTTATAAATAGATCTAGTTTAAGTTTTCTATATCAAGTTATGTGATTCTTTGTATAACTGAAAGAATACCAATGATATTATTTAGGTGTAACTGATTAATAATCCTTTCTCTGTAGATACTGGGAACGATCTCCTACAAACGGAAAGAGCATGAATGTGTGTGCCCGTCTCACTCCAGGAGACACTCACTATTCTAGCTGGTTCCCTTTTTCATGCAAGAATGGTCTGAAGCGAATCTGTGAGAAGAGCCAGGGTAGCATAATATTGTAAGGCAGAAAAATTTATTCCACTCAAACCACCTGTTATTTTATCAGACTCACTTTGAGTGCCTGAATCAATGGCAAATAGAGTTCTTTTAGGTTCTAGAAGGGATGGGAAGTCCCAGGTATTTTAAGTCCAAGGTGTTCCAAGAATTGAAACTTTCCAGTGTTTGCCCTACTGCCTTTATGAGAGTCATATTCATACTTTTAGCCTTTCAAATGAGTGGGGAAATGTCTTCAAGAAGAAAAATGAAGTCCAGTCGCCTTTGATTCGATCACTCAAGACCACCCTATCCTGGGTGACTGTGAAATATAGATTTAGTCAACTTTAATCAGTGATATAGCACTAAAGAGAAACTTTGTTCAATAACAATTTATAATCTGGTTGCTTCAAAACATTCATATAAGTGTGTCTTTAAGTAAACCTTTGTTTAAACTTGCAAGAATGAGCACATTTATTTCCTCTGTTAATGGTCTTATGAAAATATATGGCGCCATCTAGTGGTCAGGCAATGAAATTAAACTCCAGTGTTCAATCGTTGCCACATAAACCACATACAGTTTCAAAAGGTTTTTGGATTTTTCCAAACACAACCTGTAACTAAAATGAGATTTAAATGAGTAACATTTAGAAATCTAATACTGTTCCCAATGTTGCAATATGCTTAAAAATACATAAATACAATCGCAATTTTGGTTGCATTACAAATGTGAATCTTCAAAATATAATTGTTTAGGGTATGCTGGAACGATGCCTTATCAATGCATGTTGGTAGGACTGGTGGCGGCATAGTGTTTGTGTGTGTGTGTGTGTGTGTGTGTGTGTGTACTTGTATTTGCTACCTACTAAGAACCAAAATGAGTTTTTAACCAGCAGAGTGAGGACATTTTTGGGAAGTGAGGACTTTTTTAGTGGTCTTCACTTCTTTAAACTGCTTTTACAAAAAAAATAAAAGTTTATTTGCAAAACTAAAAGTGTAGAAAGATTAGCTTTTGCTTACTGAGGTTATGGTTAGGGTTATGTTTAGGGTTAGGTTTAGTATTATTTAGATACAGTAATATATAAGTCAAGGATGTGTGTGTGTGTGTGTGTGTGTGTAAATTAGATCCTCAAAGTCTTCTGTGATACAATGTTAAAGCCAGGACATATCATCCCTTTAGTGCATGTTATTTATCATCTCATACAGACGAGGGCAGTAAAGGTCCTCTTACTGTAGCAGTGTGCGTAGAGGTCACTTAAATAACACAGATCAACATATGCTACAAAAGCATATATAACGCTAGAAAAGAAGGCAGGTATCTAGAAAACAATGTAGAACTTTTGCAGTATTTTTGTAAACTGAGACTGATTAAGACTCCACTTCAACGTTAATCACTGCAGTGCCGGAATGTTGTCAGTTAATATCTAAAAACATGAAATACATTTTGAAAAGGGAGGTCCTGAAATGCAATTATGTCACAGTTTAGCCACAAACTGGAATTAGGCCATACATTTATATTGTTACATTACATTTGTACACCAGATCTGAGTTTTTTTACTATATCTTTCTTGACTACCAAAGGTTGTATTAATTCATTGTCAATTGTTTTGTTCAATTCTGTTCAGACCCACTGATCCTTAAATAATCCTTCATGGAATATCTCTGTGTATGCTGTAATCCTTGTGTGGAAACCCGCAATTTGAAGGTGATGCTGTAGCTAAAGACTACAGAATTCAGTGAATATAATAAAGTGTTAAATGTCCAGCTAAAAGTAACATGTCTTGTGGTAGTCAGTTTGCTGTTGTACTACATGGTCTTTTATGAATAATCTCTTATTAACAAAGCTTTCATGTTTACCACTGAATCTCATCACATTGAGGTTCAGTGGTAAGATTTGATGACGAATCTTAAAAGGCCACGGAGAAAGATCAAATATTCTTTGTTTGTCATGAATGTAGTTGTACAAAGGCAATGTGTTGTGAAATGTAACCCAGTTCAGTGGTTTACAATTTCGCCATTTAGCAGATGCTCTTAACCAGAGTGACATCCGTTTCCTAATTAGAGGAAATGAGCAACAGAGTCGACAGATAGTAGCTCTGGCACTAGAATAGAATTGGATTTGAACCTATGACCTCTTGGTCTGGAGGCAAATATTGTACCTCTAGCAAACTACCCAATCCTAAGGCTGTAAAAGCAATTATTAGTGTAGATAAGTAATGGTTGATACTTGCAATCCACTTCTGAAAGAATCAAATGGTGCACAATAAATTACATGCTAAATATTTTTTAGTCTACTTAAATTTTTTTTTGCAAAAATATTAAATGTATTCATATAACAAGTAATTGTGTTAATTGATCAAAATGATCCATGCAAGCAATTTCCCTTTAACATATAGATCCAAGTAAAAGCATGTAAGCAGGCCTTAGATTAAAAAGCTTTTTACATTTGTTGGCAACCTATAGACACTTGCGGGAAAATTGTTTATGTGGGTCAGTGAAGACTCTCTTGGCAGCAAAATTTAAAAGCCTTTTAACCTACACAAATGCCCTAGTTCTGTATTTATTACTTGAAAGATTTATTGCATTGATTGTTTTGATCCTTCCCCTATAGCAACAAACACAAGAGACCTTTAAAGACATAACCAGGCACACTGTGACTGACAACTTTTTTGTTCTCTAATTAAACTAGTTACTAGTCTCTTTAAGTTGGTTTGTTATCTCTATAAAGCATGAATCATCACTGCTCCCCCACATATGTCGTGTAAGTTGCATATATGCTATTGTACCTTCCAGCGGAGTCTGATTCTGTCAGAAAGTATTAGTGGTTCACTTGAAACCATTCATCTGGATAAATCTCTGGATTCTTTGAGTGTTGGAAATGTCAGACACCGACTGCAGTTGTAGTTCTACTTGAAGTGAAACTAAGTTTTACAAAATATATTGTTTCAGCATTGTAACCACAACATGCACAAGCACATAAGTCACATTGCGGGCCATGTCAAATAAGACAAATCAAACATGTCATGGTCCAATTATTTACTGTTTAATGCAAAGAAAAACTTGACCCAGTTCTGATTTTTAAGAACAAGTCACTATTAAAAGTCTGGCTGATACATCATTTATTCCTATTTAAGGATGAAATACAATATTTAAATATAAATCTGTTTAAATGACTTATCTACAAAATATTGCGCCATTGGGTTTTTTAAAATATATATTTTATATTGTAGTATGTATCAAAGAGAACAAAATAGATTGCAGTGTAGATTGTTTCTAAAACCAAGATAGAACATCCGTATTTGTCATATGTACAGTGCATTAAAGGCTAATAAATATATGAAATGAAAGAGAAATTATAAGAAAAGGGTAATAACGGGACATAATGTAATAAAATATATAGAAATGCTTAAAGTAATAGAAAAAATACATCACAAAATAAACATTACATAGACAATTTTGTGTAGAATAGAACGGTATTGTAAATAGTGTGCTGTATACCAGATGATGCACAAAAGATAATTGTAAAGCTATGTCATATCTTGTAGTATTCATTTTAGCAAAACATTGGTCAAGAATTTAACTCGCTATAACTACTTAAACCAACTTCGTTTTGCACTCTGCTTCGTATTTTTCACTGTGGCACTATTTTTAGATACAATATTTAATTACACGTTATGATTTTTTTTTTTGTAAATTGGCTTTATTTCATGAATTCTGTGCGGGGGGTGGGGTTCTTTCTTATACATTGTTTTAAATTTGTAGTTTTTATTTTATATTTATTTGAAACACTTGGGCAATACATTGCTAACCTTTACAGGGTACCGTTTTTGCTAGCTCTGCATCAGCCCCGCCCGTCCGCTGCTTTCAAGGTCGTAAGAGAGAAGCATGATGGAGGGATGGAGGGATGGAGGGATGCTGGATGGAGGATTCTCAGCCTCCCCATCCCCACCCCCGCCGGTCGCCTATTGGTGTGGCGCGCGAGCGAATCCGGGACGCGCCCGAGTTTTTTTTTTTTCGGTGTCACGAGAGCGGATGCACGGAGCGCGTCACGTACCGAATCGTCCACGAATTTTATTGGTCGCAGACGATGTCGTCAAAGGGCAACGTGCCGTTTGTCTGGTAGCCTCCTCGCGCTGTGACGAATACCGTCGAACGGCTCCGGACCGAATTTCAGTGTTGCAGCGGGGGGTCACGAGACGACGTGCACGAGAGCCCCGTCACGACATAGCCACGACATCACGGTGAGTGATGATTGAGTTTCACCTTTTACCCCTTATTTTCCTGTATCATTCTGACGTTGTTGTCGGTAATGGGGAGGAGAAGGATGCTCGTGCCCTTTCTCTTGAGAAGGTGGAACGATTCTTTTTACCGACTTTCGAGCCACAGCATGCAGACGTGATGCGATTTTCCGGAAAATTAGAACCATGTTAATAACACGAATAGTGCGGTGTTGTAAGGTCGCAAAAAAACAAACTGTCAAAACGAAGCAGCACGTTATTTTTAGTTCTGCTCTGGTTCAGGATTTTGCATTGGTTAATTTTGTCTGCGTTGACAATCGAATAAACGTACTACGAAAGCACGCACAAGATCTCATACGGTTTGACCTAATCGTGCTGATAAAAACGAAAACAAAACCGAGATGTAGTGTCGCCCACCTGTTGTAGCATTTATTTATTTATTTATTTATTTAAAATTAATGAATACCTGAAAATGAATATCTCATCACTATGTGCAGGACTGCACTTCTTCCAGAAACCCATCACTCCTAGGCCTATTGTCTTTTAGCATTCATTTTATTATTATTATTATTATTATTATTATTATTATTATTATTATTATTATTAGTAGTAGTAGTAGTAGTAGTAGTAGTAGTAATACTAATAAAATTTATTATTATTATTATTATTATTATTATTGTTATTATTATTATTATTATTATTATTATTATTATTATTATTATTATTATTGATGTTGCTTTGCTAGCTAATATGATTACATTAAATCAAGGAGCCATAAGCACACATCTAATACAACCTGACCTAATTTTACTGATAAAAACAAAAACAAAACATTGATGTAGTGAGTAGCTCCACCTTGTTGTAGTACTTATTGATTGATTTCTGAAAAGGAATTTTCCACACACTATGTGCTGACTGCACATCCCTCCAGAATCACTCTTAGACCTAATATGGTTAGAGTTTGCTTTAATAAAAAAGAAAAAAATTAATCATCTATTAAACTGTTATAAGCTTGCAGTAAGGTATCATAGCTAACTTGATATTATAGTTTTTCTTTAAATTGAAGAAGTAAATAGCTGCCTGTTTTATTTATTTATTGCAGTGGTTCAGCTATACTATGTGCAGGACTGCACATCTACCACAAATCTAGGATTTGAGGCATAATATGTTTAGGCATTTCTATTATTGTTTGTGTTTTGACATCAACTAATATGTAAAAATGTCATAATGACAATAACAAAGCAAGGATGCAGTAGCCTACCTGTTGTAGTGGTTATTTAATTTTGTATTTGATTTACTTTAGGCCTAATGTGTTTAAGCATTTTTCAAAATGAAATTGGTTTTAACATCAGTAAAGGTAAATAAAATGAACATTCTATTATACTGTGTGCATGGCTGCATGTCCTAAAGAAATCCTTCAGTCCTAAGCTTAGCGGGATTTAGCTTATAGTTTTCATAGCTTATTAAATTTGTCTGGATTTTTACACCAAACAATCTGCTATAATCCCAGTCTACTTGTCCTAATCATAGAGATAAAAACAATTTTTGCAAACAGCAATATACTATGCAGCCCACATGTTGTAGCATTTATTGATAAATGAATATTTATTTCAGAATAACAAGCAGACCAGCGTACTGTGGGCGAGACTACACATCCTCCAGAAATCCATCTTGGACTTAAGGACTGAAGATGGAGGGGGAAAAGGTGAGTTTGCATTCTATAAAGCAAATGTCATTGGAAATTATATTTTATTTGTAAAAGTGGAAACCGTGAGTATGAAACTATGTCATTACTTCAGTCCAAGGTTAAAGGTGGAGTGCATTTTGGGCCCTGAATAGACAGTTGTTGTGAATTATTTTCTTTACTGAAGATGCTTTAAAATTGTACCTAGTACTATTTCAGTCTGCCCAAATGGCTAATGGAGCGTGAGATGTATGCTGACATATTGAATTTATAACTAAAGCTAATCAATGCAATGACTGTAAATTGCCATGGCGATATACATGCAGGAGCTTTGTCAAGTGGGACTGGGACAGCCTGATGGTAAATAATGCATCAGTTCGCATGACTACAATGGTGCGAGTTGGACAAATGGCGTGTCTCTAGATGCTGTTATATTGAGTGACTTACTGAGCCTAGAGGGTCAATACAGCTGTCACCTTCAGGCTGTTGCTATGAGGACAAGGGTGAGACAGAAACAAGGAACTAAGGAAGAGAATAACGAAGGGATTAGGTAGAGATCCTGGCTTGTTATATTGGAAGCGTGTCTGTTTTTGTTATTTAATCTGCTTCAACTGCATTAATGTTTGTGTTTCATGTTTTCTTACAGTTGTTTTCACACAGTGTTTTTAGAAATGTACTAATTTGGGGTGAAAAGGAAGGTATAGATTTAGACAATGTGGATTTTTATTAATCATAATAATGTATTATTAACACAAAAAATGATTCCTGAAATAATAGAAAATGCGCTGCATTCCTCTTATTTGTAGTACATTCCGAAAATTACCCATTTTTTCTATTTGGTTGCTATTTTAATTGTTTATTATTTATATGACAGGTAAATGTCGGACTACAAAATGACAGCAACATCCAAACAATCATGACTGTCCCTGTTTGTTTTTTTTCATTCACATGCATAATTAATACTTTCCATCAGTGGTATTAAATTGCAAATGCCCTTATTTGGGAATATTGCCTGTAACGATTGCTGGATGATAGTGCATCCCTACTATTCCTGTCAGGTACATGACTTTTTTGGTTTGTGTATGCACTAGAGCCATCTTTGACAGTGGCAAGTGGAAACCTGTGGCATTACAAGGCCTGTTTAAAATGTTTTTAGAGAAACTTTAGCACATACCTTAGTTAATTAAAGTCTCATTCTCTGTGCTCCTTTTAATTTGTTTTACAGTCTAATGTGGCATTGCATCTTTAAATTTACAATATTCTTCATAGAAGTGAGAATATATATATTGTATATATATTGCCATATATATTGTCATACAACTACAACATGAAGAGAGATGCTGCAAAGACTTATCCCTAAGGTGCAGTGTGCCTGTTGAATATTTGCCGAATAATAATAATAATAATAATAATAATAGCTGGGCCAAAGCTGTCCAAAGATACAACTGTAAAATAAGCGACATATTCTTTTGACACTTCATTTGCCCAAATCAGCTAATTAGTCTAGTCTAGTCTTTTGGAGTTTGCAAAAGTTTTTTTTTTTTTTTTAATGAAAATTAGCTAAAAATCTCATTAGAAATATTTCCAATGACTGAAATAATGCATTAATGCATGGAAAAAAGATTGAATGTATTTTGTATTTGAAGATTTAATATTTTTCTTTATTTTAAATTGAAAAAGCCCAACTAATCAATTATGAAAATAATTATTAACAGTATTAATTAATTCTGTTTGTGGGACTTGGCAGATACTCTTATCCAGAGTGAACTCCATGTCTTAATTACAGGGACAGTCTCAATGGAGCTACTTGGGGTTATGGGTCTCTCTTAGTAGCCCAATTGTGGTAGTATGAACCTGGATTTAAACCTACGACCTTTTAGTTTGTTGGCAAGTATTCTAACATCCATACAGTCCACTAGATTTTGCCTTCTCAGCACCACAGTGTCCTGTTGTAATCTCATTTTACCGTCTGATGCGAGGCCATTTTGGGACACTCCTGCTCTCCATTACTGGCTGTGTCATTTTCATCTGCTGTTCTTTGTTTTTCAAGAGTTTTTTTGTAATGCTGTTCATTTCCTCAACCCCATTTGCTTTAATGATGAAGTGATCAAATTACTGAGAGTGTCTTGTTATTTGACTCCCTCCTGAACAGAAACAAGTCACATGCTACCTCCTGTTCTCTCTGGCCACAGCTGTTATTGGCTCCCTGCAGTTTGGCTACAACACAGGGGTCATTAATGCACCCGAACAGGTAAAGTGTTTGTGTATGTTTGTGTATGTTTGTGTCAGTTTACCTCTCAAATTCTATTGGCCCATAAATAACCTGCTATAATCCAACAAAAGAAATATGTGCCAAGAAAATCTGCTCATTATATTGTTAGTGTTAATAAGACACATAAATTGTACAATCAAATATATCGGCCCACCAATGAATTGTTTAGGCTGTATTTTTAACAAACCGCGTCTGATTTTAAAGCAGCTTTATAAAATGTACTATTAGAGCACTTTTTATTTAGTTAGACTGGATTAAGAAAAAGGGCACAACATGGGGTTTAAATAGCTATGAGAGTATCATAAAGTCTGCTACAATACAATTTGGATTTGATTCAATTCAGGAGTAATCAATATGAGACAATGTTATCTGCCTTTTTAACACAATCGCTTCCATTCAAATCAAATCACAAAAGCAACTAAAATATAATGTCATTTTTATTAAATTAAAATGTATCTCTATCTACCTCTATTTCTAATTCTAGGTTAAAGTTATATTTATTATTCCATGTCTAGTTTAAAATGTATATTTTGTACTCTATTCATATATTGTTTATTCCATGTGCCTTGCTTGTTCTTTGTTCCCTTTTTCCTACTGCACTGTTAAAACTGGAGCCACGTCATCTCGTCATCTCGTCTCTCTATGTATCTGTACAGTATATAGCAGAGATGACAATAAAGTTTACTTTGACTTTGATTAGCTGAAAGTCAATATAAAGTGATATATTGATGTTTTCATAATGGGTAGATACTACGGGTTTCTTGATCATTGAATCAGTGTATTGAAGTAGACTGATGTATTGTTACACCCCTAGCTAACAGTGGCTCTTACCCTCTATAGAAACTACGGATGTTCTTTAATAACACATGGATGGAGCGATATTTACAGCCAATCGATTCTGGAGTTTGCACTAATGTGTGGAGCTTGGCGGTGGCCATCTTCAGTGTGGGCGGGATGGCAGGTTCTCTCAGTGTTGGTATCGTCGCTGACAAGCTTGGGCGGTGAGTACACAGAATGTCTGTATCAGGTCAAAATACTAGCTAACACTGTGTATTTTGCACATGGCGTGCGTGGCCCAAAGCATAACATATGGCATAACATTGCAACGCGCTTTGTGCCCCTGGGTGTGTTGCTCTTAAAATAAGGTGTAACCAGGTGTTGGCACATTGCTTTTTCAAGGAAATTGTGCTTTTGACCAATAATAGTAACATACAGCTACACAGAACTAAACTGTGACCTGCTGAGCAAATGTGCAACTATAATAGCGATCAGCTGGCACTCTGAACAGTAGTATTGCATGCTATGCTCAAAACACGTGTAAATTAATAGAATTATTTTAAGACAGTGTAAACTCACAAAATGTGCTTTGCATTTGTGAAACTTGGATTTTTTTGACAGAGCCCTTAGACATAAGTGAAAGTGAGTGATTATCTGTCCTTGTGAACACACCACAGCACACAGTGCACCACAACGAAATGTGACTTCTGCATTTGACCCAGCCATGAAGGAGCAGCTGACATTAATGGATGGATGGATTCACAATTTTTTGTCATCACGTTATATTACGCATTAATATGCTGCTCTCACTTTATTATATATCTCAATCAGTTAATATCTAGGAAAAAAACATGTCTGAGGGACACTGTGAATGTCTCACTGATTTCCTTATATCTGTTTGGAACAAAGATGTCATTTGTTGGATGTGAAGCTCCTCTGTTGACTCTGTGCTCTACTGAGACATTTTCTCAGTAGATCTACAGTATAGCTGAGTAGGGCTCTGAGGTCAGAACGTCACACTAAATCTCTTGATAGCCTGCTTCAGCCCTCAAGCACATAAAGCACTGACAGTGAATGCATTCGTGTGCACTGAGTAGCCATTACTCTTATTGCGTCTTTTGAGTCTTTCTATCTCATTCACTGGTAAATCTATATTCCAGGTTATTCTCAAATTGTTCCTACCTCTCCAGCTCCATTCTAACTATTTGCTCACCTCACACTTCCCTCACTTTCCGCCTCTGCAGACGCAAAGCCATGTTCTTCGTGAACATCCTGGCCCTGATTGGTGGAACTCTGATGGGCTTGTGCACTCTGTGCTCATCCTTCGAGATGGTCATAGCCGGTCGGCTGGTTATTGGGCTCTTCTGTGGTCTCTTTACGGGTCTCACCCCAATGTATGTGGGAGAGGTGTCACCCACCCCACTCCGAGGAGCTTTTGGAACACTGCACCAGTTGGGCGTGGTGGTGGGGATCTTGATTGCACAGGTGAATTTCTTTTTCTGTGGCTACTACTTCTATTTGAATTTAAAAGAGATTTCAAATATTAGCAAGAGGTATACATTTAGCAATAAAAGTATGGCTACTGCCATTACTAAAAAGTACATACATTACCATTTAAATCTGTGCTTTAAATATGTGCATGTATGAAATATGATCCACTTATTCAAGTCTAAGGATTGCTGCTCAAGGAATGCTAAATACATTTACAACATCGTGAATCTGTCAGTTTATTAATTTGTGATGCACAAAAAACTTTGACCTTGGTACAATGTTTCTATCTTGTTTAGCTACTAAACTCTTGTGCTAACTTGCCATCACTAACCTGCTAACATCTTTAAGCGTATGGCTTGTGTCCACTTTTCTGCTTGATGTAGATCTTTGGTCTGGAGTCGCTGTTGGGCTCAGATAAGCTCTGGCCTGTGCTGCTTGCTCTGACTGTGGTACCTGCCGTGCTGCAATGTGTGCTGCTGCCTTTCTGCCCCGAGAGCCCTCGTTACCTCCTTATTAACCTCAATAAGGAGGAGGAAGCTCGCAAAGGTTAGGATCTCCGTGTCTCTAAACACTATGGTCCATGTACCTTACCTTCATCAAATTCCCAACTGTGAAGAAGTCAGAAACTGGAAAATGGCTGTACTGAGGATAGGTGGTCATGACAATAATACAGAATGTAACAACATGTAAAGATGAGTGAACTATACTCCAGTGTTTAAAAGAATTTCATAACTTTTTTTCTTGATGACTAGCTCACACCAACCTGTTTGTTGCCTGCTGATAGATGACCTACTCATGAGAGCCATAATTAGTTATTCAGTGAGACTGAAAGTCTGCTGTAAAACAGTCTCGTCAGAAATGGTGCTGACCATGTGGTTAAAATGGTTTAAAACAGAATACTATAAAGGGTATGAGCAAGATACCGTCTTATAATTAGGTTGGTGGGCTAGGTATGATAAGCCTACTGTAACGTAGACAAGTTGTGCACAAAAAAGGACTCCGTAATAGATGGGATTAAGTTTGTTTTTATAATTGTCCACAGGAAGCACAACTATTGTACCTGTATTTTAATATGTTCCTTGAATTCATTCTGACTCAATTAGCCATACCTTTATATTTCGCTGTTGACAATGATGACACCGAGATGGGCTGTGTAACGTCTGCAGTACATTTAAATGCCCATTTGAATTAAAACAGTCTGGTAATCACGGACATGCCAACCAATCGGTGGAGGATCAGACTTGTGCAAGGATTTTACTGGTCCATTTGGGCCTGTCTTCATTTATTCCATCTCCAAAAAGCAATTTTGGCAAATCTAAGATGTGAGAACTAGCTACCTCACAAAATTGTGCTTATTTTTCCAGGGGTGCTGGGTTAAAATGTAGTGGTGCTTGAGTACCTAAAATCGCCACTGATGCTAGAACCAGTTTCTCAAGGACTAAATAATTCTGTAGGACATAATTAAATTATGGATCATTGACAGAAAATGTATCAAATCAGTTGACCTCAAAGCTTTTTTATGATTTCATAACTGAACAATTCTCTATTTCTCTCTAATTTACTGCCCTTTGGTTCTGAACTGCTGGCATTTTACACTCTTTTATGATGTAATCCTACTCCTGTCACATTTGGCGACTGTGTTATTACCTCACAAGCGCCATTTAATACTGATATGAGCTCATTTATATGGGAAAAATGGTATAAAACATTCTTAAACATGGCTTGTCTGACATTATGCAAGAGTATGTCTGTTAAAGACCATCATTTTGTGTCTCAGCTCTGGTCCGTCTTCGTGGCTACGAGGATGTGTCGAAGGACATACAGGAAATGAAGGAGGAGAGTGCCAAGATGAAAATGGAGAAGAAGGTGACCGTCGTAGAGCTGTTTCGCACTCCTACGTACAGCCAGCCGCTGCTCATCGCCATCATGCTGCAACTCTCCCAGCAGCTGTCTGGCATCAATGCTGTGAGTAGATTTTACATTTCTGGTTCAAGCAATATAATTATTCATCATTCATGAGAATTTTCAGCCCGACTTACAGCCTAGCTAGAACTTTCACCGCAAACGACAATGAACCATTCTTAGGATGAATCAGGACTATAGCAAGTCATGCTGAGCTGAGCTAAACAAAAATGAGCCGAGTTGTACTTAAATTGTACTTAAAATATATGAAGGTTAAATGTGTTAACACATGAAAATGGGAACATTTAGGACATTATTCCTTCGTACAGTGGCTTTATTTTCCAGCAAGTGTGAAGTGTTCATACTCATTTGGTTGCTGTATTGTACTTTAGACGACTTTGACATGACATTATTTATACTGAATTGCAACTGATATTATAGGTTGTAATGTCAGGTTTGTAAATGTTATAATCTCATCATGAATATTTGAAAAATGAGAATTTATGGTAATTCTACCACCAAGTATTATGGCTCAATGGAGACTTTTTAAAATATTCAGTAATTCTCACAGTTGTTCAAAGTCATAGCTGTTTATTTAATGCTATTTCTTCGCCTCTTATTATCTATTTTTGTGATTCTCTCAGGTATTCTACTACTCGACAGGTATTTTCAAGTCTGCAGGAGTCACCAAACCCATTTATGCCACCATAGGGGCTGGAGCTGTAAACACTGTTTTTACGGTGGTGTCGGTAAGTTGAACTCAGTAAAATGGACTAAAGATTGAGTCATCAGATTGGACATCAGTTTGCGATTTCCACTTCTGACATCTCTTTTTCTTGTAGCTTTTCCTTGTAGAGAGAGCTGGGCGAAGGACACTGCACCTAATTGGCTTGGGTGGCATGGCTGTCAGTGCTTTGGCCATGACCATCGCTCTTCTCTTGGTAGATCTCTTATTCTGTTTGACATCACTTGTATAATAATACGCATTGGAACTTTTCATAAATGTAAACGTTGTGTTCCGCTCTCTCACTTTTCTCTGAGCAGAAACATATCCAGTCTCTGAGCTACCTCAGCATTGCGGCAGTGTTCGCCTTCGTGGCTATGTTTGAAATGGGACCAGGCCCCATTCCCTGGTTCATTGTGGCCGAGCTGTTCTCCCAGGGGCCTCGTCCAGCTGCCATGGCGATTGCTGGATGCTGCAACTGGACGGCCAACTTCATTGTGGGCATCAGTTTTCCCAAACTGGAGGTATCAATAATTAGCTGTCTCAATTAGCAGCCTGTTAATCACCTCAGTTACAATTTGAAGTAGTTTAAGAGATTAGTTTTATATATAATGATAAAATGGATAGTATTAACAGATTTTAATAGTATTAGTGGTGGTGCGCTAGTGGTTTGAGACTTGGTTATAGACCAGGAAGTCATGGGTTGCAGCCTGACATTGTCCTACCTCCAGAGCTACCACCACCTAGACTCTTAGAAACACCTTTAATGGCAAGTTGCTCCAGGGTGACTGTGCCTGTAACTAGGAAATGCATGTTGCGCTGGATAAATTTGACAAGTCCCAATATAGGATTTCTTCTATATAAATTAATTGCTTATTTTAACTACTTTGCAGCAAACTCACAGTAAAAGATTTAGCAGATGTGGACTTGTGTTTACTGAGAATAGATGGTGTAAGTAACAACAGTCAAACACAGGCAGTAGTAAAAAGCTGACAAAGAGGTACAACACGGGGGTACAACAGAGAAGGATCTCTGTGGTTAGTTATTTAATTTCTGATTAAGTGGCGAAAAACAGAACGTGATTCTTAAAAAGCTACTTTTGTCATCTTCACATTTCCGTGAGGTTCCTTATTGTATTGTGCCCAGGTTCCCAAAATCTGAGCAAAATGTGCACCATATTATTGTCTGTGTTAATGTTTTTCAAGAATAATATTTTTCCATTCCATTTTTTTACATTCAGCAGTGAATATATGGGGCTTCGATATTTTTTGTTCTTTGAAAAATATATAGAATATTGTGTATCTGTTTTTCTCACTAACATAATTTTTCCTTTTTGCAGGAACTTTGTGGACCCTACGTTTTCATCATCTTCATGGCCTTCCTCATACTTTTCTTCATCTTCACCTACTTCCGTGTTCCCGAGACCAAGGGTCGAACCTTTGAAGAGATCGCACAAGGCTTTAGCAAGGCTTCTCCACCTTCAGCCGCTCCAACCACCTCTTCTGTCGAAGAAGGTGCAGTGACGCAGGCAGCATCTCCATCCAAGGAAAAGGTTCCGTTGGTCGCAGCTAACACCAATTCAGAGGAGAAACCCAGTGCTTCTGCCAAACCCGCTTCTGAAACGTCAAAGGGTGAGTCCGTTACAGAGCCACTGGTCAAATCGTCTACAGAAACCACAAATTCCTCATAGGAGAGTATGTTTCTGGATGCAGTTATACTTTTTTAAAGATATTGAAGAAGAGAGATAGAATGCAGAGTGAGGAGAAATCAGTCTGTTACAGCAACAGTTCTTCAGTGACAGGTTATTTATTGTTGTAAGATAGAAAGATAGGTGGATAAAATAGATCAAGATGCATCCCTGGAATTGTTGAATGGGAATATAATGTCCACCGATGACATCACATTTTAACTTGTTTGTTTGTTACTTTGTTCATTGTTGGAAGAGAATATATGAAAGAGTAGCTAATAGTTCATATGTATTTTGCAATATCCCAATGAATTATTTTCCCTTAAATTTATTTTTTATAAACTTAGATATGATATCATCATGGTATCAAAAACAACTAGGATTGTGTTAAATATAGAATAAAAGGGAGTTGATTTAGCCTTCAACATTTGCTTGTTAAAAGTGCAAATGAAAGCCAAAGGTAAAATACACACTAAAAAGAGAATTATATCAGATTTTATTAAGCATTTATTTAAAGAGTATTTATCATATATATACATATATATATAAAACCCCCTCATTGCACTCTTGTTTATAAATAGATTAACACAAATTACTATACTACAGTTTTCCATTAAAATTTAACCTTTCTCAGAACGAAAGGGAATAATTAATGGTTTCACTAACCGAATAAACTTTGCTCGCACAAATATGTGATGTTGCGTAAGACTTGCCACTAAGAAATCTAGCTGCCACGATAATAGCGTTGAAATAAAAGCACAAATGCTTGGAATTAGAACATTAACTGAAACCTGTGTAACATTTTAGGAACCGCTTGTGTAGCCAGATGGATAGAATTGCTAGTTTACTGCCAAAAACAGTTGTGCAATGAATAGTTGTGCAATGAATAAATATTTCCCTCAAAATGTTATAAAATGTTATGAATGTAACAGAGATATATGTAAAACATACAGCAAGGTGCTTGTGTAAAAGAGAGCGAGAGAGAAATAGTCTCTTCCAGAGTTGGGTTCTATTTTTGTGTTTTAGTTATTTATTTCATTTCAAGTTTTTATGAAGTTGAAATATATGGACAGAATGTGTTCAGGGAATTTAACACTTGAAAGTGGTAAATTTTATGCGTTTGAGGAGTTTAATCTGCAGGTAACATCATTTGTTTTGACTTTCTGCACTTTTTGACATGACATTTATTTTAATAATACCTATTTATTCTTAGATGTATTTATTCTATGTGTTTTTGATCACCTGAGAAATATACATGTGCAATACATTTTAATTTCATTGCCATTTCCTAAATAATCATATTTTTGTGTAAAAAGTTTTATTGCTGTCTAATTGTGTGGGTCAAGAGGAATATAGAAACTGTTGCGTTTTTCGTATTGTGGAAATTGTATGTCTTGTACCGAATGGGATAAAAATACATTCCTGTCTATTTGATGTGAAATTACTCCATTTGATCTTCCTCCTTAAAAGTCCAGAATCTTTTTTAAATCTAACTTGCAGATAAACTATCCCAGTTTGTGAATTGAACAACAGTACTGCTCACTTTAAAAATACTCACTTAAAATAGGAATAATGGAATCTAAGTTGTGCTTGCATTCATGCTAGCTAACTGCACTTAGACACTTATCATAACTCCTCTAACTTACTCTATCTGCTATAGAAACACTGTATTATACCTACTGTAATAGTATTTTAATGTCAGTTCTTATTTTAAGGGTCAGTGTTCAAATACCATAATAAAAAATACTTGTTGACATATGCTTTGAATGGTGCTACCGTCCAAAAAAGGGGCTCAAACTGAAAGGACTGCATTATTATTAGCAGATATATTTGCAATTTATTTTAGGAAAACATTAATGAGTTCTCGTTTTGCGACAAATGTTAAAATAAATATTAAATGTTTATTGATAGTATGAAAATGTCAAACCTTAAAGCAGAATACAACCTTTTTGATAAAAATATGAAATTCTCTTTAACTTCTTGTTTGGAGCCAGTTTGGATCAGGCTATACCTTTTCATGCTTCTTTATGTGAGTACATTGTTAAGAAAAAGGTCATAATTTTATAGTTGTGAACTGGCATCGGCTTCAAGATGTGATGATCATCGTTGTGAACAACATACAATTTTGAGTGGCATTTTGCATGATGACCTGTTCATTTCTTCACTTTTATTTCATTTCCTTCTTGGTCTATTCTTCCACCGATTTATTGTACCCCTTCCTTTATATCTGCTGCTTAATCGTGCCTCTTTCCTGACGGTGTTCCTATCTTTGTGCAAAAGAATTAGTGTGCAATGCTTGAATTCAAATCACGACCAGCAGGACAAAAGGCAAAGTTCTAAACAATGAAAAATCGAATCGGATCGAGATGTTATTACACTTGAAACAAACACATGCTGGATGTGTAGTCGTGTGTGTAGATGGAATAACTGTAGTAAAAACTTGCTTTTATGAAAGCATAGACAAGAACAAAGATAAACAGTATGCTTCACTATTGCTGCATTGCACTTGTGTGACAGATGTTTGCATATATGGATATGTTATTTAATAAAAGCTGTAATACACACTCAAAGTGATCTGTGGTGTTTTTTTCTCCCTCTAGCAAGTCTCATTCCAATGGCATGTAACTGGGACAATACATGTGCAAATATAACAGGAATGTATCAGTATTAAGAGTGATGTGTGCAAAGTCAAGTCAAAGTTAAAATAAAAAATATATAAAATATATATACAGACCATCTCAAAAAAATAGAATGAAAAAAGTTCAATATTTTTGTGACTCATTTCAGAAAGTGAAACTCATATATACATTCATTACACATAGAGTGAAATATTTCAAGCCTTTATTTCTTGTAATTATGGCTTACAGATAATGAAGACCCAAAATTCAGTGTCTGGTTGCTTTGACATCAGCCTTCAGGTCATCTGCATTGTTGGGTCTGGTGTGTCTCATCTTCCTCTTGACAGTACCCCATAGATTCCCTATGGGGTTCAGGTCAGGTGAGTTTGCTGGCCAATCAAGCACAGTAACACCATGGTCAGTGAACCAGCTTTTGGTACCTTTGGCAGTGTGGGCAGGTGCCAAGTCCTGCTGGAAAATGAAATCAGCATCTCCATAAAGCTTGTCAGCAGAAGGAAGCATGCAGAGGTCTAAAATTTCCTGGTAGATGGCTGCGTTGACTGTGGACTTCAGAAAACACAGTGGACCAACAACACCAGAGGATGACATGGCATGGCACCCCAAATCTTGGCACCCAGTTCTTTTTCGCCTCAGCCCAGGTAAGACGCTTCTGACGTTGTCTCTGGTTCAGGAGTGGCTTGACACCAGGAATGCGACATTTGTAGCCCATGTCTAGGATTCGTCTGTGCGTAGTGGCTCTTGATGTGCTGACTCCAGCCTCAGTCCACTCCTTATGAAGCTCCCCCAAATTCTTGAATGGATTTTGCTTGACAATCCTGCGGTTATCCCTGCTGCTGGTGCACCTTTTCCTACCACACTTTTTCCTTCCACTCAACTTTCTATGAATATGCTTGGATACAGCACTCTGTGAACAACCAGCTTCTTTAGCAATGACCTTTTGTGGCTTACCCTCCTTGTGGAGGGTGTCAATGACTGTCTTCTGGACATCTGTCAAGTCAGCAGTCTTCCCCATAATTGTGTACCCTACTGACCCAGCCTGAGAGACCAATTAAATGCTCAGGAAACCTTTGCAGGTGTTCTGAGTTAATTAGCTGATTAGAGTATGACACCATGACTTTCCAATGTTGAACTTTTTCACTATATTCTAATTTTCTGAGACACTGAATTTTGGGTTTTCATTATGTGTAAGCCATAATCATCAGCATTACAAGAATAAAGGCTTGAAATATTTCACCCTATGTGTAATGAATCTATATAATATATGAGTTTCACTTTCTGAAATGAGTGACAAAAAATATTGAACCTTTTCCATGATATTCAAATTTTTTGAGATGGTCTGTATTTATGCAGTGAAACATGATACAAAAAGGTACCCAGAATGCACATTTATAAGATGATTAAAAACTCTAAGCTAAGCTAAAATATGCAGTAGGTAAAGTAGTAGATAATCTTTAACCACAGACAAGGTGTAAAACAGAAATACAGGTACAGCTCAAAAAATTAGAATATCGTGAAAAAGTTCAATATCTTTTGTCACTCATTTTAGAAAGTGAAACTCATACATAGATTCATTATACATAGAGTGAAATATTTCAAGTCTTTATTTCTTGTAATGTTGATGATTATGGCTTACAGATAATTAAAACCCAAAATTCAGTGTCTCAGAAAATTAGAATATTACATAAGATCAATAAAAAGGATATTTTAAACAGAAATGTCAGGCTTCTGAAAAGAATGTTCATCTCTATCCACTCAATACTTGGTTGAGCCTCCTTTTGCATGTATTACTGCATCAATGCGGCGTGGCATGGAGGCGATCAGCCTGTGGAACTGCTGAGGTGTAATGGAAGCCCAGGTTGCTTTGACAGTGGCCTTCAGGTCATCTGCATTGTTGGGTCTGGTGTGTCTCATATTCCTCTTGACAATACCCCATAGATTCCCTATGGGGTTCAGGTCAGGTGAGTTTGCTGGCCAATCAAGCACAGTAACACCATGGTCAGTGAACCAGCTTTTGGTACCTTTGGCAGTGTGGGCAGGTGCCAAGTCCTGCTGAAAAATGAAATCAGCATCTCCATAAAGCTTGTCAGCAGAAGGAAGCATGAAGAGCTCTAAAATTTCCTGGTAGATGGCTGCGTTGACTGTGGACTTCAGAAAACACAGTGGACCAACACCAGCAGATGACATGGCACTCCAAATCATCACTGACTGTGAAAATTCACACTGGACTTAGAGCAACGTGGATTCTGTGCCTCTCCACTCTTCCTCCAGACTCTGGGACCTTGATTTCCAAATGACATGCAAAATTTACTTTCATCTGAAAAGAGAACTTTGGACCACTGAGCAACAGTCCAGTTCTTTTTCGCCTCAGCCCAGGTAAGACGCTTCTGACGTTGTCTCTGGTTCAGGAGTCGCGTGACACCAGGAATGCGACATTTGTAGCCCATGTCTAGGATTCGTCTGTGCGTAGTGGCTCTTGATGCGCTGACTCCAGCCTCAGTCCACTCCTTGTGAAGCTCCCCCAAATTCTTGAATGGATTTTGCTTGACAATCCTCTCAAGGCTGCGGTTGTCTCTGTTGCTGGTGCACCTTTTCCTACCACACTTTTTCCTTCCACTCAACTTTCTATGAATATGCTTGGATACAGCACTCTGTGAACAACCAGCTTCTTTAGCAATGACCTTTTGTGGCTTACCCTCTTTGTGGAGGGTGTCAATGACTGTCTTCTGGACATCTGTCAAGTCAGCAGTCTTCCCCATAATTGTGTACCCTACTGACCCAGCCTGAGACACCAATTAAATCCTCAGGAAACCTTTGCAGGTGTTTTGAGTTAATTAGCTGATTAGAGTATGACACCATGACTTTCCAATGTTGAACCTTTTCATGATATTCTAATTTTTTGAGCTATACCTGTAGAAAAACATAAAACATTTCAGGTTATGCTGAAATGACTAGCATTTACTTTTTTGTTCACACTTTTTAACTTTGGTTTAATGCACTTTTTGACAGTAAAACATGCCCTATAAAGAAACCTACTCTTATTTACATACGAATGCAGCCATGCCCTCGGAGAACAAATTTGACTTATGTTATAACCATAATTTCATGGAAAGGCACATATTCCACTGTGCAGTGTATTGGTTAAACAGCATTAACTGCACTATTTAGATTTTGTCCTTAATCATCCTTTTAGCTAACATCACCTTCATGCAAATATGTTTTCAATTTCAAATAACAAACACTCCAACATGACAGCAGAAAAAGGGGTTTTCGATTATCCATTGGAAACCAAACAATTCACTGAGACCAACACACTAACAACATCTCACTATATGCCCCACAAAACCTCCCCCCGATATGGCTTTTTTTCCCCTCAGTATTACTAGCAGTGTTAATTTTGTTAATAAAAAGTATGATGACAAATGTTGGTCAACGACCTGTTTCCATGACAGAGGAAATGAGGAAAGGGCCCCCTGAGAAGTCTGGAATTTTCTTTTTCTTTTAACATTAATCCCGTGTTTGTGTATAGGGCCCAGAAATTGATGCTACGCCCCTGCCTAGGTCTGACAAAAAACCTAGACATTTCGTCAACCCGACCAATCACATTGCCTATAAGCAGAAACACATCTGACCTGTAACATTCAGTATCCTGGGACAGTGATTTTCCCCCGGGGACAGACAAGGACAAAACCAAAGACAGTCCCGGTAAAACTGGTTCAGGTGACAACCCTACCTCAGACACACCACCCTGCAGTTTATGTCGGCTTGCAAAATGGCTTTCTGATAGTTCTTAAATCACTTTTGTCAATGCACGAATCAATTTTACCCGTTATAAACAAGGAACACACTTCTGACCCAAAATCACCCCCAAATCCCAGTTCGCTATGAAGTAACAAGAATCTCACACAGAGCAAGGTTTCCCTACTGCCCCTTATCAGCTCATCCCTAGGAAAACATCTAAAAAGGATTGCTTACCAGATCCAAAGGTAATCCCAGACTCCAGTTATCATAACTTCAATCTCGCTGCATGTTTAAACTGGAATTACCTTTGGCTGTGTGAGGTATGAGCCAGAGAAGCTCCTTTTTCCTTTTCCCGTCTCCGGTGGAGCATTAACCAATGGCTGTCTCAGATGTGTACCAGCTGATTCTCACTCCACCAATCAGAGTGGCTGCTTTAAGAGAAGGGGCGGGTCTTGAGGAATAAAAGCACCATCTAAGACGTTTGTGTGCGTTAAATGTGTGTTTGCGAGTCTACGGTGTACCGGCACACAACCCATTTCCCGTTTGAGTGTTGTCGAATCTGTCTCTCGTTATCCTTTTCCCCCCCTCAACGTGCTGTCTTTCCAAAACTTAGGGACTCTGCCTTAGTAACAATTTGCTCTTTTCTCAAAACAGCACAATCCTGACATCATAAATGTAACAGGAAGAAATCAGTTACCAAGCATGAGACTTTGGTTAAGTGAAATCACGCGTTTTTGGACTTGCGTTTGGGCACTTATTAAAATCTGAGGGAAAAGGTAATCGACGTTAAGGTAAGTTCAGTTTAGTTCCATGACACTGTGTGTGTGTGTTTTCACTGTGACATCAGCTCCTAGATTTGTTGCATCAGATCTCGCCTGGCTTGGTGGTAAAATGTCCACACATTACCAGACCCCAGTCTGAGTGGCAATGAAATTGAATGTCATGAAGTAGGAAAAGTGCAAATAAATTAAAATCACACTTCCCCATGGTAAAAACATCATCACCTTTGTAATACTGTCACATCACTACTGCATATGTGTATTCAAGCAATGTTTAGTCGCACATTTCTCTTAAATATCTCATTCTTTCGTTGTTTGTTTGAACTCTCTGCTCATGCCTATGGCAGTCCAATGGCAAGCTAAGAGATGCTGAAGAGTGGCATAAGATGAAAACTAGACCAAATCTAAATAAAAACAGAGACTAAAAAAAGTTGCATTTTTAACAGAAACGGTGTCTAATTCCCTGGCATCCAACCTCATGCCTTCATTCAAATATGCAGTTCACTCTCAGCCATTTCCAAAAATACAGATTAAGTATTTATTTATCCATTTAGGGCGGTGTGCAGCTACATCTCTACATCTCAACTTCATTTATTGGTTGACATTGTCTTGGTACGGTATGGTGTTCCTCCTCTAGTGATCTGTGACCGCAAGACTTGTGGAGTCTTTAGTTTGTTTCTCACTTTTTGTGACGGTTTAAAAGATCTGTAGTTCTGAAAAATACATTTAAAAATAATTTTTGAAAAAGTGATTTCAGGAGTGACACTGGATTGCATGTCACTGACCACCTACATTGCCGCCGCGGAGCACCAGTTGAAAAGCTCTGGTTTACACACATTGTGGTCCACTAGGTGGGGTAGTTGTTTCATATTATAACTTAGTACTGTTTTTTCTTCTACCTCAGGGTCTGAATCCGTGTTTAAAAAGTATTTAACAAATTAACCTTTGTCATGTCTTAAGTATTATACACTGCTGTTCTTCTCAGTAATATCTGGTGCTTAAATATGTTTACATTGGAATTGACATGCTGTACAAAACATGTATTAATATATGTGTGCTTTACTTTTAAATCTAGTAGAAACCTGGACGTGTACAATCATGGTCACCTATCCCCAATTTTTATATATTTTTTATTTTTGTGGCATTTTTATAAACAGTAGAGTGAGTTCAATACCTCATTTGTGAACATTGCTATGATTTTAAGTGACTGATTATTTGTCATTGTGAACAAACCACAGCACGACACAGTACAATGGGCTTTCTGGCAGCACCAGTATCTGGCAGCGGTTGGTGGCGTAACAGTAGGATGTGTGCCCCGTGATCAGAAGGTCACAGGTTTGAATCCAGGACCGATAAAGTTACCACTGAGGTCCTCATAAGCAAGCTACCGCCTGCTCCCTGGGCGCTGCCTTCGCTAGCTGCCCACTGCTCCTTCACGGATGTGTGCTGTGCTGTGGTGTGTTCGCAATGACAAAAAATCACTCAATTTCACTCAGTGGCACCTTTACCTAGACCCAGTGACCCTCCAATCACAGGACAAACTTCCTAACCATTATGATACCAACTGCCCCAATGGAACTAAATCTAGAACGCACAGTCCGATGACTAATTATATAAATGCAATTATGTATTCATTATGTATAATAAGGATTACGTAATTATGATATTATCCCGTGGTCTTTTGTTCCTGTATTAACCAAACTTAAAATTAACCCAAGGCTGAGTCCACAACAACATAGCAGTTCACTTAAGCAGCAGAAGAAACTCAAGAAACTCAATGTCTGGCTGGACAGAAGCCATTTCCAACCTCTGGCCTCCTTTACACCAAGTGAAAATTGTCTAACAGGAACTAAATAGCAGGCTGCCATGAAACTAACAGATCATTTGAACACGCTACTAGATCTCAGGCAGTCTAAATACACCACAAAGCAGCAGTTCAGTTAAGCAACAGAAGGAACTTGAGCTAGATTACTAGATGAAGGGTCAGCTTATTAGAGACCCAAAGCACAAACTTGATAATACATGGAAAAGTATGACTGTGAACAAATATAATTGGGTGTTGAAATGGGAGTTTTCTGCCTGTTCAGTTTAAAGGCATTAGATTTATTTAGATTTAACTTTAAATGTGCTTAACTATGTGCTGTAATGTTTACATTTGTCTGACTTGGGCGATTGCTGAGACGTTGTGTTATATTTGAGCTACTGTCCTATTCAATTTAATCTCATAATGTGAGAGAATGTAAAACCAAGTTCTCTCTTTCTCTCTCAATCACACACAAACGCACAGGCACACCACCAGTACACAGCGTGATTACATTCACTTCATACCCAGACCCACATAGTCTCGCACGCACAAACTTCCTACACATACTTGTACTTTCATGAGCCGTATCGTATTAAAGGTCATATGACAGCAGACGGCTGAATCGTTCACGGACCCCTGGGTTGTCTTTCCTTATGAGCTAATTAAACTGTCTGTCCATAACAAGATGGATAATTAACAACCTTTGAGCATTAAGAAAGAACATAAAAATTATGTCTTGATATCTTAATTTAGCTGTTTGCTTTTTCCCCCTCCTGTGTTTTTTAATTTTAATTCCAATTTATATTCATCTTACATTCTCTCCATATACAGTATGTGTCTCACCTTTTCTTTTGGTATCACCAGCTGCAGTCTCTGTATCTTACTCGTAAGTTCTGATAAGTTATGCAGTTGAACAGGAAGCATTTTTGGTTCAAGTGGTAATCTTTTTGCGGAACTGCATTATGAAGTTTTTGAAAAACTGTTTTATGTAGTTTCAGCGCACTGAGGTGTGCAGGACCCAGAATGTGAAATAAGGGTGATGATGGGTGCATGTGTGTAATAAATGACTTGGGGGTTTATTTTTGAATCTGGGACGGTTCACTGGGACATGAACATCATGTCACTATATCTGTGTGTCTGCTTGTCAGTGAAATCAGATCCTCATTCGAACATTTTAACACATGCATTCAAATCATAAACAGATTTGGATGAATTTAAGCTTTTTAAAATAGATTGGCTATTCGGTCATTTAGATGCATTTGCGGAAAACCCTGAGTGGCACTTTTTTTTTTTTGATAATTAAAAACAATAAAACACTAAATGAAGGTACCACAATTTAATCACACTGTTTTTAATTTTCTGTAATTACAAACAATAAAAATATAAAACCACAGTTTAGTCACATTGATTGTTGTTCCTCATGAGAAGTCAGTTCTAAAAATGAAATCCATGCCATTTTTCTTCAGCATACAGTATATAGATTCAAGCATCTTTTAGAGATCCAAGCATGCTATAGGAACTCTTCTCTTTATTACCTACACACTAGCCCTGGGCCAAATCAGCCATCTGTGGTCTGAATTTTCATTTCTGTGCATATGACTTCCACGTTTGCTTCTAACTGCCCTCATGACCTAAAGCTCCACATAAATGCAAACCTTTTAAAGCCTTTTGCTGACAAACAGATCTTTCTGATTGGTCCCAGATTACTAATTAATCACCAATCAATGGAAGTTCTAATCATTGCTGTCCCCAGTCTTATATAGATATTAAACATTAATTTACTGTTCGTAGTCTTCTTTTTTAATTTGCTCTCAACTTCCAAAACAACATAAAACTTTCTGCACTTCACGGTTTGTTCTCATCAGCCAGTTAGTCTTAAAGTCATATATCTTCATTATTCTGATGTTTGTGCCTTTCTTCAAATTTAAACTGATGTCACAAGCCAATTAGGGTTGCAGAGTCCATGTAAATTATGTCCCTCAAAGCTTTGGAGAAACTACTACTTTTTTACAATGCTGCTCCTTCCTACCGATCACTTAATGCTTTTAACACCACTCTTAGTTAAACTGTATTTTCTTGCTCACATTTTATTGCTAGTCATACAGTATTTTCTGTCTCACGTATAATAATTTCATTCCAAGTTTTGCTTGTGTGTTTGCTTTTCAGTAAAGATTTAAAAAACGTTCTGTGTACATTAATGTTTAATTGTATATCTTTTTACAGTAAATCATGCCATAGACTAAAATATAAATATAATAAATATACTTGACCTGTGACACCAGTCTTTAGTATAAATGGTTCCACATGTTGACCACCAGTAACATCTATAGTATAGGGTAAAAACACACAAGTTCACTTCAAGTGTCACAAAGATAATACATAATCAATATATTGTGATCAGGATGCATACTTTAAAATTATTCATATACAGTCTTGGGAAAGAGGTACAATTTGGTAATTGTGTTATTGCACACCAAACAAGGGTATGTAGGGGTTTAACTGTTTGGAAATTTCTACATGGTCAAACTTATTGTGCTGGTGTATAGAAGCAACATTATCAAAAACTGTGTCCCTTTTATATATAATCTCATTGTTCCCTTCTTCATCCACTCTTATCACTGCTCAACAACCATGCTGTTCCCAGGTATCTTGACACTTCTCCTGGCACGGCACGAAGTTTTGGCTGTGGGTGCAGGAATGCTCGAAACATGGTGCAGGCAAGTGGTGTGAACACACTGAACTGCGAGGCTACGTGATATTTGAGTCCATCTGACCGAATGTCCTCTGCCAGCGCCCTCTCCCACTCTATCCAGTCTAAGTACTGCTTGTATGCGGCATTATCACGAATGGTCTCAGCCCAGGGTAGTCTTCCCATTAGCATAGCATAGATGAGAATTCCCAAGGCCCAGCTATCTGTGCTGGGCTCGACTGACACCAACAAGCGGTTATTTAGTGTGTTCAGGGTCCCCTTTTTATTTTCATTCTTATTGCTGCTCCCAAAAGAAGAGTTTAAGTCAACCTCATCCTTCTTCCTGCCTATCTCTGCCTCAGGGGTGCAGTATGGAGAGCTGTACCATACACAGGGTACCCTGGTACCCACACCCTTTACCATCCCAAAATCACCCAGCTTTACCCATCGACAGTCACGGTCACACAAGAAGATGTTCTCAGGTTTGAGGTCCCGGTGGACAAAGCCAAGAGAGTGGAGGTGTGAGAGGGCACCACTGATCTGAGATGTCACTCTCTGAACACGGCTCTCTTCCATGCCAACCTAAAGAGCAAAAGAGACATTCTTAAAACACTGATGTCCTTCCAAAAGGAAAGCATATAAGCCAGGGTTAATCGGTTCCGGTCAAGGTGGTTTTCCATCCTACCTGTTCAGTCTGGTAGTTATTTACCTGAAACCAGGTGTGAATGTTCTGGAATCCAGTAAGATGGAAGACCGGCAGAACACAAGCCCTCCAGGACCAGAATCGATTACCTCTGGTAAATTCATTTTCAGAATGCAGTGTCAGAACATCCAAAGGTACAACTGAATTTCCAGGTGACCGGTCACTTGAATACCCTTACAGTGTCCCTTACAAATGCTAGTTATGGTGGCCTAATTTCCTATTGGGTTTCTCTTGGGTTCAAGTCTTGTGTACTACTCCAGCACGACCACCATTGAGTACTTGAACCAATCCCTTTACCTCCGTGTTGGGGATCCCAGGCCATGTTGGTCTCAGTGGAAATGAGAAGGCAGATGAGGAGCTTTACATGAAGAAATAACTGACTATCAAGTTCCTGCCTCCGATCTTAAACCTGCATTAAACTCTGACAAGTGGCAGTCTGAATGGGTTGAATGTGTTACCAACAAATTACACGAAATAACTCCTACAGTTAGAAGGAGATCAATATTTTCTTTCCAGTCCAGACATGGCCAAATAATCTTTTCTAGGTGTAAAATAGTAAAATAGGACACTCAATGCTCACTCATGGATTTTTATTGACTGGAGACGAACCGCCACTAAGCCAGTTTTGTTATGGGCCTCTGTCAGCTTATTTTATTTTCTTGCTCAGCCCTGAGAAAAAAAGACAGCGTTTTTATAGGCAGAATACTCTGATTGATGGTTTTTATTAAGGTCCCACCTTTGAAAGTTTTAGAATTTTTAACTAGTATTGATTTTAAAAAACTTGTTTAGATTGTTTGGTTGTTTATTTTATTTGTATTAATCCTGTTTGTACTGTCATTTTATTATACCTGCCTTGGCCATAAAATAACCATAGCAGCTAATATGGCATTAAAACCTAACTAACTAACCTCCATGTTGAAGAAGAACATTGTTGGGGGTTTTTTTCTTAAATTTGCTTTTGAGAAAGTTGAAATTTAAATAGTATATTATTATAATACTGCAGAATCGAAGAAAAGCCAATAAACCAATGTTTTGCGCAAAAATTTGACCTTAAATAAGAAACCATTGGTGAATGTCAGAATCCCTGTGAAAACTGTATAAGTGGGTGTTAAAACAAATTTTCTAAAACTTTCTAAGAATGGTTGATGGATGAGGCCAACTGTGCCTGTCCTTTGGAAATGTTAGGAGCTTTGAATTTAAGTGAGTGATTATTTGTCATTGTGTGCACATGGCACAGTACAGGACACAGTGCACCACAGCAAAATGTAACCTATGCATTTGACACATCCGTGAAGGAACACTAGGCAACTTTTTGGCAGCACCTGGGGAGCACTGCTTGGGGGGTGGTACCTTTCTTATGAGTACCTCAGTGGTACCTTTTGAACCGGCGACCCTCCCATCATGGGGCCAACTCCCTAACCATTACACTACCAATTGCCGCGTATCTGTGGATAACAGCATCTGCCAAATGCCATAAATGAAATAAATATGTTGAAGAAACTGACTGCCTTTCCACTGGAAATGTCTGACAATGTTTTCAGTAATAAATAATTTCACAAACCTCTGGAATAATGACATCATATAGATCTCCATAGAAACTTGGTTGCTGTGCAAAGACATAGTGAGTAGGGGTGGAGAAGGCGATGCCCAGAGCGGATGTGAGAGACGGGTGGGTGCAGTAGGCAAGCGAAAGATTGTACTCTCGCAGGAAAGACAGGAGAGAAGTGTTGTCACGAGGAAAAAACTTTAATGCCATTGGCGTACCTAAGGGTTTGGAAACAAAAATAGAGAAAATAAGAATGTCAACCCAGAAAGTGGACCCCATACACAACATATAAAGAGCCTGTTTTACCTCTCTTCTTGTGCACTGCCAGCATGACCTTGCCATATGACCCTTCACCTAGGAGCTTGATGACCTGGAAGTGGTCGGATGGATCCAGGGAGGTCAGCGACTGAGCAGTCAAGTGGCACAGCTCATCCAGAAGCCTTGCAGCAGCCTGCGAGAAACGTAATCATGGTGGCACAAGAAGTGACAAAGATTATCAGGTGCCTCGGTAATTAGATAGTTAGCATGTCTGCTGTTTCTGGATACTCTTCCACATCATTTTTATGGCAATGTTATGTCAGTATCCTGCATTTCATTTCATTTCGGTGGCAAGGTCATTGTTTCGAGCAGCATCACGCTCTAGCACACCTGATTTTACTCAACAAGGATTAGTAAGTCATGTTAGATGAAAGGGTCTTGGCAAAAGAAGAAGAGCAGCTTCATTGTCAGTGATAAGGGACAGTCAAAAATAGGACAAATACATCTCTAAATGCAGGGATTTAGAGCTGCAAACAACTGGGATTCTAGATACACAGTTCAGACTGGTGTTTACAAGAATGATAGCCTGGTAGCAAGTGTTTGGAGGGCATTGCAGATAATTAGTATGTAATAAATCCAATCTGCACCCTTCAAATGCCCCTGGCGGTCTATATTTGGGAGACAGTACAGAGTGATGTGCTCCAAATCCTGAGGATTAGGTGTTATGTCCACTGCCCCAGCATGTAACAAATCAAGCATATCAGTCAGTAAGTGTCAAGAACAGAGAGCTAGATTTCTTTGTCTCACTAATACTACACTTAAACTACAAGTGCTGCATCCTCGCTTGTTCCAGCTCTGCATTCTCCGGACTTACTGAACGGCGGTGTTATATAAGGAGATCTACTCCACCTGTTGACCATCAGCTATGTGGAGACTGAAGCCTCAAAGACAGATGTGCTTGTTGCTAAAACAGAGCTAAACTGGTCGTGCATCGCTTGGATTCCCTGTAGCGCTGAATACTGCACATTCTGACATGATGCAATAGGTTTAGTCTGCTCTGGTGCTCTGGTGAAAGTTTTTCTTCAGAGTATTAATCATAACCAGACTCTGGCTGTTCTGTGACTAGATGGTGAGAGAATATTGATTCCCATGATATTAAAGGATCTAACAAGTTCACTAAAAAATATAGCCGCAAGTGGCAATGAGTGGGGTCCACAAAGCAGGATAAAAGGGTCAGCACTGGTGGTGTCTGTGTATGTATGTAGAACAACAACGTGAAATTATATAAGGTAAAACCACATAACTACATTAATCATAATAAGACTTAAGAAGTTAGAATGTAGAAAGTATCAAAGTGAAAAGTGATCAAGAAACTAGCTTCTAAGTGTTTATATAAGAATTTGATGGTTGTCTATAATTTCAGCATTCAGTGATTACGGTTCAAGCTGCACAATCTGATTGCATGTAATGCATGTCATAATTTTATGCTTCAAAACGCTTTTTCCTTTGCTATAGCCCTAATTTTCGCCCAATCACTATGACTGGTGAGTTTCACACCATTCCTACTAACCCTAATAAATTTCAGCCTTCTGTCACTTAGTGCATAGAACTAAAATTGGAATTGTTGTAATTACTTCGTGCTTGGACCCCTAATTATAATTCACTATATTTATATGATATAGAATTGCTCCAGTAGCTTCTGCTTTGATCTAAGTAAAAGATTTCTCTATGCAAATTGTTTTCCACAAAAGAGCACACAATGCATGAAGATTTTTTAAAAATTACGCGAGTCAAGCTTTCCAAGTCATTTTCATGAAAGATAGAAGACATTAGCATTGCCATCATACAGTAAAATAGAAAACTTACTGTCATGTTGGCTAGAGCTGAATTTTTTGACGATGTTAAGTTATTTTGTTTTATCTATTGCCCACTCTGTCCATGTGCATATAGTCAAAGAAAGCCGTCTGTCACAGCAGGAGCATGGTAGCTTGTAAATCAGTCACTGTGGCTTGATGGTGAGGCCGTCTCTCACCCCTGTCTGTTTATCCAAATGCAGACACTCGATCTCTGACCATTTACTGTATGCTTATCCAGGTATTGCATCCCTCCTCTCAAGCTTGTTCCAGTTTTATACCAGCACATAATCTCTCTCTCTCCCTCTCTCTCTATCTCTCTCTGTCAGCTCTTCTATAAGGCCAGTTACCTCCCTGCAATACACACACACACACACACACACAGTTGCGTATTACTATCTTTCCTTCCATAGACTCCCATAATGACTATAATTTTACACCTAATCCTAACCCTAACCCTTAACCCTCAGTAACTAAAAGCACATCTTTTACCTCTTTTAGTTTCTCAAATAAAACAAGCACATTTTCTATAAAGTCATTTTTCCTCATTGGAACCTGTCAAATGTCCCCACAAATCCCCCAAAAAAGAATAAAAGTGATTTTAGGGGACAAAAAAGGTCCCCACAACGCCATAAATACTTGCCCACACACACACACACACACATATTTCCTCAGGCAGAAGTTGTGCAGAAGGTGATTCTTGGAAGGTACTGTTTTTTCATCATAAGGGTAATGAGAGCTACACACATATGCCAGTGCAACCCCCCCCCAACCCCCAACACCTTCAAAACACACACACACGTCATATCCTGCTATGATTTATGAGGTATTTCCACTGACTGTCATGATTACTCAATCTATGCAGGCATTTTTCCATATTGACACCTCTCATATAAAAAAAAATCACCTTAAAGCCACAAATAATTTACAATCTCATTTAGGGGCCAGTGAGGTTCTGACAACCAACATAAAACATGCATCTCAATTTAAGTACGACTTTGTGCACATATGATGCAAATTTTAGCAAGTGAAATGAAATCAATGCAAAAAAAAAGAAATAAATGGTGCACTCTATAGGAGCAGCATCCCTTAAAAATAGCAAACTACACAAATGACTAGATCTGTGCAATGACACGTAAGAATACAGGAAATACGTTTGTGATCAAAGCAGTTGCGTAATAGATTCTGTTCAGGGAATAAACATTTTCCATATGTTTATTTTAGTTTATTTGTTGGCTTATTTTATAAGTTTCATTAAATCACGTCTTGCATTCATTTAAATTTGAGTGTTTTAAGTGACTATTTTAGTTTTTGTTCAGGTTTTTTTTTTTTTTGCTTGGTTCATTTTTTAGATTTACTTTGCATCGTGTGAATGTTCACACCATCTTCTCATTCTTGCTTTTACTTTCTTTAAACTTATTTCTTGTCTCTGTAAGCCTTGATTAAGGGACTGGTCCAGATCAATAGTCACTGCTTTTCTCTTTGGGAGATATTGATGATCTGAACAGCTGTTGAAGACTCTTGTGCAAAGCATTTTAATAGATCATTCATGATGCTCTGAACTCGGCTTAACGCTGCCCACTGGGCTGCCAAGTTCCTCACAAGGTCTTCGCCTTTCTCTGTGCCAACAGCTTTTCTGAACACACTCAGGGTGCCAAGGGGTGTATCCATTACATAGCTCCCACCCGCACCCCCAGCTCCTCCCCCCAAACAGAATCTTGCCACGCTTCTCCGAGGTTATTACTTCCACCATGTTCATTACGTATTTCTGACGTTCACAAACAGCCTTTAAAGGAATTCATGCAGCTATTAGTCTTCTGCAAAGTGTTCCGCTACCTGTGGAAAATGTTACTGAAGCTTGATGTTACGGAAGTCGCCGAACTGATTGAACAAGCTTATTTTTGGAGAATGGGGACGTGATGTGATGATAATCGGGAAAGCCTAATTGTGCAAACAATTGGCTTATGTGGTGTGAGGTGAGTAGATCTAGCAGTTTCTACAGTTCAGCGTTGCTCCAAAATGTAGGAGCATGAATCATCCTTTCTAATTTAAGAACTAAAATTAACACGGTAGGATCTGAACACTATGGGCCAATTTCCCAGTCGAGGATTAAGTCTAGTCCTAGACTCGCTTTGAGTTTGAATGGTAAATCTCCATTGGTACTACAATTTAGTCCAAGACTAGGGTTAATCCATGAGCAAGAAACCAGACCTATATGTACAATTGGTCCAACGATGACTGATATTTGGGGCAGTTCGCGGCATAACGTCACATAACTGCGATCGAAAGGTCGTGGACCGGTACTTATGAGCAAAGTATTGTCCCCAACCAATGCTTCCAGGAGTGCCGCCCACTGTTCCTTCATGGATGGGTCAAATGAAGGGTTCACATTTTGTTCTGGTGCACTGTGTGCTGTGCTGTGCTGTGACAAGTAATCATTCACTTAAACTTAAATTAAAGGGAAATAATTTCATTTTTTGTGGCATAATAAAGGCAGTGATAGACAAAAAGATGGATGGATGGATGGATAGATAGATGCAACAATTTTATGTATTAAAATGCAGCTCAATTGTCCCTTTTATTTTTTTATTCATCAAAATAAAAAATCAGCATGACAGGAAAACAAAACTTGATACATATAAGGATTGAAGATGAATTCAACAATAGGGAAAGCAACAGACATGTTTTTTTTCTACCAACAAGCATCTCTGATGATACAACTTAACATGAATTCAATGACTTTAGGAAGACATTTTAACGTCAGACAGTTCTCAAGCATAATACATGACCTTACATATGCGCTTTTCCAGGAAAGTTCAAAATATAAATATATACTCCCTAAACATTTCTCCTTTTCATACTTTAAGAGCAACTTTTCAAGTCGGCATGTAAACATTTAACATTAGGAAACTTAAAGTCACTGTTTCTCAATGTTGGCCTTTATGGCTTGGCATCTCCTGCACCACCTAGCATCACAGCACAGCCCTGCTTTGCTACTAAGCTAATCATATACACTGTGGTTGGAAAAACCCGAAACGGTGCAGAGCATTGGATTTCAAGGGGTGAGGTTGCGAAATGCTGCTTTACATCACCAGTTCTACATAGTGGTCCTAGTGGACACCTGCTTAGATTTGCGTTTTATTCATTACACTGCACCCAATCCAACCCACAAGCAATTAACAAGATACCAAATCACTTGGGGATTGGAAACCTAAACTTGCCTCTTGACTTCAGAACCAGGATGGGTAATTCTGCTTCTGTTCTTCATGTATCTTCCAAAATAACTGGTATCACGTAGATACTGACCAGGGTTGATTAAATCGGTGATACCAAATCTCTGTAGAGCATCCTGTGTCCACCAAACGCGTTTTTTCCACTAAGAGCCCTCAAAACCTCACTTCCAGAGCGCTTTCTCTTAGCCCTCGCTGTTGCTAAGTTATGAAAAGCACCATCGGGCACTTCTATGTACGTTCCAATTTCAACGTGTTTCTTTGAGATCGCTAGTTTAGCCAAAAAGAAGGAGAGAAATCACATCTTAGCATTAGTGGCAGCGTTTGAAATAGATTCTCCAGGTGCTCCAGATGTGGCGTCATTTGTAGTGAGCTCTTGACAGTGTATGCCCCCCCCCCTTCCTAGATTTCGATTTTGAGTGACATTGACGAGCGCAGCTCTCTTCTAAAAATCATGCTGAAGCTCATAGGATTTGTTTTAAAAATAGGTTCTGCCAGTGGGAAAAGCACGTTTGGTGGACACAGGCCAGAAACAGTTAATCAAGAACCAGAACTTGGAACCCCTGCAGTAAGGGATGGCTCATTGGTTTTGGAACTCCTGCTTTAAGTAATACCCAAGTGTTTCTCCTGTGAAGAGTCAAGAACCAGTGTGGTATAACTTTAAGTAGAACCCCATTGTTTCTTAACTCTAGATTAGAGATGGGCATGTTTGGTCTTGTACATCATATCCGATGTGATTCGACAGTATTCTGAGGTCTATATGACAATGTTACTTGCAATGTGCAAGTTTAAGTACAAAAGTACAATAAGTTACTTACAATGTGTAAACAAGTTACTCACATATGTATAAAAATACTTCATTTTGCAAACAGAACTTCATTTAATAAATACTATTAAATATTAAATACATAATTTATACAAAAATAGAACCATCATAAATAGGGCTGTTTTGTTCGCATATGAAATGTGCGCAAAATGTGTCTTCTTTGAGCTACTGTGGTATAGCAAAGAAAACCCTGAAAAATCGTTTAAGGCAAGCAGAAAAGATATGCTAGTTTCTTCACAGTGGAGCTCAAGTTGCGTTGACTCTAGCTGCAGTTGTCATGGTTTTTCTGCTTGGCGAATGAGAATATTAAGAGCTCTGATGTACCAGTCACAGAAGAGTTGCAGTTTCTTGAGGATCTCCGCAGATTTCTCCGACAAGTCCCAAGCAGTAGTAGGAGGGGGAGGCTGGTGAAGGGTGTTATTACGAACAGATTTGTGTGTCTAAATCAGAGACAGTATATGGTATGAGAAGATGCCCTAGAAATTCTCAACAAAATGTAAACATTCAAGCCACATGCATTTTAACCATTTCATGGATTTACTTTTGATCCAAGTCCAAATTTATGGATCATTAATTGTTCACATGGTTCATATCTTCAACTAAATCTTAAATATTTGGACATGTCCCAAACATTCAACTCCTATGGCAAATACATATTCAGTGTTCAGATTGCACATTTTCTGATCCATTAGGCCCTAATCATACATCATTATTATTATTATTATTATTATTAAAGCCACAATGTGCGGCAACAACTCTAAAGGAATGAGGGAGAATATATCAGGACTGTGACTCTTACCCATCTTTGGAGCCAGAAGTTGATCGACTTAATTAGATCAGCGATTTCCTCTGTGTCTGCTGACTTTAAATCTGGCTGTTTCTGCCAATACAAAAGCCAGTCAAAGTGCAACTTGAAGGAGTCCATGCCTGATGAAATCTGTGACAAGGTTTCATTCACCTAGGATTTGAACAAAAGTGGACAGCATTTAAAAGCTATAGCTGCACAATATATAGAAACATATTTGGGGAATGGTACTTAATTTCTAACTTTTATCAATGCCGAATCTACTGATACTGATGATCACATGATTCAGCATAAATGGAAATCACTATGATAGAATTTGGGTATGTAATGTAGTTGACCAGCCCATCACATGATTTTTTTGTTTAGAGAAAAAAATCCACCCTTTTTTTTTTTTTTTGACAGAAAAATCCAACCCGTGGCCCCAGTTGGAATGAAGTGGTACAGATAATGAATGAATGAATTCTATCTAATGTTTTGATTTTTGGATTCGTTTGCCACACAGACTGTCTTTGCAAGATTTGAACTCTGCCAGTTTTGTGAGCCTTGTTCCATCCAATAAACAGCTTTGCTCATGACGTGATTGTTACAAGATGTCGTACCTCCACAGATGCCAAGTTTTGCGCCCTGAAGTTCACAGATGGCAGTGACGGGAGACTGTTCTTAATGGGAATGGCCATGTCAGGGTGACTCTGAAAAAATAGGATTGTTTAGTCAGGTATGTGATTTACATAACTGATAATACAACAGAAAGAGGGAGGCATTTATGATTTATATGCCTCTGAGAAATGAATGGACCACTTTCAAGTTTTTGGCCCAGTGAAGCCAGAGAAAGCTTACCAGAGCTCTGTACACCAGGTTCAGCAGAAGACGCATCTGATGGAACAGTTTTTTCAGGTCCTCCTTGTGCGGTCTCTCAGGGGTTGGACGCGACATCGATAAGACAGGAAGTTCTACCACTAGCAGCAAAAACAGCAGGGAGGTCGTGGACTCAGGCAGCACTGTCAGCAAAAGAGATATTTTTTTGGAAAGTCCAAAATTATGTCACTTCAGCAGTTGCCCTGGAGCTACTGTGATTCAGCAGCTTTTGAACAAGTGCTTCAATATGTCTTAAGCTCCTCAACAGCTGAATCATTCCCTGAAATGCTGTCTAAGAAGATGACAAACATGCAGATTGTTTCTGACACTTTCTTCTTGAAAGCAGATCTGCAGATCTACAGTTGGTCCCTGTGCTCAGCTTGGTTAAAAGAAGATATCTAGTTCTGAAGGGGCTACAAATAAAAATAATTCTTAGAAGTCCCATACAGTGTTGATTTGACTCGTAAGGGATCAAATAAACGTCAGAGGATGTTGTGATCCAGCTGATGAAGATCTCTTTACATTTTAGAGTGTTTAAAGTAAACCAATTTGCTCTTCAGAAGATAGGAAATGAGTCAGGGCATTTTTAGATATTGCACCAGTGTCATATGACATCACTCTCAAATTTACTGTAACGCCTCAGCTCACCCAGAGAGAGATGATTACATGATGAAATCTAATTATGCTGACCAAAGGAAACAGCTTCAAAAGTAGCGGCTAAAAGTCCCACGTCTGTCTCATTGCAGGTCATTTTCTCCTATTCGACTGGGCACCTGCTCATTTAACCTGATGTAAATAAAGTCAGTCTTTTATCTCTGATGGCTTTGACTTTGTTTGGTTTTGCAGGAAAATCAATTTTTTCATGGTTCAGTGTTTAATCCATTTGAACCTGGAAAAAAATCATTGACTTCCATAGCCTCCACATGAACTCGAAAGTTCCCAAAGTGTATGACCACATCAGTGGAGATTCCTGGATGATTTCTGTGATTCTGTTCAACCAGATTTTCCCACGTTGTATGACTATGATGAGACAACCCAGAACCTAAACTTTGATACTTTCCCATTTTAGAGAGACATAATTAAAGGTAAACAGCATCAGACATGTTTGAGGTTCTGTTTCGTTTTTAGCAGCATTAAATCCAAATGAGCCATGACAAATGTACCATGTTTACTCCAATTCTTTAATTTTTTAGTTTTCCATCTCCAGCTTTGTCTTATAGAATACTTACTTACATTACTGTGCAAAAGTCTTGAGCCACCCCTCAATTCTTAAAATTTTTAAAGAGCCAGACTTTCTTGTATTCTTAATGTAGTCTATTGAGGAATAGCATTTACATGTATGTTTTGCACATATTGCAACAAATCACTCTGCTTATTGTCTCGTTAGCAATATGTAAAGAAAACAAAGGAGGCTCAAGACTTTTGAACAGAACTTTACACATAAATGTAATAAATGGATTTAATGAAACTCCCATAAACAAAACTTAATTTGTGCATTGGAGACTTGGTTTTCTTGTGGTTATTTGATACCAGGCATCAAATGGGCCCTGGCAAGACTGAAAAACCCCCACTTCTAACATCATTACAAAGAACAAAGTGACATTAAGTGATCTGATTGTCTTGATAAATCCCAGTCTGTGTTACTTCCTTTCGTCTTCCACGTAAGCAGTCTACATCTAAACTCAGATTCGTGGCGATAACAGTTTCCTACCCTCCATAACGACTTTGAGAAAGTTTTGAGTGATGGAGAATCCTTATTGCACGATATTATACTCTTCATCTAATCAGACTGGTGTAAGCTGACATACCCTCACCTCAAAACTTTCAGGTAAAGTCATAAAAATGTAGATATCTAGACAAACAACAAGCCTTGAATTTTCTGAATTTTAAGAGGAAAAACAAAGATTATTTTCTGCTGTCTGCGCATGGCTGGAACAGTCATGCTTTCTTGACAGGCAACATCAAATGGGCATTAATGATCCAATTCTGAGTCAATGCCATTACGCTGATACAGATCAAGGTTAATGCCCAGCCAATGGAGAAGCAGTTCTTTGCAGTGAAAGCCTTCCTCATTCCCACACTGACCACACAGTTAATTTAATGTACTCAACATTTGGTTAGTATATAATATTACACAATGACACATGGATGGACTATTTTTAGCTCTTGAAACAGCAATGAAATAAAAACATCAAAGCTAATATCATCCAGATAGACACAGAATTCATAACAATTTCAGACAAATCCTATAACTTGCTATCCTTCTCATACATCTTTTTTTTTTTTCTTTCATTACCACACTTTCTCAAATTACAATCATAATTAGAGGATGTTGTAGATAATGTAAAAGCACTTACATTTCATGGTTATCCCAAACACTCAAGTAGTAAATAGACACAGTGAGAAGCTATGTTATCACCCAACTAATGTTTAGACTAGTGTAAGACTTCCCATTTATAGTATGTGTATGACACACTCTCTGACTCACAGTCCTCATTCAAACAAAAAATCTACACCCACACACCCCACACATACACCCAAGGCCCCTGGGAACAAAATTTATACTATTTATCTTCTTCCAAAGAACTCAACCTCATCAGTTTTCCTTTTTTACACATGGTTCAACTTTAACTCGTGTTCTTCTATGCTGGCTGCACCCACCCCCCCAACCTCCTTCCCCACTCCACTCACTGTCTTTCACTTTTGGCTCTGTTTTGTCTCAGTGTTCTGAGTCTCTTTTCATGAATGAGATGTTGTACCTGGATAAATTAGATTTAATCGCTTATGCCCTGAGCCATGTTCTAAGATTTTTTAGCTACAATATATTTTTTGCAATAGAGTTGTCATATACACATGATTGTGTAATGTTTCTTAATTAGACTTGTTTCATCAAAAACACATCTGTTGAAACAAACTATATTGGCTTTGCAGCTTAATAACTTAATAACTACATAATATTAGTTTAATAACAATATTATTAATAAATATATAACCACATTTTAACAATTTGTATATGGACCCGTGGAGACTAAGAGACTAAGGCCCTGTTTACACATATGCGAATATTTTTATAAACGCATATTTTTTAATACATTTATTTTTAATTCTGTTTACATGGCATACAATTTTAAAATGGCCTGTTTACACATATGTGGATACTTTTATAAACACATTTTTAATACGTTTGAAAATCTTCACTTTGGAGGGCGTTTAAAGAAAATATGCATTTGAGGTGACTAAAACTCACCTTACATCTAAATGAAAGGCCCAAACGTGTAAAAATATATATATATATATATACTCAAACACAACTTTTGAGGGGAAAAAATCCTCTAACTCCTTTTATTTGCAAAGTTCCTGACTGCTCGGCCCTTGGCTCCTAGCTGTCTTCCTCGCCCTATGCATTACTCGCTTGACCCCATCTGACATCACCCTACAAGTTCTCTGTCTCACTCCCCCCTTTACCATATTTTTTTTCTCATTTCATTTTTCTTTCTAAATAGGAAAGGAACACATAACTGATAAGAGCGTGGTGAAAGTCAGTGCTGCATGAGGTGACGTGGAACAGTAGCCGCTCGGGAAGTGACAACACAACTCGGAAATCCATTCCAGCTTAGCATGCACTATATCACTTAACACAGACCACATTATCATCTGCATTTGCAGTTTATTAAGCTGCGGTATTTACGCTTTCTGGATATGCTATCAGATTATGAATGTCCAGTCCTGTTTTGGAAGAGTTACAAGGAATTTACGTCAATTAAAAATACGAACACATTTATCTCGCTGAACAACATTTCTCAAGAAATCCCAATCATAGTGCAAACACGTAATCCTTTCATGCTTGACGTTCACTTGAGAGCACAACTGTCCGCCTATTTGTATCACAGTTCATACCAGAAAGAGTTCAGTGTTAACTAATAAGGAGTTTCGTTAATAAATAACAAAGGCAAATGAGTAATTCATCAACAGAATCTGGTGAACACTATGCAAGCATGTTTGTGCAGGTTTTTTCATAGTCAAATAAGTAAATAGTAATACACTACTAATAATATTTAATTGTATGGCAGCTTGCCTTCATAAAATGCAGCCTAAAGTGCTTTGCATCAACAATCAAATCTGAAAATAGATCTAGCATCTAGCAGTTAGAGAACACACACATAATATAGAACTAAATAAATAAAATGAACACAATTACCAACAACAGTAAAACATATTACGATAATGATGATCATTATTATGAATTTGGGGATGCGTATTATTTTATTTATTATTATTTATTATTATTATTATTATTATTATTATTATTATTGTAATTGCTAGTATTATTATTGCTATTTTTATTATTGTTGTAAAAATAATATGTGCACCATTTAAACTGCCAGACACTGATTTGCCATAGGGTTGAGTTTGTTTCTTTTTTTGTCCCAATAACCTGGGTTTCTAGAGTTTAGGGGGTTGCTAACTCAGTGAACATGCGTCAGCTAAAGCTCATTTGGCAATGTATCACAAAGGGGAGGACATCATTAGAATCTTGTATGATGCTGCCAGGCGCTCAGAATGCTAGGAATGCACAGTTGAGCAGAAACCAGTGGCATCTCTCACTCTATAAATACATTGATTGCACTTTGAGATCTAAGATTAAAATTTAGTCAAGTATATCCAGATGGTTTATTGTAGTTTGTGTGTCGTTGCAAGTTTAATTTACAAATTGAAATCCTCTTTTTTGTAATTTGATGTTTTATAACATAGGTATTAATTTATAGCATGACCGTTCATTTCCTACGTGTCGAACATCATATGCATAATGAATTTATGCATGTCTTTAAAAATTTCCTACAGTAATTACAGAGGTCAGCGTCAAAACACTGGCACAGTGCCCATTTGGCATATCCCCACAGATTACATCACTTGATATTGCACGATATCCTCTTTGAGCAGCACCGAGGCTGGCAAGATGTTTACTTCTTATGACTTAAAAAGTAAACATAAGATGTTGGGTCCTGACTTGTATTAGATAGGCCATGATTAACCTCTTAAACCCTACGTGTACATTAAAACATGTTTCTACATCAGGAATAATACTGTTGATTTTATAATCTGCATGTCCTGTAGGAGTCAAGGTATTTTCGAGCTTTTATATATTTATTGTAGGTAGCGTTTATAAAGCAAGCAGTGTTCTCATATAGGTTAGATAAAGTTTAGTTCGCGTTTACAGGTGGCAAGACGTTTTTCACATAATTTATGGCACCAGCTAAGTGTAAAATTATGCATACAGTAATCCTGCTACTTCTAGACTGGATTATTATGAATGAAAGGCTATTTTCCACAGACAGGTTTAGTCACGGTGAGCTACTACAGCTGTCTCACTGGCCTCCACATACACACACATGCAAACACACACATTTTTCAAGGATGACCTTAATCGTCATATTATCATCAGTGAGTCTCAACTCAGCTTTGTTGGGACTCGCATCAACGGAAGCATGAGACTTGCTGACTTTTTTCCTGTGATGCAACCTTTTTTGGACATTGACATCATTGTCCTGTGACAGTCATATCTGTTTCCCCTGAATTCCATGAGTATAGCCTCCGATTATGAATATGAAATGAATAGAATATGCTCCTACATGTTTCTAGTTCAGCAGCTCTTCAACCACTTCCTGCAAATGAAGCTAAGGAAGAAGACAGGTCAGTGTGTAAGATTAATGTAAACTAATTACCTGTGTAATCCTAAAGTTGTGCTTTTCAAGTGAATGAGTACCATTACAAAAAGTACAAAAACTAATACCCATCTGATTTTGACAAAAAGACCCAATCTCTGATTGTATGTATGTACTAGAGATGGGCTGATACCACTTTATTACGTCTGATACCGATATCGATATTGCAAATTTGCATATCTGCCGATACCGATACAAATCTGATACAGTTACAGTCTTTTTTTAAACATAAAGTAATGCTTAAAAACGTCTGAATACATGACTGAGATTATTGTTATGCTTAAGGAAATGCTTGGTTTAAATACTGTTTTCCTAACTAAAACAATGTAATAATTACACACATGTATATGCTAAATTATTTGTTCTCAAACATTGTTTGTTTAGACATATAAATATTTCTTTCTTGGTTGATTATACCATAACATTATAAAATTTGAAAAAAAACATCAATTGAAATGAAATACTGAAGTTTGTCATTTTGAACCAATTTGGCCTATAAAACGTGAACTGCTTTTTGCAGAGAACTATATTTCCACAATCCTCCGCTGCTGCCCCCGGAGCTGCGTCACAATGAAGCTTGGGCGCTCGTTCCAGAATAAACGATGGAAAATCGATGGGAACATCTAAATAAATGGCAGAATTATGAATAGAACGCTGGTTGTTGTGTCTATTTATCAGTAATAAAGGGGACATTTTGACCGAACTGAGCGTGAACAGTAACGCTCATGCGGCGGTCATTAACACAGCGCACGTGTTTACAATGTGAAAAATGTCATTAATGCGTTTTTATGCATTTACTACGGAACATCTCACAAATACTTTCACATACAGAGGGATCAGGTCTTGTCTTGATCGCGCCACTGAAAACGTTGTGTCACTATTAAGCGTCCATGTGAAATACAAGCAGAGCTGCTCTACCGAGTGAAATGAATGAAACAAAGCTTCGATTTTAGAAAAATTGCCTCCTGACCATTTTTGTAATAGAATTATTCGAGTTACTGGAACAATCAAGCCGAAGCCTACTTTAACGCAGTGCCACTTCCCATGCATAACGAATTGAGCGTGCACGCATTTACAGATCGGCTCCACAGAACGGCCCAATGCCACCGATACCCGATCCGGCCGCTTGAGTCGTTATCGGACTGATACCGATCCACATATCGGATCGGTGACATCTCTAGTATATACCTACATGTATAATAAACTTTTAACTTCTCTCTCTCTCTCCTTCAAAAACAAGGCCCCAGGCAGGAGCCGCCAGATTGTTTCACTTCAAAGAGTTGCCCATAGAGCCGTTCTGTGCGCGACTGACACATCACTACTCTGAGTGCTGCGACAAAAAAAACGTCTCCATGAAGTTCATAGGATTTGTATAAAAAATAGGCACTAACAGCAGAAAAACACGCGTTTGATGGACACAGGCCATGACGACAAGAAGTTAGTCTTGATCAAAAAAGTCGCTGTTCAAGTCCTGGACCGGGTAAAGGTACCACTGAGGTACAGCCTTCTGGGCACTGCACACCGCCGTCCACTGCTCCTTCACAGATGGGTCAATGCAGAGGTCACCTTTGGTTGTGGTGCACTCTGTGCTGTGCTGTGCTGTAGTCACAATGACAAATAATCTCTCACTCACTTAACTGCAGGCCAATTACTCAGACTTTAGTGGTTACCCAAAATTTTCAATACGTTCAAAACCAGCTTCACTTATTGCTAATAGTTCCAACATTGAGCCTTCAGCAAGGTTCTTAACTCCAAGTTACCCAAGGAGACTCCAAGTTTCCAGGAGGTTGTGAGAGCAAGCTAACTACTGTACAGCCTGCACCTGCAAAGACACCACTGTACCTACTTCCTGAAAAATTGCTAATAATATATGAAGTTGGGCCCCTGTCTGTCTAAGTTGATGTCTCGTTGTCTCATAAAGGATGTGCCAAAGTTTGCCAACAGCTCTATCAAAAGCTTCCAAAGATGACACAACCATAGGTGGACTCATCTATACAACAATGAGGCATAAATATCACAAAAGAAGTGGGTCGTCTCACCACAAGGTGTGTCAGAAACAAACGTTGCCCAATAGGCCATATAACAGGAAATGAGTTGATTTTAGACGTCAGCCTCTAGAAAGTCATGGCTTTGACTGGGTCAGTTTTAATCATTCAGATTCCTGGAGGAAATGGTCACCTGCATCATCCTTCTGTAAGTATTTGTTGATGACTCATCGCCAAGTTTTTTAACGCTTTTATCAAAAATAATTATAATAAATGTATATTGGTTGCTATAAATTTATATCCACAATTCTAAGATAGTAATACATTTTGTTTATTATATGTTGTTGATCAACAAAAACAGGCACAATCTTTACCCCTCAGCAACTGGTTTAATCCTGGATTGTTTATTTGTTAAAATGCAAAAAAAAAAAAAAAAAAAGCTTATCACTGAGGAATTGTGATAAATGAACTATAAAGAAGCAAATGCTGAATGCTACTTAAAAATCCTACTGTCAATAACCTCAATTTGACTACTGAAAACCTACTTTTGATGAGCGAAACCAACTTTTGACTCTGAAAACGTTAAAGTTGTCATACAAATCCTACTCTTTGATCAAAACAAGTGAATGTGAAGATTCCGTTACTGCTTGGCAGTTGATTAAGGCTTGTTCTCATGCTGTGTTTGTCCATGGGCAAATTTATCATATGCTAAAGGGGAACAGAGAAAGAGAACACACAGCAGATATACACGACCAGTCAAAAGCCAAAGTCAAAGTCAAAACCTTCCCATTCAATGTTTTTTCTTTATTTTCATTACTATTTACATTGTAAATTCCCTACAGGCATCAAAACTATGAATGAACTGTGTGAAGGCTATATGACCCAGAAGGAGAGTGATGAGCAAGGCGTCAGATGCACGGGCCTCCACGGTCACCTGACCAAACCCAATTGGAGATAGTTTGGGATGAGATGGACCGCAGAGTGAAGGCAAAGGCCAACATGTCAGCATCTGTGGGAACTCAAGACTGTTGGAAAACCATTTCAGGTGACTACCTCATGAAGCTCATCGAGAGAATGCCAAGAGTGTGCAAAGCAGTGATCGTGCTAGCAGGAGTTATTTTCAAAATCTAAAATATAAAACATGTTTTTGGTTATTTCTCTAGACTTTTTTTTGTTTACTACATAATCTACATGTGTTGATTCATAGTTGCCTTCAGTGAGATAAATAAAGAATGAAACATTGAATGGAAGGTGACTGGTTTTTGACTGGTAGTGTACATCAATTATTAAGCTTAAGGTAGGATTTCATGTGCATTAACCAAAGGGCTAAGCACAACAATATACTTTTCTTTTATATTAGGAAAATGTTATAACATACAGAACCTATACCACTGTAATTATTTTTGGGCTATGATTCTTATATACAATTAAATTTTTGGTACAGTTCTTAATTTCTGTAATCTATTTTTTAACCCTCATTTCATAAACCTATTTACCAACCGGGGTGCGTTTCACTACTTATTGTATAATTGTGTATGTGATACATTAAGAATCTTGACTCATCAAGTGTTCAGTCAATTGCTTTCATGTTTGCTGCTTTTTCATGCTTGGCTACCAGTTTGGTATAAGACACAAAAACGGATAGAATAAGTGAAATTCACAAAACAGTTTAATTAGGACTTTATTTTACCCTGTTTTACATCGCTCTAAGAAAACTGTCCCTGTTAGGAAATGCAATCATACTGATACAAATGTATTCAAGTAAATGCTGTAAACCAACTAAAATTTCAGGGATTTACAGTTAATCATACAATTTTGGAATGATCATTTGGTTGGAATTAAATGCAACATAATGGTATTGAGGTTAAAGGCATAAAGTTACGACCTAAAGTAGATGTGCTACTTATTATCAATACATGGGATAATCAAGTCCCTGTAATTAGGAAATGGATCTCACTCAGGACGAACTGAACTTGATCCTTACTATTTATAACCAGATAACTGTATCTCCAACCAAATACTTACTAACTCCTACAACACTTGCTACTTTTTTTGGTTTACATGATGGTTTCCCTAATTTTTCACTTATTTGATAGTTTTTTGACAGACTCCAGTTCACACAGTATCTGCTGCCATTTCTGAAAGTTTTTTACTGACTGTAATTGACAGATTAACAAGACTAAGTACAGCCTACAGGGCCAAGAATGACCACGTTGATGATTAAATCTGAACTTGTGCCCTGTGCTACTCTGTTATTCATATACTAGTCAAAGCTCCACACATAGTGTTTTGTCTCTGATGTGTGTGGAGCTGCCACCACACACTGACACACCACACACACAAACGCACACCTCATGGCAAAAGAGAAGGTGATTTCTGTCAGCTCCCCCCTTTCACCCCACCTCTCAGTGACGTGAGGTATGAGGTGTGGAACGGCTTCAGAGAGACAGGATGCCAGGAGAAAGGAAAGAGCGAGAGAGGAAATGGGGACCTGTGGGAGGAAAATGATTCAGCATGCCTTTATTAGTGATTTGTTAAGGAATTCTACTGAAGCCTAAAGAATGCTTAGATCCTGTCCACTTACTGTATGTTCATTTATGGTTACAACTTTTTTAAACTGAAATTTTAGACCTACCCCTAGTAGAGTGGGGGAAACATTCGACAAACTGTAGATAAGAAATAAGAACTATACAGTCATTTGCATTTTCTTTATTTACAGTGCTAATTATGTCTGCTTTTATGGTCGTTAGAAAAAGTTTTTGCCTTTAGTTGTTGTTTTATGATGTTACATGGGAGCAATTTAATGATTTGTGAGTTGGTTGTCCTGCTTCCACCCAGACATTTTTGTGCTTAAATAAAACCTATGGGTCGTTGTCCACTCAAGTGAACGCTGTGCATGGAAAAGTTTTTAAAAGGCTGACAAATATGACGGACAGAATTCATGAAATCCGTACTTAACTACTTAACAAAAGATTCCTTGCAAAGAAATGACAAATTAAATTTCACTAGGAAGACTAGAAAGAAGGATCTAATGATTACAGCAATTAAGTACTAAAGATATTTTTATGGTATTAGTTAATTTAGTAATATGCTAGAACTTGTTCTTATGAGAATTCAAGGTTTAGGATTTTGTGCAGTTACATAACATTTTTTAGGTGAAGATATTAGTTCACAAAAAAAAAGTTTCACTGCAGATAAACACGCACTGTAACAAGCAATGACTGTCGTAAATGTAAATGTTTTCAAAAGACAATTACTGAAGTAAAAAGTAATTTTTACTATATATATACAGTATATGTATATTTATTAACGTATATACAGTACTGTGCAAAAGTTTTAGGCGGTGTGAAAAAATGCTGTAAACAAAGAATGCTTTCAAAATGGAAGTGTTAATCATTTATTTTCATCAATCAACAAAAATGCAGTGAATGAACAAAAGAGAAATCTAAATCAATCGACATTTGCGTGACCACCCTTGGCTTCAAAACAGCATCAATTCTTCTAGGTACACTTGCACACAGTTTCTGAAGGAACTCGGCTGAACTAACCACAGATCTATAATAATATAATCCTACAAAATAATATAATGACTACAAAATAATATAATGACTATAATCCTACAAAATCCCGGACTTTGTGCAAGTGTACCTATAAGAATTGATACTGGTTTGAAGGCGTGTTGCAGTAATACCCATTGATTTGATTTAGATTTTTCTTTTGTTCAAGTCACTTTGCATTTTATAAGCTGATAAAAAATAAAATAAATCATTATTTATATTTCTGAAAGCATTCTTGTTTACAGCATTTTTTCACACCTGCTTTTCTGCCATACTTTTGCACAGGTATTTCTACATATATATGTATTTGTATACATGCATATATATTGTGTGTATATATATATATATATATATATATATATATATATATATATATATATATATTTATATATATATATGTGTGTGTGTGTGTGTGTGTGTGTGTATATATATATATATATACATGCAAAATAATACTACACACCGCTGTTCTCATCCATTTCTTCTTTTGTTATGAACAGGAATTATGCTTTGTGATGTTTGTCATAAATATTGCTATGTAAATAGAACAGAATCAAACTGAACATATGGCACCATTACAGAAGCTAAATCGAAGTGAACTGAAAGCAGGTCATGTCATTCATAGTGGCCAGTTGAATTCCAGTAAACGACACATTATTAGTTCCCGGCCGCTTTAAGCTGGTTCCAATTCTCTGATGCGGATTTTTTTCGTTGACTGCCTGAGTAGAATGAAACATATTTGACTGCTTGTAATTGTATTATTTTGTAAATAGTTTTCACTGAATTCATAGCCATATTTATTATTGGGCCGTAGTTGAACAGCTGGGTGTTTCATCGTGTAGTGTATTCTTATTAGTGTTTGTTAAGTACTGATAGAGATACCATTGACTGCATATTCTTTTAAATGAATCTTATTTGTATCGTGAAGTTAACAATATTTTAAAATAAAACATTTTGAACCCCAACAAATTTAAATGCAACATGATTTTGTTTAGTCCGGTGTTATACTTAGAAGGCTGTAGAATTCATGTCTGTCTTGGGAGTGTGCACCACTGAAAACAGTGAAAGGGAAGTGGCTGGAAAGATACTAATACTAATAAAGATACTAAATATAAAAAGAGAATATGGATATTGCTGCATAAATGAAAGAAATAGACATATTTACAACAATATTTACAAAGTTTACCTGTACAGAAAACAGAATGAGAAAAGTCATAACACATAGGGGCCAGAAGTAAAAATGTGTGCAGATATGACTGTTGTTCCAAATTGTGCCAAGTTGGATATTAGGTTTCATAATGTGCCAAATTGGACATCCAGTGCCAAGTTGTGTTAAATTGGGCATCTGGATCCAAATTGTGTCAAATTGGGCATCTTGTACCAAATTGTGCCAGCATGTGTGCTCGGTTCTAAATTGGGCATCCAGTTCCATATTGGACCAAATTAGGCAACTGGGTTCAAATTGGGTGTCTGGTTCTGAGTTGTGCCAAATTGGGTTTTATGTTTCAAACTGTGCCAAACTGGGTGTCCAGCGTCTGCTAAAATTGAAAGTAAATTGGTAACTGCTAAAATTTGTCAACTTAAGCAATCGGATTAAAATATTTCCCAAATTGGGTATCAGGTTTCAAATTGTGCCAAATTGGGTATCAGGTTTCAAATATTGTAAACCAGTCAAGCGGAGAAAATTACAATTACAATCATGGAATGTTCTTTTGTGCATTAAATGCGCGTAAGATCAGCAGCAGTTTAATGTTTTAGTACGATGTTTTCTCCTCAATTAACAACGATATTTTTATCTATTGTATGGAGAGTATTTGAGGAGTTAGATCTGAATATGTCGCCACACTCAAAGAGTGGATTATCTCATTGATTATTTAGCTACTTTAGTTTCTTTATGGAACTGTCAGTTTAACAAGTTAGCATCCGAGCTAAATAAAAATAAATCTTAAATCACGTTACTGAACAACTAGTTATTTATATCGATAATAAAGTGTTTTAAATAACGATTTTAAATAAGTCGTTTTCTTTACTAACCAGGTTAGTTCTTTACTATAGGGTTCCCATAGAAACAAGGGAGCGGGATGTCAAATGTCTTCATATTCTCTATGTAATGCAAAACAAATGTGAAACATGATAAAAGTAATACGGTAATCTAAATTTATTACGTAATGTCAATACACAAATCACAGTAAGGTTTCAATAGCTTTGTGCGCAATGTGGGTTATTTGCCGCCTTTACGCAGCCCGTGCGCTTTTACGCAAATTCTGCGTTTTACGAGGTCGTTCACGCATTTTTATGCAGTTGTACGCGATGGATATTCATAGAAATCATCTTGTTAGGATTACATAACCAGGTTGCATTATTCCCTACACAAAGACGCTGAAACTTTAAACTTAAAACTCTTACCGCGGTGGAGACTGTGCCATCGCTGGTCGCTGTAAGACTGAGACACAACAACCGGCTGCAAACTTCTATTAAATCTCCATAAAAGAAACAAAAGTAACATTTCTTTATAAGTAACAATGTCATTGTTTTTGTAGCGAGTGCACAAGGTTTAGCTTTAGCTCCTCTGTCCTACTAATGGACACACTGCTAACTTAACCCCGGCGTCCTGATTGCAGTCAGAAACTCAAGTGTTTGATAAAACTACCACAGCCTCAAATGTAAAAAAAAAATGTCCAAAATGTCCGCGTTTAAAAACTTACGCGTAACGGCATTGCCAAAGTTGTCTTTTGTCTTTCTTCTCGTACACCGCCAGATAGCAGCATTACCCTACATGACCTGTAGATTCCAGCATGACAATGAAAGGGATTTGCTTGATACTTTGGCTGGAATTTCGTTTTGTACAATGTTTAAAATATTTGTGGAAATCATTGTAAAAATAGCTGACAAACCAGCAAGCACTACAAGACTACTTCAATTCAAAATGCAAATACAATAAATTACCCTAAATCCAAATATCATACCAGTACATAACTGAAATAACTAAAATATAACTGAATAACTAAAATGTAATATAAACAAGCATTTACCCTTAAATTAACTATATCAATCTTTCCAAATTACAGATTTGGCAGATGTGTACATTTAAATGTACAGAATTAAACTTTAAACCATTCGGCAAAAACATCAGTCAATTGAGGTTTAAATTTAATTTATTTAACTGTTGGATTTTCCTGAAAAGGAGTGTATTTGAAGGTCAAAGCCCTAAAACGTTTTTTTTTTTTTTATTGCGAGCTGTAAATCTCCATCAGATCATATCTTAAGTAGAGGTTGTGTAGACTAAAATTGATAAAATACTTTTGCATTGTTCATCCAACAGGTAGCTAATTTCATACTCACTCACTGTCTTTTGATATTCTTATACCGAATGATCATGGGTAAATAGGATGTTAGCCAGCCTGAGATTGGTCATCTGGTTCCAAATTGTGGTGACAAATTCATCATCCGGTGTGATAAATTGTGCACACGGTTCCAGTATCTGGTTCTAAATTGTAGAACATAGGGTACCCTTCACACAGACTGTTCACACTCCTTCCATCTGGCAGACGCCAAGAAAGCATCAGGTCTCGGGTCCTCCAGGATGCGAGGAAGCTGGTTCTCACAAGCCGTCAGGACTTGAACTCACTCCCCAGCCATCACACTGCCCCCACACACAATACCTGGACTGTGAAGAAACTGGATTCTGTTGCACCACTGCACTTACTTTACACATCACCGCTTACTTGATACACACAATTACTGTTATGATACTGCACTGTTGCTTTTTATTTGCACAAACATTATACGCTGCTGTACAAATGTTTGCACATACACTGAACATTGTACACATAAATAGCTGAATATAGTATCTGTCATATTATAACCTTTCTACCTCCTGCACATCCAATGTAAAATGTCAATTTTGCACCTGTTTAAATGTTTGCATTTGCACATATACTGAACATTGTACTTGGAAAAATAGTCCTGATATAGTGTCTGTCATATTATAACTCTACCTCTTGCACATTCAGTGTAAATGTCAATTTCAACCTGTTAAGAATACTGCATCCTGACTTGACAAATCTTTTTACCTCTATGTCTATTTCTAGGCTTCTAATTATATTTAAACTCCCTGTCTAGCTTCTTAGTAAAATGTATATTGCATATTGTATAGTTTTCTTAAAATGTTTATTGTTTAATGTATATTTTAGTATTTTTACTTATTTATTGTCTATCCCATGCCTAGTCGCGCTAATTTCGCCTATTTATTCTCTCTGTCTCTACTGTTCTCTGGTTTGTTTGCACTGGAATTAACCTGGAGCCACGCCGCTCTCGCTCTATGCATCTGTACAGTATATAGCAGAGATGACACTAAAGTTGACTTTGACTTTTGACTTTGACTACCTGGTGCAACATTCAATATCCCATGGCAAATTGTGACAAATTGTGCAAACTGGGTAATCCAGTTCCAAATTGTGCCAAATTATGCATTCAGTTCTGAATTGTACCAAATCGGGCATCTGGTTCCAAATTGTGCTAAACTGTGGATCTGGTTCCAGATTTTACCAAAGTAAGTATTTCTGGTTCAGATTGTGCCAGTCGAGCATCAGGTTCCAAATTGTGCTAAATTGTAATGTGCTTTTAAATTCAGACAAATTGGGCATCCGTACAACGCAGTTAAATTGTGTGTACCTGATTCCAAATTGTGCCAAAACAATGACAAAATAATCTCAGTATAAGCCTACGTAATTAGAAATCAGATTAAGCAATAACTTCCTCCATATTGAAATTCTACAAGTTATGGTTGGCACATGGCTATCGTGAGTGGCTTAGTCTATTGCCAATGTAAAATTTAACTGTGGAATGGAGTGATTTTTAACCAGCAACATTCCATGCTCAACAGGACTGAACGGGACTGTGAAACTATGTCTTACTAACAAAAGGTTCATGATGTAAACACTTGTACACAATTGTGACAACCAGCCGAATTCACACAAATACACATACTGTATACGCTGTTATTAAATAAAAGCTCAGCTAGTGAGGACTGAGAGAGGAGAGAAAGGCTGGATTTTCCCACAGGAGAGGAGGAGGAGAGGAGGAGAAGAGTCAAATTACTGATGAACAGGTGCTGTCTAACACACTGACTGCAGCTAGAGACGAGGTGAATGGGGCAAACGTGAACCCAGCCAGAGTGTATTTGTGTGAGGACAGATTTTTAGGTAGGTGTAAGGAACTGATGAACATCTAAATTTTTGGGAAACCTGGTATTTGTCAGAATTTGTGTTTGTTGTTAATATACTTGGCAAAAACCAGTCTTAAACCAGTGTGAAAATGCTTTATAAATGTTTTGCATTTATTTGAAAATGAAAGCAGCTGTAGTATTACTAATGTCTAATAATTAGTCATTGCTATTATGGAAGTCATTCCTCTTAGGTATTTGTTGTGCTTAATTATTACTTTAGTTCATTTTATTCTATATTAAATATTTTTATTCTACAAAAATTATTCTATTATTAATATATTATTTATGTTAAACACAATGAACGAACTCTGGATAGGGAATGTATGTAGATAAATTTCTTGTGTGTTTTTGTGTTAACACCAACATTCTTATTTGCAGTTCCCAAAATTTAGTACCAGCTATCCAAACCTTTGAAATAACACAAATGTTGTATTTTCATTTTTAAATGATTTTAAGTACTTTTACACACTCTTGCCACTGTCCTAGCCATCATCACCATCATGAATATCTCGGGAAGTATTAAGAAACAAATACAAAACATTTTTCTTTACATCTCAATTGCTTCATAACAAATTTGTTCTGCTTGTGTACAAAGACAAAAAAAAACACTGAAATTGTGTGTCTGTCCAAATTCTTATGGACCCTATATTTTATGGACTTATGGACAGAGGTGGAGAAAGTGATTGAAAATTTGTACTGGCACAAGCATTGTTACATTGGTTAAAATGCACTAATTGGCGTTAAAAAGTACTGGTGTTAAAATACTTGAGTAGCAAAAGTACTCTCGCTCAAAACTACCTGCCAGAGTACTAATTACTTTTTAACTGATGGATGTTTTACGCGTTGTCGTATAGCAGGCATTCGATTTTATTCACCAGTATAAAATATTCACGTCAAAGCACATTTCTCAGATGAATGAGGTATAGACAGGCAATTTGTTTTGTAAATAAATGTAGATATAAAGCAGGGATTTGTTTGTTAAAACAATGACAAAAATGTTTTTGAACATGCATAGAACAGTTTCAACTTTTCCCAATACACTGCGAACAACAGGCAGGTGAGTGTCTTAAACTCTTAGACATACTAGCGTTTTGTCACATCACTTTCTGAACCTTTTGTTCAGTTTCCCCAGCAAGAGCTGGTTTTCAGCTAACAGAGCTCCATCTGGCTTCTTGCTTGGCTCCATTTCTGCCTTTTGTCTCCAAATCTTCAGTCTATAAATTAGTTTGTACTTCACTGTGTAGCACCTCCAGACACCTGTGCCTGCTGCTGCAGCGGAGTTTATTCTTTGCTTATATCATAGATTAATTGGCGCGGTCGCGATTGCATTGAAGCCTTTATATGCAAAGATGCAGAAAGATGAAAGGTTTGAATATTAATTCAAATTGTATGCATTTGTGAGCGACTTTTTGATTTTATAAGTATTAAGTAGATTATATGGTAACCAGACTACATTTATAAAATTACACACTTGGAAAACTACTATAAAAGTATATGCCCAAAAAAATCGACTTAATTACAGTAACGTGAGTATTTGTAATTCGTTACTTCCACCCCTGCTTATGGACAACTGTATTTGCAGTGTGTGTTTGCGTAAAAAGTGAGTGCAATTAAATAATAGATGAATAGTGTCTGAAATGACATTGAGTTTACGTTCCATCAGGTGTAAGCTCCGTTTCTCAGTCAGGTTATCAGACTTTTTGTGTGTGTTTTGTTATGGGTGTGTGTTTTATTTTTTTTTTCCAGAGGGGTGTAACTATGGTGGGCGCTATTGGAATACTGATCTATGATGAGGGGAATGATAGAAGCCAGCAAACTGCCTGAGTCCCAAGAGGAAAAAAAGCCACTTGCAATGAGCTCCGGACTTCATCGAATTTAATCGCGGACTCGCAAGTGCGATCCGATTTCCGGCAGAAGTGTCGTGTGCGCTGATCCGGCGACAGGAAGTGGAATAATGGGGTGTGGGTAGCACCACATTATTCCAATATTTACGTGCATTTGGGGAGAAACTTTGTTTTTATATTTACGCCCGGCGATACCTTCGAAGCACGGTAACGTATGTTTAATAGTGTTATTAATATGAGAAAGTCATAATAATGTCTAAGTATATTGTAAAATAAGCTGTCAGAATTGGGTAAATGTATAGTGGTGTTGGCCAGTTTGTAGAATGCGCCTTATCCTACAGTTTGATGTTTTACGTATAGGGAAGAAGAGCTGGAATTTTGTTGTGTTGGATGAATAAATCGATATTTGCTTGAATATTTGTTGTCAGTCCACTTTCTCCCCGGTCACGCTGCTCTCTTTCATTTTATATGGAAAACTGCGTTTGTTTAGTCATTGCGAATATCGTCATGGTGACTCTTCGAGCCTTATCACGCCACAAAGGTCAAAACGCTTGATAGTATAAAGTTCTTGTGTTCCGCTAATTTTGCTTTAAAACATCTTTTTGGGGAAAGGAACGCTGTGATTTTTTTTTCTCCATGTCCCGGGTGGAACACGGTACAGAGAAGTATAGGGCGTTTTATTTTTAGACTTGTGTTCGAGCTACACGAGTGATCCGCCTAATTCTTGTAATGTATATTTCATGCTGTTAGAGACAGTACAACACCTCATATACTTTACACACGATATGTATGATGTGTGCATGTGCACAGTCAGGCGTCAGGAAGACAAGTCCATTTTTACTGCCCATTCAAAAGAAAAGTTGAACTTCGAATTTTGCATAATTAATGCAAAACTACAAGTCTGCTTGATATAACAGTGTACTCAAATTTAGGTTCTAGAAGAAAGTGTGGTTCACATTTTTATGTAGGTGCACTTTATGTATCACGCAATCCAGTTATTTTATAATGCTTAATTCTTTGCAAATTGCGATATACGTGTCATTTAGTTGACACACACACACACATACACACACACACACATATATATATATATGTATAACATGTGTATATATGTGTGTGTGTGTGTGTGTGTATATATATATATATATATATATATATATATATATATATATATATATATATATATGTGTGTGTGTGTGTGTGTGTGTGTCTGTTAACTAAATGACACGTATATCTCAATTTGCAAAGAATTAAGCATTATAAAATAACTGGATTGCGTGATATATCAAGTCTGTTATATCAAGCAGACTTGTAGTTTTGCATTAATTATGCAAAATTCGAAGTTTCCTTTTTCTTTTTGAATGGAGCAGTAAAAAATGAACTTGTCTTCCTGACGCCTGACTGTGCACATGCGCACACATCGCAACGACGTATACCGTGTACACCGTGCAGCCCTTACTGTGCCATCCTTTAAATCAATATTATCAATATTATTGATATACAATATAAATAATTTCCAATATCATGCAGCCCTTTAGCCTCACGTCCTCTTACGCCGCATTTTGGACAAAAACATGTTGGATTTCAAAATGAAATTCTTTTTTTCTTTTTCAGAACTTTGATTTTAGTCAGGAACCTGTTCTCTCATAGCTGATCCCAGAAGGAGAATACATCCTTAAAACTGTTGATGAGGAAGTGGCTGTGTGTCTATAGCAGGAAGTGTGCAGGAGTTGGCATAGTATTTGAAGCTCTTAATTCAGAACAGTTCAGGCTCTAGCTGCCTCAAGTCCCTCTGGATTGTTGAGGAAGATGCCTTTTCCTCTGGGAGGCAGTTTACAGAGAGAGAGGAAGAGAGAGCTAAAGTACGAAGAGGATCCTTCTTTTCTGTTGCTGAAGTAACATGCCCAGTAATTCTTGCAAGATCATGGTTTCGTTTCTGGTAAACGCGCTGAACAAATAATCCTTGCCGGTTATTAGTAGGGCATGGCCAAGCCTAAATAATTCAGGGCTTTAAACTTTAATTGCCTTTCTAGTTATCATCCAGAACAACCTTTTTTTTTTTTTTTTTATCGCAGCAACATGGGGTAAAGGGTCTTGCTCAATGACCCTAATACTATGACTGAACCCACAACCTGTGTAATTTTTGAGATCTCCAACTGATTCAGTATGAAATTTTGACACCTAAAGCAGACTAAAAACAGTGGGTTCATTGAGGAGTTGTGTGATGGAAAGGTTTCCCTTCTCCCTGATATTACTGTACTTTTTGTCTGCTCTGATGAATGCTCCATTCACCACCAGCTCAGTGGCTCTAGCTACGGTTCCACTGCTAAGATTTTCACACAAACATCTTGGACAAATGTTTCATTTACCAATGCAATGTGGAGAGTGGCTCAGGGCAGAGGTCGCTTGTTTATTTCCAATTTACAGTCAGGGAACTGAACTGGAATCTGGAAGCTGCTGGTGAGCTTATTCTCTTCCCTACTTAATCTTCCAACATGTTTTAACCTGTTAACACTGACTCTGAACAATCAGACAAGGCATTAGTTCTAGGAATGAGACGATCATCAGTTTGACGGTGAACTACACCAAAATTCCAGAAGGTTAAAACCTTTGGAGTTTTAATTACTCTTAATATTGTAGTTGATTTCCACACTTTAATACTGTTAACACGTTAAAATGTTTAAATAGTGTAAAGCTCCAAACAAAGTTAACACTCTCCCAGGTGCAATGAGGGTTGGTTTAAGGGCTGTATCAAATACAAATATATTCATTTTTTAAATAGATTTGTGGGAATAATGAGACCCATATGCTAGTCAACTACTGTCAACCGTTTCAGCTCAGCACACCTGGTATTTTATAAACAAGCGTCCTGGTAGAACATAAAGATATATTTATCCACTTATTTATAATTGCTGATTGGAATGCCATCCCTTTTAGAAGCTTCTATTTCTTTTGTTCTGTTATTGTCATGCACGCTTACATAAATGTTTGCCTCAGAGTCTCTGAATATTTGAATCGGTTACTTTCAGGGGGTCAGCCCTGCTCGAAACCGCAATACTTTTGGTGACTATAGTCGTATAAGATGTTAATACCATTTCTTGTTCTACTTAGTTTGTATCTGTTGGTTCATGAGCTGTTCCCTAATGAACGGCTGGAGGGGTGAGAGGTGTTTGTCCACCACATGCTGCCCTTATAACTTTTTCCTCCCCGCTGCTGCCTTAAAGGCTGCTCTCCCTCTCCCTCTCCCGCTTTACAGTGGAAGCCTGTCCTGTGCTAAAGGGCTGCTTCAGGAAATTCAGTTTGTGGAGCTCAGCATTCCGACTATTACAAGGCTGCTCTTCACAAGCCATCACTTCTGGCTCTACCTGTGTCCCATGAGGGTTAATGACGGGCTGAAAAGAGGTGGGGGAAGGGAAGACATGTTGGTGGATAATGAAGACAGTCTGGAACTCTGGGCTCTCTTTACACTTGGATTTAAAATGAGACTTTGCTCACAAGTGGATAGAAAAAGAGACTCATGTCCATCTTGTCCCTACTTGTGTTTGTATTCATATTTTGTTGCTTTGCTTGCTGTGTTGCTTCCGCTTGTAGTTTTATCGTTATTATTGTCTGGTCAGACGAGTGCCAGACTTGGCTCCAGACTTAATACATGTACAGTATTGTGCAAAGGTCTGTTGTTCAAAAGTGTTTGTGCAGACATTTTTAATGTAGTGTACAGGAGTATTATTTACATGTACACTGTGCTTGCACACGATGCAATAAATCACACTACCTCCAGTCTCATTTTCAGATTTTACCCAAAATATAAAGAAATCCGTGGTCACTGGAGACTTTTGCTCAGTACTGTCTCTTCCAACTGTAAAGATGTCATTTACAACTTGCAAAAGAATCAATAATTTTTTTGTTTGTCCATTGTCAACATTCTTCGTTTAACTGGCATGTATGGTTAAAAGGCATTAAGATGTGTTTATGCTATAAAAGAGCTCTATATAATATGCATAATATAATATTTTCACAAAGCTAGGGCTTTCCTGCTGGGTGGAGATCGTTTTTCCAAGTGTTAGTGGAGAACAAAAGGAAGTACGTTTATGTTGTATGTGTGGCAACTGAATACAATAGCTATCGTTCCCTTGTGCTCCTGGGGGATTCAGCCCCCCACACACACCTGCATCCAGTTCACTCGTGTCACTGCTAAGAGTAGCAAGGAAAAACTCCCTCTAGTAGGAAGAAACCTTGAGAGGAACCAAGACCGGGGTGAACATTTATTATTTAACATTAATTCAAAATTAAATATTAATTGATGATTGGAAGATACCAAGTACCAATCCGGTCGATACCAGTATTTTGTGAATATGAAAAATATATAAAATAAAAATTAACACTGCACATCTCACTGTGTGGAAGAGACTGTATGGCAACTTCAAATTGTAAAACAAAAAAATAAATACATACCTGAATTCACAGCTTTGTAAAAAATAGCCATTAACAAATTCCAGTATAGGATAATCCAATTGTATAAAATGTACTACTCAAAATTCTACTGCTATACTTCTCAGAGCGTTTACTATCTCTCTGTTGAGCTGTTTTTCATGGTTTCTTTCTTTATCAGTCATCTCCAACATTGGATCGTATGTGTTTCCTGCGTTTGTGTTTCAGCATCTTTCTTGGCTTGTCATTGCCTGAAGAAATTGGACTTTTGCAATCTGAACTCGGGTTCAAAATGATCCTGGAACAACTGTTATAAAAACTAGTCGTGAGTTACGCACCACTTTTCGGTGACTGTAAAAAGCTTAGCCCTAAAGCTGTGTGAAGAACAGATGACACTTGTGTCCTTAGCAGGAGCCATGAAGCGTGTTTGAAACGCTAGCCGACTGCCTAAATTTACTCAGCAGTCTGGCTTCTTTCGTCACCTTCGTAGTCACATCCATCCTCCTTTCCTTCCTTTTCCTTTATCCTTTATACAGTGGGTCATTGGCGGAGAGGATCTGAACAGGTACCCTGATGAATTATGGGGCAGATCTCTGGGTGGTGGTCATTGCGTAGACAGTACCTCGCTCATGAGTACCTCAGTGGTACCTTTATTGGTCTGGTGTTCGAGCTGGCGACCTTCCGGTAACGGGTGCGAATTCCCCAACTGTTACGCTACCAACTGTCCCAATTCAGCAAGAACCTAAACTTTCCAGATTCATGGGTACTTTGAGTGCTAATTCAAGTTGCACTGCTCAAAATGTCATCAAAGACCTCAGTACATTTGAGACGTTGTATTCCGAGATGGAAAGAGCTCTGACATTAGCACTCATCAACCAATATTTACTTAACTTTTTACATTTGTTCTTTTAAAATTAAGGCATTTAAGTGGTATAATATTATACAACTGTAGAATTGTTGAAAATATAAAATACAAACATGCATGCAATAAAATAGTCTTTTTTTAGTAGTTTAGCAGTTTATATCAGTTTAACTTTAATAAATAAGTAAACATTGGCGAATGTCAGAATCTTGGTGCAAACTGTGGGTTTTTAAAGTGGGTTCTGTTACTAAGAATGGTTGATGAACGGGGCAATTTTTGCAAATCAGATGTAGATATACCGAGCCATATTTTCACTGTATATCTCAATATACTTTTTCTTTCTGGGAGAGAACTGCATTTCCCACCATCCCCTGCACCGCGACCCGGAGCCTTGTTACAATAATGCGAAGGATGCGCGTCTATATACTTGATACTGTTCGCCCGCGCCTACTTGACTGCTTGAGAACTGTCTATCGGTCCTGTGTTACAGTTCAGGTACAGTTCCGGTTGCAGTGTGAACGCCCCTTAAAATTAATAGTTGTTCATTTTAGACCCACTATATTGGCTAAATTGCGATGGTCTTATACGTACAGTCATTACCCGCCTGTATTGAGTAGTTGTTTTTCATGTGTTCAATAATTGTTCTGTTTTATTCTTGCAAAATTATGTTTGTCTTTGCACAAGGCAACAAACCCTTTTTGTCCTTTTCCTTTCTGAATCTGTATAATATGACAAAATAGTGCTTTCTCCTCATTTAACAGTCCAAAGGTTTGATAGGCTTAGGGGCGTGTGTGTGTGTGTGGTGTGTGTGGGTGTGTGTGGTGATTATAGAAGTCTTGCTGTGCTACAGGAACAGCCTGAGGCGGTGAAACTCTGTGCTGCTACAGCTCACATGTGAAATTACAGCAGGTGTGCAGTGAGATAAGGAGGAGAACGTCCCTTTTCCTCCTGGCACTTCTGTGGACACCTCAATCTGCCTTCCCCGCCACCTCCGTCCCACCTCTTCCTCTCGTTCTGTCTTTCTTTGGCTCTTTCTGTTTGCCTCACACCTTCCTCCTTCATCCTTCTGCTCCTAACTTTCCTCATTCTCTGTCAGCTCTCACACCTTTTTTCCAGTGTTTTCCTTGCTGTTGAGAAATGGCTGTTTTATGATCTATAAAATGAAAGGTATCCGTGGCCACGCAGGATTAGTCATAAACTTTCGTCTTAAACAGAGGGATTATTTTTTGCATGCACAGGTTTTCAACATTCTAGTAAAAATACTGCACTTTTCAATGTTGTGTATTCTTGGGGAGTTGCATTTTATGTGAACTTTTACGGGGATGTTGTATCTGCTGCTGTGAGCACTTAACATTAGCAGAAAAGTCACACCAGCAGAAATGGAACTAAACACACACACACACGCATGCTTAAAGGTCAGAAATATGGTAACAAGTTCCGATTTCACTTCGGCTCCAGTATGTGGCTAATTTACTAATTTAGTATTTGTTACCACACACACACACACACACACACACAAACACACACACACACACAAGCAGTGTTTATTTTATTTAATTTTTTACGTACCATTCTCACTCGTACTATGGCTTATTAGGGCCGTTATGGATTAAAAGGAAAAAAATGGAGGGGGTAAAAATTCCGAGATAAAACTCAGAAAGTTGTAGATTTACAAGACGTCAAATATTTGCACTGTAATAACTGGAGCCACGTTGTCTCGTCTCTCTGTAGACTTGTACAATATATAGCAGAGATGACATTAAAGTTTACTTTGACTTTGACAAATTTGTGAGAAAAAAGTCAGATATTCTCTGAAATCATAGTCGCAAATTTGTGGGGGGGGGTTTCCCTAAATTTGCCACTTTAATCTCAGAAAATATCTGACTTTTCTTCTCGTAAATCTACGACTTAAATCTTCGAATGTTTTGAGTTTTTTTTCTGAATTTTACCTCCTCCATTTTTTTCATTTTAATCTACAATGGCCCTACGCTTGAACAGTAACTGCTACGTGACTATGCCTCGGTCTGCCCCGGGGTGCGTTCCCTCACTGCACGTCTACCATTTTGTTGGGAGTCGTTATCCATTAATCATGATTTCTGCTCCATTTCTTCATCACCTGGGATGTTGTGCGGGGTCCTTACCAAAGCTGTTGAAAGTGAAGAGTTGTGTGTGCACAATTTTTAGTTTTAAATTTGAGTTCTGTTTCTGTAAGCTAGTTTGGTATAGCAAAATGGTCTTTGACACAAGGCCAGAGTTTATTTATCCGTATCATACCAACATTTGTATTCTCACTGATGAGCAGCTGGTAGCATTACATCACAAAGGTGAGCTGGTTTTTCACGTCATCTGAGTTAAAACTAGGCCTAAAGGAACGAGGAGGAGGAGGAGGTTCTGTATAGTAACTGCACCAAGAGTGGCGTGTTCTAGCCAAAGGCCTTGCACACAATGGGAGGAAATGACCTCATAGTTTATCACTCCCTCTCATTTCGTTTGGGGGTTTGAATGGATTTGTTTCACGCACAGGCATGTGCTTACCAACTCCAACTCGCTCACACTCAACTCTCACAATACCGTAGATGTTTCTGACTTCACCAGCGCCCATCGAGGACTTGTGGAAGGGCACAGTCATGGAGTGTGACTTTGCTGAAGGATAGAAAGAACACAGTCGATAATTAGAGAGATGGATGGGTTGAGATTTGTGCAAATTCCTCCAATGTGGCCGCACTCTTTCAGACTCTCTCTTCTGGCAGGAGGTTGTGTTCCATTAAAGCCATAACCTCGTGCCACAAGGCCAGCGTTTTCTCTACTGTAATAAGTCCAGAGACCCCCATTGACCCTTAACTTCCACCCTGTACTGCGTTTTTGCACGCCTCTGTAGTCATGCCGTGTTTCTCATATTGAGAACTGCACTGTTTCTGGCACATTAATGCCATTCAGTTAAATTTAGTGACTTACTCTCACTTCTTGCACTCTCTTCAAATATGTCTATTTTTCAATTTGTACGTTTTTTGATCCAGATTTCCTATTTATTTATAATAGTATGTTGTCTATTTTTTAAAAATCACACCGACAAATTGATTATATGTGATGACGAATTTGGCAGTAAAACTTGTTCTGCGGGGCGGCACGGTGGCGCAGTGGTTAGCGTTCCCGCCTCACATCGAGAAGGTCCTGGGTTCGAACCCCGGGAACGGCCGTGGGGTCTTTCTGTGTGGAGGTTGCATGCTCTCCCCGTATTCACGTGGGTTTTCCCCGGGTGCTCCGGTTTCCTCCCACAGTCCAAAGGCATGCACTGTAGGTTAATTGGTGACTCTAAATTGGCCCTGTAATGTGTGGATGTGGGTGTGAGTGTGTGAGTGCCCTGTGGTGTGCTTTGGTGCCTGCCCAGGGTTGGTCCCCGCCTTGCTCCTGTAAGTTCCCGGGATAGGCTCCGGTCCCCCCGCGACCCCAATTGGGGTAAAGCGGTTCGGAAAATGAATGAATGAACTTGTTTACATTTACAGCATTTAGCAGATGCTCTTATCCAGAGCGACTTACATTTCCTAATTTCAGGGACAGTTCCCCTGAGAGCAACTTAAGGTTAAGGGTCTTGCTCAGGGACCCAATGTTGGTAATCCCAGAGGTCGGATTCGAACCCACAACCTCTTGGTCCAAAGGCAAGTGTCCTACCACTAGGCCACCAACACCAACTTGTTCTGATTCAACACAGTCTTTTTGTTGGGTTCGATTCCCAGCAGATTATGGGCCAACATTGGGATCCTGAGCAAGAGCCTTAACCCCCAAGTTGCTCCTGGATAAGAGCCTCCGCTGCATACCGCCATAGACCCGTACATACCACACTGTGATGCACTGTGTGTTCTGACACCAGCATTAACGTTTTCAGCCGTTTGAGCTCCACTGGCTCCTCTTTTTGATTGGGCAACATGTGCCAGTCTCTGTGGCACCATCCAATAATAGTTGCTGTTTGAGAGATGCTTTGATCCAGATGTCTAGCCGTCATCACAACCTGGCCCTTGTTAAAGTCGTTTATATCCTTACACTTGCATATTTTTAATACTTCCATATATATCAACTTCTAGGACAAAATGTTCGCTTGCTGCCTCTCACTCACTGCTGGGCGCCATTGTAACGAAGTAATCAGTGGTTTCCGCTTCACCTTGGCGGTATTTAATCATTATGGTCTGAATATGGTCTGAATTAGAGATGTAGCCGATCCGATATGTGGATCAGTATCGGTCCGATAACGGCTCAAACGGCTGGATCGGCAGCATTGGGCCGTTCTATGGAGCCGATCTGTAAATGTGTGCACGCTCAATTCGTTATGTATGAGAAGTGGCACTGCGGTAAAGAAGAGCTGGAATGATTGTTCCAATAACTGAAATAATTCTATTACAAAAATGGTTGAGGCAATTTTTCTAGAATCAACGCTTCGTTTAATTCCTTTTACTCGCTAAAGCAGCGTCGCCCGTATTTCACACAGAGGCTTAATAGTGACGCACAACGTTTTCAGTGGCGCGATCAAGACGAGACCTGATCCCTCTGCATGTGAAAGTATTTGTGAGATGTGCACTAAAACAGAAGTAAATGCATAAAAACATTTTTCGACATTTTTCGCGATGTAAACACACGCTCTGTGTTAATGACCATGAGCGCCGTTACTTGCTAAAACGCTCCAGTTCGGTCAAAATGTCCCCTTTATTACAGACACAAACCATATTTTCGCTGATAAATAACCACAACAACCAGCGTTCTACTCACAATTCTGCCGTTTATATAGATTTTCCATCGTTTATTCTAAAACGTGCGTCAAACGTATCATTGTGACGCGGCTCCGGGGCGCGCCCAGAGGATGGTGGGAAATGTAGTTCTCTGCAAAAACAGCTCATTTTATAGGCCAAATTGGTTCAAAATGACAAACTTTAGTATTTCATTTTCAACTGATCAATTTTTTTTTTCAATTTTATAATGTTATAGTGTAATCAATAAGAAAGAAGAAATATTTATATGTCTAAATGAACAGTTTTTGAGAACAAATAATTTAGCATGGGCTCCGATCCCCCCGCAACCCCAGTTGGGATTACAGCGGTTCGGAAAATGGATGGATGGATAATTTAGCATATACGTGTGTGTGTAATTATTACATTGTTTTAGTTAGGAAAACTGTATTTAAATCAATATATTTGCAGTATTTTAAGCATTAAGCATAACAATAATCTCAGTCATGTATTCAGACATTTTTAAAGCATTATTTTATGTTTAAAAAAAGACTGTGACTGTATTGGATTGGTATCGGTATCGGCAGATATTCAAATTTACAATATCGGTATCGGTATCGGACATAAAAAAGTGATATCGACCCATCTCTAGTCTGAATGACTGAAACGCTGAGCTGGTGACCATGTGACTGGGGGTTCAAATCCCAAAGTAAGATTAAAATCTGCCTTTGGATCCCTGAACAAGGCCCTTAATCCCAAGTTGCTTCGGGGAGACTGTCCCTGTAATTAGAAAATGTAAGTCACCATAAATAAGAGTGTCTGCTAAATGCTGTAAGTGTAAACAAATATAGTTCTAGAAAATTAGCTGTTTGAGCTTGTTGATGATCTGTGGGTTAGTGGAGGGATTGCCTCACTTCTGATTCAAATTCTTCTCAGTAATTGCCCGTTTGTGTTCCACACAACACAACACAACACGTGTAGTAAACATGAGGCATGTGCATTGTTTTTGTGGCCTTTAAAGGTCTCATATTATGAAAAAACTCACTTTTTCCCTTTTTTGGACGTCCATTTGAGTCCTGTAAGTTTGATAGAAAATGGTTAATTGCGTTAGTATTAGGGATGCACCGAATCCTGGGCTTTTTGACGGGGTTCGGTTTCGGCCGAACCTTAGATTTATTTTCCACCGAAACCGAACCCTAGACTTGCACTACGACGTCACACGGCCGTTGATTACGTGAAGGTGTTTACATAGGACCCGTTCGAATGTAGTAGGCTGTAAGAATCTGAAAATGGAACTTGTAAGCAAAAAAAGTTTTGTTTGGCAGTACTTTCAACCAAAAGAAGGCGATTCAAGTCGAGCTTTATGTTCAATTTGCAATGCCAATTTGTCTCGTGGTGGCAAGGACCCTAAGCAGTACACAACATCGCCGATGTTAAAACATTTGCGTCTAAAACATCCAAAAGAATACGAGTTGTGCATGAAGGAATCTACAGACAGCAGCCAAAATGCAGCAACTTCAGGTACGGCAGCTGGACAGTCACGGCTAAAAACGTGTGATAACCAGACGACCATTACTAGCTTTGCTAGCCCTACACCGAACAAACAGTGGTCCTCAGATCACACACGAGCTAAAGCCATTCATGCAGCAATTGGAAAAATGATGGCCATTGACTTGCAGCCCTATAGCATAGTGGAAGACACTGGATTCAACGAGCTACTCCATCTGCTCGAGCCACGTTACAAACTCCCCTCCAGGCGCTTTTTTTCCGACAAAATCATCCCTGAAATGCACAAGTCCATCAGTTCCCGCATAAAAGTGCACGTTGCCGAAGCACATGCTTTAGCATTTACATGCGACATATGGACTTGTGAGTACACTACACAGTCCTACATCAGTGTTACCTCACATTGGATTGATGATGATTTTAAGCGCACACATGCTATTCTTCAATGTAAAGCATTTGATGGAAGACACACCGCATTAAACATTGCTGATGCACTGCAAGAAATTATCCAAGCGTGGGACATACCTGCTAACAAGTGTCACCTGGTCTTGAGGGACAATGCTGCAAACATGCGGAAAGCCATGTCCGAGGCAGGAGTTCCAAGTGTTGGCTGTTTTGCGCACACGCTCCAGTTGTGCATCCACGACAGTCTTTTATCACAACAAAGTGTCTCTGACCTGATCGCACTGTCCAGGAAAACTGTTGGTCACTTTAAGCACTCTTCAAGTGCTCAATCAAGGCTTTCTGCTCTACAGCAGGAGTTGGGGCTGCCAAATCACCATTTAATCCAGGACGTGTCAACACGATGGAATTCGACATATCTGATGTTCGATCGTTTAACAGAACAAAAACGTGCCGTAAACATCTACGTGTCCGAAACAGATGGTATGCAACATATTCATGCACAGAGGTGGACTCTGATGGAGGATGTTCTCAAGGTGCTCAAACCCTTCGAGGAGTTAACTAGAGAAATAAGCGGAGAAAATGCATGCATATCCACTGTCCTGCCAGCTGTGATGATGTTGAAGCGCTATGTCCACAACGAAACAGACGATCATGGAATAAAGCAGATGAAAACCCGCTTGCTGAAATCTCTGCAGGATAGATTTGAGGGAAGCGAGCAGAATAGCCACTTAGTTGTGGCAACAAGTCTGGATCCCAGATATAAAACGAAATTTTGGGGGAGTGACACAGAACAGTGTCGATCAAAGTTGCTTGTGCAGGAGGCCGTTTCCCGTTTATCTGAATCCGATCACGACGCATCTGCTAGGCCTACTACTTCAACTGAACAGCCTGAGGAGGAACACGGCCTGACAGTTCGCACTAAACGACACTGTTCAGGAATCTGGAGTGGCTGGGACGATCTGTACCGTAGCAATACAGAGGCAGTCACATCGGGTGCTGACGTGGAGATAAGCGTTTTTTTCGGTGAGCCTTTGATTCCTCTTAGAGAGGATCCTCTTCTGTGGTGGAAGACAAACCAGCAGCGTTTTCCACTGCTGGCAAAAACGGCAAAGATCTACCTCTGTGCGCCACCGACCTCTGTGCCCAGTGAAAGACTTTTCAGTACTGCTGGGGACATTCGTTCCCACACTCGCAACCGGCTGTCACCTGTTAATGCCGAGCGTCTTGTCTTTTTGAAAGGAAACTCTCATTTAATGTGAAAGGTTAGAAGATGTGTGTGATCTTCCGTAATATTTTTCGTTTTATTTGGCTACTGTTCTAATCGTAGCCTACTGTTATAAACGAAAACTAAACAGCCCTACTATCCATGTTTAGCCTATTGAGTAAATGTTCAATAACATTAATTTCAGTTAAGTCACCAAACATATTCTGATTTAAAAAAAGAAAAACACTTTTCTTTGCATTGTTGCACTTTTATTGACAGGTTTTGGTTTGAACTTGGGTAAGCATAGGTAATTGTCAAAATAGTTTTTCCCACTTGTCATCCTGGCATAATGTTGCTGCTTATTCTTTTTTTATTCTTTTATTTTTTTTATTTTTTATTTTTTCAGTTTATAAAATAAATAAAATAAAATGAAATAAAAATACACTGCTGTGGACGTTGTTTACTTCATTAATGTGTTTTACTGTGTTAATGAAAAAAGGATAGGAGTAGGATTCGGTATTCGGTTTCGGATTCGGCCGAATCTTAAACAGTGGATTCGGTATTCGGCCGAACCCCAAAAATCTGGATTCGGTGCATCCCTAGTTAGTATTCATTTACGAATGTCAGAAATGTGTGCTTAAACGAGCCGTTTAGATTTCTCCCCTACTCTTACGTCACAGTAAGGGAAGGACTAACTCCACCCTCCTCTCTGAGCAGCTCCGCCCACCAGGTAGAACTGCTAGCGCTTCCTGATCCGCCACGTTTTCTTGAGAGCGCTAGTGGATTAATCACAGTGACGAAGGCTTGCTCTTCTGAAGTAATATTTGTGACCCGATCTGCCGTAATGAGTCGGAAGTCAGCGTTCTGTTTATTTAGATACGGGCCGATTATGTTGAAAAACATCAAAAATATCGATTTTTTTTTTGGTCTTATATGAAAGAAAAGGTCTTCAAAATTAATCTCCCAAAGTTTCATCATGGAAATAATTGTGAAAATGTACTTAAATGGCTATTTAAGCTGAGTTGCAGCTCTCAAATCTTACAAAAGAATGTCCAAAATAAATGCTGTTTTCGCTTTATTTGATAAATATTTTTGAAATAATTGAAGCTTCTAAAGTGTCTAAATGCCTGTAGTAAAATTTTGTTGTTGAATACTGGGTGCATCTCTTTGGATGCTATGGATTGTTAAAGATATCAACAAAAAACTGACGAAAAACTTTAAATGCGATTTTCTCGGTTTTTCAGTTGGAAAATGGTGCTGCGATACCATAATTCAAACGATTGTAACTTGACAACCGTTTAAGATATAGCTTTGACCAAGATATCATTTTAAAGCGTATTTTCTCATCTTTTCAACGATTTTTCAACCAAAACCTCAATTTTGAATTTTGGGCCACTGTGACTCATTTTGCCAGATCAGGTCACATTTTAAGTTCTGTGTGCTTCAACTTAGTATTATCAATCCTAGCAACTTATCCTCCACACCCGAGAAATTATAATTCGTACAAAAATTTCCTTTTACTTTGTTTCTTGTAACAACCTTTGTTACTCGTAACATTTTGTGCCGTAATTTGTTTTTGCAGTGACACAAAAACACATTTTTTCTTTTGGAAACCGATGCTAAAGGGGCGATACTGGCATCTAAAATCCTTAAGGTGCAAAATCCTAAACCTTCATCCAAGCATGTTCCAGTTATTCTGTGCCAGCGTAAGGCAGATTTGTCGAGTTGTGATGATCTGCTAAGGTTCTGCTGGCAATGCACAAGGAGTCAGAACCATTAAAATACCTCTGGTAAAACTATCCAAAAGGTCTCGTTTGAAAAAAAGCACGCGTGACGCAGCTGACGTCATCTAGTGTGCACTGAAGTTTGAGCCTAATTGACCATGCAAACCTCTCTACCAGGTACAAAACCTCTTTTTGGAACCCTCTTGCCCTTCTTACCCTTTTCTGACACTGACGCTGAGCGTGTGGCAAAGAACAGACATCTAATGGCACCGTTCACGTCCGTTCGTAGTTAGTCACACCATTTTTAAGTATAGTGCCCCATTAACCTCAGCGTGATGTAGGTCTCCGGGGCATTTGCTTTCACCTCATCTCTGTTTGATGCGTCAGCATTCCCTAAGCTTTAAACCCCCACTCCTACCCCCTCCTCAATGCACACACACACACACACACACCAGAGCATGTGACTCAGTCCTACCAGGACCCTTACTGCAGCCGGGGGCCTGCCTGACTGTAATTATGCCACAGTGAGTCACTGCGTGCGCGAGAGAGAATGCGGACAAAAGCTGTCACTATAGGACATGTCCGTGCAGTCGTGACGTTACTCAGAGGGAGAAAAGGAGGAGTGTGCGGGAGAGAGTGAAGATTCTATGTTGGGGATTGTGTCAGTCCACTGTAAGTCATTTGTTTGCAGAAGGACACTTGTGTCTCTGTTTCTCTTCTCCAGGATAATAAGGACTTTGTGAGAGACCTGACCTCCAGTGAGCTCCTAGGTGCACTAATGCTGCAGATGGGTCACAACCGACAGTTTCACCTCTTTACTCTCAAGTTGTAAAGCTCAATTCATACTCAGGGGTAGGACTGGGCAATTAATCAAAAATCAAAACCCAGGTTCACGATCTCTAATTGAAGTAATCTTGCCCAGGTCAGTTATTGGGGCAGTTGGTAGCGTAACAGTTAGGTGAGTTCGCCTTGGAATTGGAACGTCGCTCGTTCATATCCCGGACTGGTAAAGGCACCGTCCCCAGTCACTGCTCCCTAGGCGCTGCCCATGTCAGCTGTCCGCTGCTCCTTCACAGATGGGTCAAATGCAGATTTTTACTACTTCTAAAACTACTGCGTTTTGTCATGTAACTCTGCCCTGTCTGTGTCTCAAACATATGCACTCTGTCATTAGAAAAAATATCCCAGCTGCAGTACAAACCGTGATGATGACAAACATTCCCGTCCAAAAAAGACAAAATAATTGTTCATGTATTGTAATCGAGGTAAAATGTGACCCTCCACGGCAAAACCAGTCGCTTGTCGCACATTTTCAAAATTGAGTTATGTTTTCATGAAAGGGCATAAATCAAGCTACAAAACGTTACCTATATGGAATGAATCGGACGACATATGACTGAGATATCAACATTCAAAGGAGTCGGGTTTCTCCTGTCACGCCTGTCCTATCTGCCTTTGAAGTTGACTATCGCCGTAGCGCTCACAGACGCATGGTGCGGTCGCGGCTACATTTGCATTTACGGTAGCCTACGCTGCATTCACAGCCACACGGATAGCCTACCTGCGTTAGGTTAACTGAACTCGGGAGACGAAGATGGATTCCGGAGAAATATCTTCACGCTAGTCAACCAGTGGATTTACCGTAAATATTGGAGTAGAGCGGTCAAAACAGAAACTTTTAACATTCTGCTGGAATTGAATTCCTCACCTCAAGAAAGTCACGTTTTTAGGATGGAAAGGATAAGTTTTTCAGCAAAATTTACTCACAACAGTACAGTATAGACCTTCCACTGTTTCAAAACACTAAAAACAAAAAATCCAAAATTTTACCCCACGCAACATAAACGCTCGTTTTTCTCGGAAACCTCCGCTGCGACAAGCGACAGGTTTTGCCGTTGCAGAGTCACAAATCTTAAATTAGAAAACATTGGTGAAGATCAGTAAACTGCATAACAGCGAATTTCTTCTGTAGAACGTTTGGTGAATGAGGCTCATTGTTTTTAGCATGAAATAAGTCTTGTAAATAATACTTGCTGTAGTCATAGAGTCTGTCTCTGCTCTGCTAACTGTGCAATTGTTCGCATGTGGCATATACATTTGCAGCTCGGAAGCCAAAAGCTGTTTTAGTGCTTAACTTCCCCCCACCCCCAAGCGCCCGGGGCATTCCTCAGGGCTCCAGCAGGACTCTGTTCTGTCCGTTTCAGGATTTGACTCCGGTGTTTGCTGTCACGTGACGGACTGGAGTCCACACTGAGTCAAGAGGAGTCCAGGGGAGAGTGACGAACGAAGCCTTGATGGCGAAAGAGCAGCCCCGGGCCACTAGTGGGTGCTGTGGTTATGCGTTTACCGATGCCCGTCTTGATTGGCACTGGGTTGAGTGCTGTCAGTGGTGAATTTAGATCAAGAGAGGAGCTCTGCTGTGTTTGCAGTCTGTCTCTCACCATACAGATCTGGAGACTTGGGAGCTTGTGTCAGGAGGTTTAAGAATGAAGGCTGTCTAAAAACATAAATCAGAGTTCTAAACATGAATGTGTCACTGCAGTGTATGTTAAGGAAGGGCAAAATATTTCTCAATATTCTCCTAATTTTCCCAAAGATTATTGATACGTATTGTGTAGAGTCCAACCAATGAATCAGTCTCTCCAGGATTTCGCGGTCCTTTTTTGAGATTGTCTTAAAATGTCAGATTTTGCAGCAGCTTTTCTAAAAATAAAGAAATAAATAAAAATCCAAAAGCGTTGAAAGTTGCGGCGTTTTAGGCATTTGGTTGCAACGTTGGGGAAAGAAGTTGCAGTTTTAATATATATTTTTTCATGTATTGTAATTATTCGTTAACAATTCATTAAAATTGGCTTTTTTTTTCATAAAAAATAGACTCCGGTCCCCGCAACCTGATGGGGATTAAACGGTTCAGATAATGACTGACTGACTGACAAAATCACTATTATTTGTGTTAACCTTTTAGTTATTTTTGAAGGTAAATCTGAAGCGTTTTCATCACATGCTTCCAGCGTCTTCCAAACGTAATAAGGAAGTAAGTTCGCTGAGATACGGCTCAACGTTTTGTGGAAAACGACAATGACAGGTCAAAAATGACGGGAAGGTTGTGGTAATTAGTCAGAATTGCGCTGTCGCGATGAATTTGCGGAGATTGGCAGAATTTGTGTTAATACTTGCGATCGCAACATCGCGAAAAACTGGAGAGTCTGACGAATCTTTGAGACAATATCATGACATTAACCCAAGTTGCTCTAGGAAGACTGTCCCTGTAATTACGAAAAAGAAGACGTTCTGAATAATAATGTCTGCTAAATGCAATAAATGCACATACGGAATATTAATTTATTTTGAAAAATACATAATATCATGACGAAAATGTCTTATGTTAGTAATGTACCATCAAGCAGAGAAAACTGAGAATTCCAAGAATAAAAGCTCCAAGGTTAAAAACAGACTTTCACTTTGTCATTTATGATAACAAGAAGGATGATAAAAATGTCAAAGCAGAGCAGCGTAGGACAGAATTAATCAACTGGATAAAACAAGTGCAAGGACACAGCAGCTTATAAGAGAGGATTAGCCGAAAGGGAGAAGAACACACCCAGCATAACCTTTTGGAAAATATCTGGCCCAGCGGTGTCTGGCTTTTAATATAATGAGGGTGTCAGATCTGGAGAAGGACAGTTTAATTATATTGTAAGCACAAATAGAAATGAAAAATATGAAAAAGAACTGGTTGATAAAGACACTCGTATTAATGTCTTCATTGTGTTATCTTCTTTGTTTATACCAATGATGGAACACGTGTTGGATGCTGTTTGAATCATTAAAAGCTTGTTTCTCACATTTAAACTTTTGTTTAGACACACAATAAATAAACCAAAAATTCAAACACAGCTCAAGTAAAAACATTAGTTTATTGTTGTGGTCAAGATTTTAATTCATTTGATTTATTTTAGTGTTTTGTATTATTTTGATTATTTGTCATCACACCACAGCCAGCAAACTGTGCACCTCTGCATTTGATTCATCTGTAAAGGAGCAGTGGGCAACTGTCGTCTCATGAGTACCTCAGTGGTACCTTTTCCGGCCCGGGACTTGAACTGACAACCCTCTGGTCACAGGGCCAACTCCCCACTACTTTTCACATTAATATTTGGAAATGAATTGTTCAGCTAATTAGTCTGTAAAATGGCACTTTCTTGCTGATTACGTCAAGTCAAGTCAAGTCAACATTTATTTCTAAAGCACATTTAAAAGCAACAGTGTTGCACCAAAGTGCTGTACAACAAAATACAAATTTGACAACATAAAAGAAACTTAAACACAACTTAATGTACACTAGTGGAAATTTGATTCTATTTAAAAAATGTTTGTATTTACGGTAGCCTACGCTGCATTCACAGCCACACGGATAGCCTACCTGCGTTAGCTTAACTGAACTCGGGAGACCAAGATGGATTCCGGAGAAATATCTTCACGCTAGTCAACCAGTGGATTTACCGTAAATATCACGCTAGTCAACCAGTGGATTTAGCGTAAATATTGAAGTAGAGCGGTCAAAACAGAAACTTTTAACATTCTGCTGGAATTGAATTCCTCACCTCAAGAAAGTCACGTTTATAGGATGGAAAGGGTACGTTTTTCAGTCAAATTTATTCACAACAGTACAGTATAGACCTTCCACTGTTTCAAAACACTAAAAACAAAAAATCCCAAATTTTACCCCACGCAACATAAACGCTCGTTTTTCTCAGAAACCTCCGTTGCGACAAGCGACTGGTTTTGCCGTGCAGAGTCACATATGTACAATGCATGATGATGCTGATGATGATGTAACCCAACTAACTTGTATTGTGATAGACAATATGACAAGATGCAATACAAACATTTTAAAATACTTAAGATTATTGTATTGATAACAGTTCTGATGACTACTATTTAAATAAACTTTACAGACGTTCTGTATGGTGATCCGTCTCGTGTCAACTGTATCGTGTATTGTAATGCAACGTTGTTGTCAAAACCTTGCCTGTGTAGTTGTAGAATCACAACTGGCTGCCTTTGAAACATCGTTCAAAAACAACTTTTGTGTTCAGCTTTCGAACGTCACATCCAATTTCGTTAGGGGACGTCCAAAAAACCTCCCCCCGAGCGGCCTTCTTTTTGCAAGGACTTGCAGCGTTCTGTCCCAAATCAAGCTAAGGCAGATGTTGCGGCTTCATGGCGCTCTGCCAGCCTGGCAGCATGCGAGTAATTAAAAAAGTCAGTCATGCTCTGTGGCGAGGTACCGGTCAGGGCAGCTCAGAATGAACAGAAGTGAGTAGGATGAGGATGAATGAAAAGGGAGGGGGGGGGAAGATGTATAGAGGTGTGAAGGGTGGTCACATCAGTGGCTGATGACAAAGTTTTGGAATGTTATAGGTGTGAACAGTGGTTTGGTGTCAAATGAATAGGAGACAAGGGGAGGATGGAGGGATGAAAATAAAGGGGGAGTAAAAAGAAAAGAGGTGTGTAGGGTGGTCACATTAGTCGCTGATGACATTTCATGGTGTCAGACTAAAGCATAAAGGATTTGGAATGCTATAAGCGTGAACAGTGGCTCAGTGTGAAATGAATGGGAAAGAAAGGGAGGACGGAGGGATAAGTCAAGTGAAAGTAAACTTTAAAAAGGAGGAGTGTAGCAAGGGACCAGCGAGAATGGACAGGTGTGTCAGGCTGATAGCCAGTGGCTAATTTGGTGATTTTAAGCAGTTTAAAGTTTAGGAGCTGTTAAAAACCTGGAAAAATGAATAGAAGTCAAGGTGATGGAGTAGATGGATTAAATGAAAAGACGTCTCCTTCGGAGAGTTTGGAGGTTTTATGTTGATGAATTGGCTGAGTGAGAGCGGTCTGCAAAATTTCCCCATTTTACTCTGTTATACAACAATGTCAAAAATGACTTGAGCGCAGCCGATTTTAGAGTACAGATTCCCGTGGTGGCGTGTGGGATCCAGATGAGTAGTACAGAATCTTGCTGTTGGGGGATTTTAAAAAGAGTGTGGGAGGCTTTGGCTCTCGGAAAACATCTGCCTGCTTTGATGCACGATTGAACCGACGAATGTGCAGTTTTTTTTCAGGAAATGGTGTCTGATAAAGGGATGTGCGTAAAATAAAGACGTTTGTCTAGGCCCAAGTCCTTCTGCTGTTCATTAAACTGTGAATGTTAATCCAATATTTGATTCCCAGAATTATGCTCGTGTTCAACGTTCATTGAGCTAATACATGAGTCATGATGTTTCTGTGGGATTTAGCAGATGCCCTGATGTACTGTACATTTCCTTATTAAAGGGACCGTCTCCCTGGAGCAGCTTGGAGTTAAGGGTCTTGCTCAGGTGCCTGACGGTGGCAGTTCTAGCAGTGGGACAGAATTGGATTTGAAGCTATGACCTCTTGTATCCCTTTTCCACTACACTGGTGCTGGTGCCAGGTGCTGGTTCTGGTGCTTGGGCGGTGCTGAACTGGGAACCAGCCGAGAACTGGCCCGCATTCACACTGACCAGGGAGCTCAGCGGGAGCCGCATGATAATACGTCGCAGGTCACGTCCACTAAACGAACGGTTGTCCGTACGAAGCCTGCAACTTTTAGTTCTTCCCTTATTTCTTCATATATGTTCTTCTTTCTCTGTGCACTTTCCTAATTGCTAAAAGAGCTTTAATTTCTTCCGCGCTCCACGTTACCGGACTTTGGCTCTCCGCCATTTTCTCTTCTAAAGCTACAATCACTCCGCCCACCTCTCGTGACGTCACGGGTTCTCGTTGCTAGACCAGCAAAGTTTAGGTGCCGGTTCGGAGCTTGTTTTAGGGCACCGGCACCCGTTTTTTTTCTGTGGAAAGGTGCGGCACTGGTTCCAAAATTGGGAACCGGCACGGGAACCAGAGAAGTGGAAAAGGGGTATGAGTCTATGGCTGGGCAGTTAATTGGAAATGAATTAAAAATCCGACGTTGAGAACCTCAAATTGACAATCTTTCCCATAATGGTCACATTATTTTTTAAACGTTGATGTTTAGTTTCTCGTGATATTGGTAAGGTATGTGCTGTAAATATGCTCAACCATTAAAGCTGAGATATTTTTTCCCAATGAATATTCTTATCTTGGTGATTTTAAAAACATGAAACAGACACAGATGTAGTGGCAGTGGCATGGGTAAGACTACGCCGATTAGAGGTTCTGAATGTTGGAGCAAAGCTTGAGACTTTTATTCGGGAGTTGACTCTAGAGCATGTGCAGAGACTGGCGTTGGGTTTCTCGTCATACCCTTGTGGGCGTTTTTGAGACTGTGGGCCCGGTTTCCTGCTGCTTTTCTTTGATGTCTGTCCTCCGGGTGTCAACCCATCCTCCTCCCCAAAGGAAGTCATGTTCCAGCTCACTGCAGGGCATTGTGGGAAGATTCCTAGCTTAAGTCTCACTATAAGTGTTGGTTATTCGACGGCTCTGGTATAGTTTTAAACAGAAAATGTTATTTCAATCTTAATATGAGAACCTGGCGATTTGACTATCACCTTATTTTTACAGGAAAAAGTACTTGGAGCCAGAGCTCTAAAAAAACACTGTAAAAAAACACAAAAAAACACAAAAAACAACAGTGACAATGCGGTGCGCCCTCTGGTGGACAAACTATGCCATCACCATACTAATAACGTGGTTGAAGATTCCATCTTCCCTCTTTTATTTTTTAAATTGTCATTTATCGGTGTCAGCAAGTCCTCCACCCCAGAGGAAGTCAAACTCCAGCTCACTGCAGGTGATTGTAGGACGACTCGCAGCCGAAGTGTTGCTGTAATTTGAAGGCCCTGGTTTATAAATCGTCAATTATATAATCTGTTCTTAGTTGTGAGAACTTGCGTTTGCACTTGTCATTAAGATTGATTACCCTAACAAAGGGTTTGTAGACAATAACTATACAATAATAATCAAAACTGGCTGATGACAATATATGAAATTATTACCCAGTAACTAATATTTGTGGATTTGTGGCTTTAAAAGTTGGGCTCGAGTTAGGGTTACAGGGAAACAATGCCATGCTTGAATTTGTAATCAGATGTACTTGTGAAGATGGACACATCAGATTATCTTGACTTCTTAAAAAACTTGAAACGAGTGCACGAAACACCACTGAAGAATGTGGTGGTTTGTTTTTTGGAAGTATAGTTACTGTTTCAGAAATACTGTTCCTCTCTATTTAGGAAAAATTTTAAAATATGTTTTTAGTCTTTAGATTTAGTAGTAGTGGATTTTGTAAGGTTTCTTTAACTGTATCTGTTGATAATTTGTATTTTAATTTGCACAGGAATAATAAGGGTACATTTCACTACCCGTTGAACTGGTATAGCTAGAGCTGGGCGATATGAACAAAAACATTATCACAATATTGTTTGTCATATTGATCAATTTCAATAATTATCACGATATATTGTCATATTGTGTTTTTTTTATGTTTAGTTTTTTTGGATTCTTATACAGACTGAATGAACAAGTTAAAATAATCAAACAATATTAAACAAATAATTTTCAGCAAATTTCTACTTGAAGAGCCCTGAGAACTGGGGGAAAAAATTGCCGCTGCCAAAGAACAGCTAAAGAGAGCTGTCAACACCTCACTTCCAGAGCGCTTTCTCGGTGCTTGTTGTTGCTAAGTTACGAAAAGCGTTATCTGGTACTTACACGTTTGTATTTTATTAGTTTTTTCCCAGACAGCATTTGTTGTCAAAGCGTCCGCCGTAACTATAAAACACTGCATTTTCATCGCCTTTTTTCACTCACCGCGACATCTTTTCTAACGGCCGCGACATACTCAACGCTACGTGACGGGTGCGCTTGCGCTTAATCTTGAGGACTCCAACAGGTGGCAGCGTACACCATAAAAGCGTCCAGTCTGCCGTTAGGTGACAGAAGAAGAGGAAGAAGTAGAAAGCGGCAGTGAGAGAAAACATTTTGCTGTGAAATGAGGACGATAGAAAATTATTTGCATTCGGATGTTACAAAGGTGCAAAAAACCCGGTGAAACCTTTCAGCCGTGTTGATAGTAAACAACGATGCTGACGTTACGTGGCAAAACTTTATCATACAGCCGCCCTAATTTTTCAAGAGGTACTGCAACTCTCATAAATTTATGACGACATGCTCAGCGGATGCGTCAAGAGTACGCTGAGAACGCGTGCCAGACATGATGCGCGTGCATAAGTGCTCTGAACGTTAAGTACATCTCGGCACGCGACCGCTAATGTTTACCACGCGGCTTTGTCGTGTGTTAAGGGCACATTTGCGTCATTGGGCGCGATTGGCTGTTGTGCTGGCGTTATGGCAAGCTACGTGATTGGCCAAAGATGTCTGTCTATCTCAACGCACTGTCGCATAGTGGACAAACAAGTGTGATCGAATTTTATAGCTCAGTTTATCATCGTTATCGTCATCACATTTTTCTCGATAAAATATCGAGATCGTTTTATCGCCCAGCACTAGGTATAACTATATATGTGACAAATAAAGAATCTTGAAATCTTCAATAGCGGCACACTAATGTACAGTATTAGTGTCTACTGTCTGTGTTTTGTCTCTGATTTGTGAAGAAAACCTTGAGGATTTTGTAAAGCTCTGAACTGATGTTGGATGATGTCGTTTGGCATGAGGTGCATGTCTCCAGCCGTCATCTGTCATACTGTTGGCCAAGAGCTGGCACACTGTAAACCAGCACCACAGCAGCAGAAGGAGATGGAGTCTCTTACCGCTACACCCTCTTTTGTCTCTTAAACTAAGACCCCGTTTACATATAACCGGGTACCTGGGAAAACGATGATATATCCATGCGTTTTTGCCTTCCATTTACACAACAACAAAAGGGTTAATTCACTGAAAACGATTATTTCTGAATCCTCGGTCCAAAGTGGAGATTTGGGAAAACTCTGTTTTCACTTGTGCATGTAGACAGAGGAAAACGGAGTTTGAAGTTTTCAAACGTGGCAGTCTTTCTCAAATTTCTTACTTTTATTTACAATCGCTTGCACAGTCTCACGAGGGAGCCAGGTGTTCATTTCAGCACATTATGCCTGTAGAACTCAGCATGTGGCAAATAAAGAATCTTTAATCATTTCTGCCATGAAATAAAAAGGACGTTTCTGGACAAATCCGTCGATCGGACGTGGCGTGGCGAGCGGCAGACGGAGCGGTTCCCTTGTCGAAACATACGGGCCCAGGCCGGAAAAGTAATGGCGCATTCTTCTCATGTTCAACAGCGTATATTTTGCAGATTATGTTTTTCTGCTCAGTTTCCGAGACCCTAAATCCAAACCATGTCCAGATTATGGACGTTGCACCGGTCTTCTTAACGAGCTGCTCTTTCGTACACTCTCTCTCCTTTTCTCGAAAACAAATGCCTCGTGGTGTGGTTTTCGCGCATTTGACGCGACTCGATTACGTCATTTTCGCGGGCGAGGAGCGGAAATATCAGCGGTATGCCAGTATGATCAAAATCTCTATCGATGGCCAAATTTATATCTTTTATACCGTTTATGCCGTCCACTCCTACTATCAGATGCAACTTCAAAAGCTAGAGTGTTTTGAAAGTATATTCGCTACTGATAAGCTACTGAAAAAAGAAGTTGGTAGCACTGTTACTGAGCTACTGCCCAACACCGCTACGGTTGTAGTCACTGCAGTTCAGCTCCTGCAGGGCAAGCAGTCTCTCTGACAGATAGGTTGTCAGGGGCCAAAGGTTTTTTCTTGTGTGTGTGTGTGTGTGTGTGTTTGGGAAGGGGGTGGCGGGCGGATGGTGTGATTGATGGAAGTTTGGCGAAGAGCAACCTGACCTCATTGTGCATGCTGCTGTAATCTGCTTGAATCAGAGTTTCAGAGTTTGGTTATGAAAGTGCGGTTGTTGTTTTTTTTTCTGGCTTTCGATGGTTTGGCAGAGACATGGCAGGACTGATAACAGAACAGACGACAAAACATCTTTCTCATTCTCTTTCCCTCTACCTCTCCCTCTGTCTCTCTTTTCTCTGTCTCTCTTCATCTTTCTTATTATTTTCTTTTCTTTCTCTTGCTCCAGTTTTGTCTCTCCCTTTACATTTTGAATTCTCTCTCCAACCATTTTTTCCTCACTTCCTTCTGTTTTCTCTAGCGCTCTTTCCATTTTGATTTTTTTCTCTTTCCCTCTCTTTCTCGTTTTGATTTTGCTCTGATTTCTCTTCATTGTTCTTTCTAGCTCTCTACGTTTCTTTCTGCTTAGTTTCTGTCTCGCTCCACCCTCTCTCTCTCTCTCTCTCTCTCTTTCTCCGTTTTATCTTTCTCTGTTTTTATTTCTCTCTCTCATCTTTCTCTCTTTCTCCACCGTTGTCTATATTGTGTTCACACATTTTCTGTCTTTACTATCATTAAGGCTGATCACATTTCATTCTTCACGTCAACTCTCTCTCTCTCTCTCTCTCTCTCTCTCTTTCTCATCTATCTGTCTCACGCTTTGTCTCTCACGCTCTCTTTCCTTCTGTCTTTCTCTTTTACACAGGACATAAAGATGAAAATATTTATATATGTATATTTACTTCTTTTTCATGTCTGCTCCCCCAACCATTTATCCGTCTTTACTTTTAGCCTGTCCATTTCCCTTTCCCCACTACAACTCTCGCCACTCTCTCCCTCCTTTTCCTCCCTCCTTCTCCTCCTTTTCCTTGTCCTTTCCCTTCACCCCTCCTCCCTTCCCTCGGAGCTCTCCGCCCTCCTCCTTTTTATTCTCCTCCCTCCCTTCACTTCTTTTCCTGCTCCACTAGTGAATGAGACCCCCTCCCCCCACTTCCACCGCTCTCTCTCGCTCTCTCTCTCTCTCTCACACACACACACACACAAACCTGTACAGCTATCTTTGTGGGGACATTTCATAGCCTCCCATAATGACTAGATGTATCTAATTCTGTAATACAAACCCTAACCTTAACCTCAGTAACCAAAAGCACATCTTTTATCTCGTTTAGTTTCTCAAAGAAAACAAGCACATTTTCTATAAAGTCATTTCTCCTCATGGGGACTTCTCAAATGTTCCCCCAAAAAACGAATAAAAGTGATTTTATGGGACAAAACGGCCCACAAAGGTCCCCACAACGCGTAAAAACATGGCGTGCGCACACACACACACACACACACACGTAGTCTTGTCCCCTCCCACTTTTGACCGTCTGCTCGACACGTTCGATCCGAAGCTTCACTCCAGCGTCCAGCGGAGAGACGGAATGCTTTTCTTCGCGGATTACGGTGACTAAAGAAGGTCCCGGCTGTATGTCAGTGTGTTAGTGTGTGTGGGTGAGAGAGGGTGTGTGGCGAGAGACCCTGGATTTGAGGGATAACATTACCAAGGGTCGAGGGGCTCCGAACGCGCCGGCTTGTGATTTTTAATGGAAGGGCTCTACCACGGTAAGCGCATCTCCTGCTAACCGCTGAAAATACACAAATACATGTGAGCGAAAGTGTGTGTTTTTGTGTGGAAGAGAGAATGAATGAGTTTGTCAGTTATTCTCTTATCGCGGAGTGCAAGCCTAACTGCATGTGGCTGGAATAAAGTGACATAAATGTTTTAATTCTAGCTGAGAAATTAATCTTTTAGCGTCGACGCGGCAGTCGTCACATGGCAGGAGGCGCAATGTCAAGTGGTGCTGCACAGTGCTGGCCAAAATTGATATTGCATTATTTTTCACACGGATTAAGCCTAGTCTTGGACTATATTGCACTACAAATGGAGATTCACCATTGAAACTCAAAGCCAGTCTTGGTATAAGCTTAATCACAGTTGTGGAAAGTGTATCACGACACGTTTCATTTGTCTTACTGGACATTGCACATGCACACATCGCAAAGATGATGCTGTTACGAAATATTGTGCAGCCTTAAAGCCAAGAGAGGCAAATATAATGACATTTTGTTGCTTAATAACAAAGGAACTGATTGCCATTGGCTGACCGCAGAGAATTATAGTATTATAGATGACCTGTATAATAAACTACCTAATTTTTTTTCATTTATAGAGCACTTCAGTCACAGCACTGAGCTGCTTTAGTGTGTGTTCTGTTGGAATGAACTCCTAAAGATAAACATTTGCCCTAAAAGTATGTCTTAGTATAAAAGATGAATTTTCAGCTTTGTTTTTATTGTTAACACGCTTTTTCGTATATCGTAATTGCATTTATTGTAGTAATTATATTTTCTAGGTAGATGCGCCGCCCTTAAAAAATCACCACAATTTTTTGAGCATGTTTGTTTTCCTTAACAGAGCTAGTAAAGTAATTTGTGGAGTATTTCTGATATTTTTACAAGTTGAAATATATTTTACCGCAAGAAAAATTGTTGAAATATGCTATATTCATTTCTAGCATTATTTAAGCTTTATTAAATCTATGAAAAATACCATGTATCACAGAGTTTAAGCACATGGAGATTCTCCAGGTCAGCTTTTATCCAAGATGGACCAGAGTGTAGTAGCCGGTAGTGTAAAACTTGCTTCCACAGGTCAGATCTCTGTAAGCTCATCTCCAAATGGTCACATAGAGATGAACAGGCGCTGTTTAACCGCACAACTGTCCTTGTTTTGGCCCTTTGCCAAGGACCAACGATTGTCGCATCATCACTGCCTCATAGGATAATAGCCTGTCACTATGACGAATTGCCCCCTTTAGTTCCTTAAACATGACCTCAGCGAAGGACAGGACGCCGGATGGACCGTCCTTCCTCCCTGCCTCCCCAGATCATGGTCTTCTGGTTAATATTTAATGACAAGTTATTATTTTGCTCCATTTTGATCAAATATTGATGCCATGTCAGACGGGCAGGAAGAGGCGGGAGATTAAACGGACGGTAGCGTTAGCGCCTTAGGAATGTAGGTCACGGCCATGATGGCTAGTTGATGTATGTATGGGAAAGGTTAACTCTTTTCTGCATGAATTTATGATGCACTAGATCACAACATAAGAGCGGTTGTCGGCTTAAAGTAGACACGGCAGGAAAGAGTTGGATCAAGATTGAAAGAGTTAAATCAATTTGTGAAATATTTGTTGAGTATGACGGCATACGTTGTCTAGATGGTAGTTAAGTGTTGTTTACACGTACAAATTGAAATACAGCCAATTATTTTGTTTTTTGCTTTACTAAGAGGTGTCTAAAATGTCAGGGAGAATATTACTAGGGGTCTAACGATACATTAGTCTACTCCACGACATCACACATCAGTTGTTCTGTTATTGTTAAAAGATAAGATTTTTAAAATTTCTTTAAATGTCTGGTTGAGTTCGGGAATGAACGCGTCAAATGAAATTTTAGTTGCTTTTGGTGATTTGTTATGAATGAAAGGTTAAATTAGCGTATGATATTTGTCTCGCATCGATCACTGCTTCCTGAGTAGAATTGAATCGAAATTGTATCACAGACTCTGTGATATTGGCAGACGTTGAATGGTTGACCATTGAATCAATATAATAATAATAATGATAATATAACGGTAATTAGTGCTGGGCGATAAAACGATCTCAATATTTTATCGAGAAAAATGTGATGACGATAACGATGATAAACGTAAGCTATAAAATTCGATCACACTTGTTTGTCCACTATGCGACAGCGCCTTGAGATAGACAGTATCTTTGGTCAATCACGTAGCTTGGCATAACACCAGCACAACAGCCAATCGCGGCCAATGATGCAAATTTGCCCATAGCACGCGAAGAAGCCGCGTGGTAAACATTAGGCGGCCTTAAGAAAAGATGTCGGACAACCAGGACGCCGTGGTGAGTGAAGAAGCGGATGAAAATGCAGGGTTTCCCGCAGCGCTTTATAGTTACGCGGCCGCTTTGACAACAAGTGCGTCCCGCCTTGACTACGTCCGCCTGGGAAAAAAATAATAAAATACGAACGTGAAAGTACCCGATGAGGCTTTTCGTAGCTTAGCAACAACAAGCACCGAGAAAGCGCTCTGGTGGTGAGGTGTTGACGGCTCTCTTTTGCCGTTCTTTGGCAGCGGTTATTTTCAAAACAAATCCTATGACTGCTAAGCGCCTTAAGCGGAAAAAAGGTTGTTGTTTTTTTGCGGCAGTGCTCAGAGCACTTTAAGTAGAAATTTGTTGAAAATTATTTGTTTAATATTGTTTGATTATTTTAACTTGTTCACTCAGTCTGTATAAGAATCCAAAAAAACCAATGACAATATATCGTGATAATTATCGAAATTGATCGATATGCCAAAAAATATCGTGATAGTGTTTTTGTTCATATCGCCCAGCTCTAACGATAATATAATATAATGATAATATAATAATAACCATTGAATCTATAATAATGTTTGGGGATGAAGCTTGTGATTTGCATCCTTAATTATGACCTCTTTTCCTCTGCTCTGATGCCTTTCCAGTGCCATGTTCATGCAAATGTGTGTTGGTGCACACAGATGACCTTAATGTGTGTATTGTTTTGCGTGACTCTATGCGGTAAATGTTTATCCGCGTATGACTGGAGGAAGAAGCTCCGGCTCTTGCTCGAGTGCATACATTAGTCATGGCCTGTTCATGCCTGAACTATTCATCGAGGCTAGAACGAGAATGTTTAGCAGGTGTTTGGAGCATCTAGGGCAGTGTGTGAGTGCCGTTGTAGGGCAGCGTGTGAGTGTGATTGCTGTAGTAGGTTTTTTTGAATCTACTGCAGTGCGTGACTGTAGCCTCAGGCTCTTGTTTAAGCCTTGCTCCAGTTTCTGCCATCCTGCCTTGTGGGCTTAAAGCAAGGAAATACACTGCCCGGCCGGAAAAAAAAAAGTCACCCGCTGGATTTAACTGATCAAATAGGTAAGAGCCAGATGAGCTGACTACCTGAATATACTGAATGACCAGGTCATTCCATCAGTGGATTTTTTCTTCCCTGATGGCACGGGCGTATTCCAAGATGAAAATGCCAGGATTCATCGGGCTCAAACTGTCGAAGAGCGGTTCAGGGAGCATGAGGCGTCATTTTCACACATGGATTGGAGTCCAGACCTTAACCCCAGTGAGAATCTTTGGGATGTGCTGGAGAAGTCTTTGCGCAGCGGTCCGACTCTTCCGTCATCACTACAAGATCTTGGCAAAAAATTAATGAAACCCTGGACGGAAATAAATGTTGACATTGCAGAAGCTTATCGAAACAATGCCACAGCGAATGCGTGCTGTAATCAAAGCTAAAGGCGGTCCAACGAAATATTAGAGTGTGTGACTTTTCTTTGGCCGGGCAGTGTATGGCACGGAGTTGGATTTCTAAAATATATATTCATATTTATATATAAGTGAACTCTCACGCTGGTGCACAAGCAGATCTTGCCTCCCATTTAAAGGTTGTGTTCTATATTTGTGTTGCGTTAGCTGTCTTAGAAACAGTCTGTCATGCCACTTTTGTTAATCAACACAACCAATAAATTGGCATGATGATAATAATGGCCGATATGAGTCAATACCACTTTGCAGCTCTACAGTTGAAAACAGTTTTGTTCGAATACATTTGTTTTGGATAGTGTATTGCAATAACTTCAGATATTGAAATTGGTCTCAAAAATCCTAAATTGGTCAGTTCTTCATTGGTAGTACTGGCTTTAGTTCCTTAAACTATTCAAAAACAAAGAATCTGATTTGAGAGTTTGCATTCACTGGCTGATCTGAGCAGATCTTGCTTCGAAATTTAGCGTCTGGGAGTGTAAAACTACACGACTAAGGAGTTTATACTAGCAGACTCCGTCCCAATCACAGATGTGGAATTCAGATGTATTTGGTAAACTGCCATTTGATCAAAACTCCAGTTGTAAGGCCAAAGCCTAGAGTCGCCGTCTCTTTACCATTTAGCCATTTTTCTGCTCCAAATCCCCTAAAATCTGTATTTTAAACCTCGCTCAGACACAGAATCTGGTTAAAATTGGAATTGATGACATGTATTGTATGCCAGATGACATTCTGCACAGAATTTTATATTATGTTTTCCAAAGGCTGCTGAGAGATATGATGATTTTTTTCAGCCTTATATTATAGGTTTTCAACAAGTTAAAATAGGTCTATGAGCTCCACTAAACACATCTCTGAAGTAGTTTACTGTAAATACCGCATTTTCGCCTGCCTTTTTACTCCTCTATTTCAGTCCCTTTCAGAACAGGCTGTTTCTCATTAGTATTCCAAAATGCAAATTAGAGCTGAAACGATTATTCGAATAACTCGAATAATTCGATTACAAAAAATGGTCGAGGCAATTTTTCTAGAATCGAAGCTTCGTTTAAGTCATTTAAATGGCTACAGCATGCGCTGCTTGCGTTTCACACAGACGCTTATTAATGACGCACAATATTTTCAGTGGTGCGATCAAGGCGGGAATAGATCCCTCTGTATGTGAACGTATTTGAGAGATATTCCGTGCACAAAAACAGAAGTAAATTCATGAAAACGCATAAATGACATTTTTGGCGATGTAAACACGCGCGCTGTTTGTTAGCGCCATTACTCGCTAAAACGCTCCGTTTCCGTCAAAACGTCCCCTTTATTACAGACAAAACGCACGCATATTTTAGCTGATAAATAACCACAACAACCAGCGTTCTACTCACAATACAGCCGTTTATTAAGATTTTCCCATCGATTTTTCATAGTTCGTTCCGGAACGCTGAACCCTTTATTGTGACGCGGCTCCGGGGGGCGCACAGGGGACTGTGGGAAATGCAGTTCTCTTCCAGCAAGGCCTAAAGCAACTCATTTTTATTGCACAAATTGATTCAAATGACCCTTGAACTCTGGCGTTTTCATTTTCTATTGAATACAACAACATAAAAGCCGTGATAAGGACTAACTCTACTCACAGCAGAATAAGCCACAGCCAGTCGTATTGTCATTTTCATTTATTTTTTATCTGATTACTCGATTAATCGATAAAATAATCGGGTAGATTACCATTAAGCAAAAATAGTCGTTGTTTTCCAAAATGCAAATAAGCCGCTGCTGCTCTCGTCACCACTCCGGACCTGCGGTGTAGGCAGCACGGTGAGTGTTTAGAATAATCGGCGAATCAGGAAGTGCTAGCAGTTTTACCTGATGGACGGAGCTTCTCAGGGAGGAGGGTGGAGTTATTAAATGTCCCCTACTGTGACGTAGAAGTAGGGGAGAAATCTAAACGGCTTGTTAAAGCACGTGATTTCTGACATTTGTAAATGAATACTAACACAATTGACCATTTCTGTCAAACTTACAGTGTGTAGAGACAGTGCAGACCCAAATGAATGTCCAAAGAACAGAAAAAGTGATTTTTTTCATAAAATGGGACCTTTAAGTTGATAACGGAGAGCGTCACTTATCTGCTCCACTGGACTGGACATAGCATTATCACCTTCTTTCTGTTAAAAATCTAGAGAGCGATGTGAAGGGCAGGACCGGGTATAAATTCTTAATCAGCGCTCCATTAGATGCACTCAAGAGTCCACAGAGATGTCGCAGCTTGTCATTTTGGCTCGTCTGTTTTAACACTGTGATTGTCTTTTGTTTATTCCTATATTAGCCAAGAAATGATTTGAGGGTTGCATTCACTAAAAGTGATGTTAGTTAGTAATATTTAGGGTTATTTATTTATTATTTTTACTGATTATAATAGGTGCATATGGTAGTGCTTACTGCTGTTGCTATGGAACAACAGTCTCTATTACGTTGATGCTGTTTATTATGTTGAATCCTTCGACAAGTAATGTGATTTCTTATTACAAAATTGTTACGCCCCAAGTGTTGAGCCAGGAATATCTGTTTGGCAGACAACTCTGCTAAAGTAGGCCGTTTTCGCTGTGTGGTAATATCTGCGTTTGCCTCAAGAAATGAACTCAATGACTTAAGTCTTCTTTATAATTTATGTGCAAATCATGTCTGGATGAATGGATTGGAAGTTAAAAACACGAGTCATGATACAGTGGGCGTTCACACAGCTTGTGGTCTGCTGTAGAAGTCTGCCATTTAGTTTTGAACGCTGGACTGTATAGAAACAAATTATTATTATTATTATTATTATGGATGTTCAGAGTAGACAAAATAAATAAAAATTATGCTCATACATGTTAATATGGCCCTATGCAAACTATAACTATGAATGCTAATGCTGGTATGCTAATGCTACTACGGTGGCTGGAGAGTATTGTAAATGTATTGTAAAATGTTAGGCCTGATGTTTCTTATAATGACGAATCCCGCGTCCTTGTCAATTGAAAAGCTGTGCCAGTTGTTCAGAATTAATGAGAATACACTCCATAACTGCATAAAAGAGCATGGGACTGCAGGGTGGTTTGCACACACGGAAATTGACAGAAAATGCCTAATCATAATTATAAGAACTGCAGAGCGCTGGACTCCCAAAGAAAATAAATAAAACTTGACAGCAATATCGACATAAAGAGTATGCAGAAAATCAAGCAGTCAAACTGTCCACATCGTTAAAAGTTATCAGTGGTTATATTCTTCAATGCAATAGCTGTAGGTTCTGTTTGAACTCCACTATCCGTCCCTTCACTTACCCTCCTTCCTGCTAGAGGATAATGCAAGTTTGTTGCCTGTCGGACATCCCGACCTTGTGAGTGCTCTGCTGTCTCAGCACCGGCTCTCTTCCGTGGCGAGAAGACGTGATGATAGCTGCCCCGGCTCTAATATCACAGGAAGAGAGAGCGATGCCTGCAGCATAGACGGCGTTCCATTAGTTTGATGGTCTGACCAAAATAAAGAGCGTGGAACAGCATTGATTGCTGGTTTGAGGCTGTTCAAGAGTTCGTCACACTTCTTAAGTCGGTCAAAGCACCTTCAGGGAGTCGGAAATTAGGGCTGCGCGATATGACCTCAATTCAGTATCACGATTAATTGAACAGTTTACCTCAATTCTTTTATTGAAGGCTAAAAGTTGATGACCAGCAAGACCAGATGAGATTCAGCAACGAACCTACTGCAAAGCAGCTTCTGTAGATATCCTTCGATTAGCTGGCACTTCTCGCTTATTGATTGCAGTATAACAATGTGTGAAGTAAATGGAAGTCACTTTTGGCAAAAGTGATTTGATCGGGGGTTTGATCAATAAAGACAGGAGCGAACAGTGTAAGTGAGCTAAATGATCATTTAGATTAGATCTGTGTGGTCGAACCTTTGTTCTGAAATGCCTGAATGTGGATGTTTGTAACAAACGAGGGATTTAAACGATCCATTGCTCACAACACTCTGCCAGCAGCTTTCATTAAAGTTAACACCCATCTTGGTCATGGTCAATTGAAGTAAATCTCCTCAAGTTGAGACCAGAGTGGAGTGCAGCGGAGTGAGCAGGCAGGTTTGTGTTTGAAAACATCTAGAACAAACCCAAAATTGAATTGCTGGGTTTCTAACTAAAGCTAACATTTGTTAATTGTTAATTAAATTCATTAAAACTGATTTCCAGTAGGAGACAAATGGATTTTGTGCCGGAAATATCCAAACCGCTTCTTAACAGTGTGACAGCCGTAACAGGAAATGTACTATATTGCAGTATATATCGTTACTGGAATATAAGATGATTTATATCGGGATATGAGATTTTTCATATTGCACAGCCCTACGCTAGCTGACGCTAAATTCCCCTATAGCAAGGGTTATTTTTTTGACGACCCAGTGGCATGTGATGCTAAATACTAACGTGACATATGTTGCTTTCTTGCAAGATTTCTCAACCCCAGTCTTCATGCCTCAGTGCTTTGCACGGATTCAGTTTTTCCAAGCCACAGAGCACTGATTAGCCAATTAGCAGTGTAGCATCGGGGTGCAGTGATGCATGAAATACCAAATCTGTGCAGAGCATTGAGCTGCGATTAGCAGGGTTGAGAAACACCAATGTAAATGGCAGTGTTAGTTTTGTGCACTAGCAGGAATAGGCATTAGATAATGGACATTAGAGCTACTGCTTTTAGCAACCTAGTGATGGAGAGTCTGCTTGTCAAATTAGGACCAATTTCTGTAATATCTACAGAAATGGAATTATGCTCCAGGCCTGTCAAACCAGAGATCTGACTTCATCCACTCACTGTGGAAGTGGAGATGAAAGGGAAGTGAGCAGGAAGTAGAAAATGAGTGAAACCTCCAGCAGTGAGCGGTTTGGGGCGATGAGAAGGATGATGAAATCCCCGGTGAAGGCCTTTATGTGTGCGCTTCTCTTCCGCCGCTCGCCCTGCGTAGCTGTGTAATTACTCCGCTCTGTAATTGCCGGGGTGCTCAGTCTTGAGGAAGAAAACAAAGTCGGAGACTGTCCTTGGAAACAAAGCCCACTGGTGTGGCCAACGGTTAGGAAGGCTCGGCTTACACTGAATGACCAGTTAATTGCTAGTTAACAGGGTTGATAACCGATGCAGAAGATTTAGAATTTTACAAACGCCAACACAAAACTTTATTTAAATAACTTCATTGTTTATAAATACTTTTAAACATTTAACATTATTTTAATTTAACATTAAGTAATATTAAATGAACATTTTAGTAACATAATAAAACTGTGAAACTTAAATTTGAAACTTAAGCGTTTTAGTATTCCAAACGAAGCAGCAGCAGATTGTGGTGATGAAAGCAAAGCGGCTCAGCCTGATCTCTACTCCTCTCCACTTTGGGGCAGTTGGTGGCGTAACGGTTCACCCTGTGATCAAAAGTTTGCAGATTCGAATCCAGGGCCGGTAAAGTTACCACTGAGGTACTCATGAACAAGGTACCGTCCCCAGACACTGCTCCCTGGCCGCTGCGCTTGTTAGCTGCCCACTGCTCCTTCACGGATGGGTCAAATGCAGAGGTCACATTTCGTTGTGGTGCACTGTGTGCTATGCTGTGCTGTGTTCACAATGACAAATAATCACTCACTTTCACTCGACCTAGATCCCGTGTGACATGTAGCCAGTCACAGACTGTTGTGGCGGGACATTAAATGAAGCAGCAAATCGAGAGCAAACGGCACAGAGAGAAGAGACGGCAGTGGAGCCACAGTAGTGCATCTTGTAGTTACTTAATGTCGGTGATGGTCAAAATTAAACAGTGATGCCGATAGTCGGTCGACCCTTAGGAGAGAAGTCTGCTGAGTGAAGTTTGCTAAGAGTAAGGGTTAGTGTGAAACAGAACCAGATCCATTGCCTATTCACAATTTCACATTTTTAAGTTAATGATTTGAGGTTATGAGTTCATTAGTAGTTAGACTGCACGTTTGAAAGTGAGTTGTTTCAGTTCACGCTCTTGAAAAACACATGGCTTTCTTAAAGGGAATTTCACAGGTATAGTGGTATAGCGTGAGACCAATATGAAAGATTTGCTGCAGTATCAGTATGCAGTATGCAGCATCGTTGACGCACATCTGGGAGCAAATATTAGTTTTCCAAAGGTCACAAGAATGACTGCGGCTGAAGGCTTCCAGCAGCTTCCACCTCTTCTCTGAGGGAAGAAGTAGGTCCATCGCTGGTCTTCGGTGTCTCATTGAAATGCCAATTTTGGGGTTCGTTGCCGTCCTTTTGAGAGACTGATGAACCCATTTCAGCTGGAAATAGCGGAATGTGTGCTGGATTTCAACCTGTATCAACAGTATAATCGCATGTTTTTGGGGTTGTAGGTGCGTTGCGTTGCTCGTTCTGCTCATTGTCATATCCATATGTAAGATACGTAGCGTGAATGTCGAACTATAAACCAGCTTTACCGTAGCGCCGCTTCCCATGCGTAACAAATTGAGTGTGCGCACATTTGCAGATCGGCTCAGGAGATCGACCCAATGCCACCGATACCCGATCCAGCTGTCGTTATCGGGCCGATATCCGATCCACATATCGGATCGAAGCCTACTCTAGTTAGAACAAAATACAATAAATAAAAGTAACGATACACATAAAACGTATTTCATACCCTGTTTATTGTTGTTCTTTTGGTTTACACTAGAGCTGCACTATATTGGGGGGAAAAAATCAACATTGCAGTATTTTTTTTTTGTCATATTTATTGTGATATTAAAAATACATTTTTAATCATTTTATCAAATTCTACATTTTTTATCTAATTACTTTAATAGCATGAACATTGTAGTGCTTCTGCGTTGAACATAAAAACACTGATTGAAACTAGAAAAAGGACATTATGCCCATCCTTTACTGCACTTTTTATGAGATCACGTAGGACATTGGGGAAAATGAAGTAATAAGTAATAAGTGGTTGATAGATCAGTGATGTAAAATGAGAACTTGGCAAGTTTTCCTTTTGCATCAAGCAGAAAAAAGTTGTAGTTATCTGTAATTTCATTGACGTGCACATGCACATAACAACGTTGATGCTGAAATTATATATTGTGCCTATAGAGTTTGCTAAATACTGTCTGCCGTAAATGTAATTTGCATGGAGCTCCAGTTTGCATGGAATAATGACTCTTTCCTGACAAGCCTGTGTTTAGCTTTAGTGTGCTGCGTCGGCAAACGCTGAGTCTGCTGTCGGCTTCAGTATAATTCCCCCTGCACTAAACACACACACACACACACTCTTTCCTAACTAATCACACTGACTCCAGCTGGACCGGTGAGAATGGTGCATTTATTTGTGCCTCGCTCTTTTCGCCCACACTCTTGGTGATAAACCGTGCTCCAAATCTCTGCTGGCAAACAGGTGTGCTCTTCACTTTCTGACCTGATTTCTCCTCACCAAATTTCTCCAAAGATTTAGGAAAAGCCAGGGTTTAAGATTGGCAGGAGAAGCCGTTTTAACAGCGTGGGATTGTAGATTATATGCAGTAATGGGTTTTTAGGGCCAGGATCATGAATGAGATTGATTTTTTTGAGTCTGATCTAAGTCTGCATTCCCTGCCAGTGGGGCTGAGCTTAGACAATGGCTCGTTTGTGTTCAGGTCTGTGAGAGTTGGTGTCCGCTCTTCATGAGCTGCATGAGGGTGATTTTTTCACACAGTCCCTTTTGAACGGACCAGACTCGGTTCACTTAAGTTGGACCAAAAAGTGGAGCCTCAGTGCACTCGCTGTCCCCACTACAGCTTCCCTGGAGCTCTCAGAGCTTTACTGTCATGAAGTAGGGGTGGGCGATAAATCGAATATACTCGACTTGTTCCACGTGCGATGTAGTAAATGACTATATCGTGAATATTGAATACAGATCCCTACGTTAATGTTGAACAGACGGCATGTGCCCGTCACTTTTACGTTTCGTTTCTCTGCTCTCTCTCAAAGCAGACAGCTCACTCCCCCATCCAGAAAACTCTCCTAGCGCATGTGCGTTTTGTCCCGGAAGCGGACGGAAGTGAGCGTTCAGAGAGAGAAGTGAATATCCTCGCCATTTCAGAGACATTAATTGGAGATGGAAGCGGACAACTAGGTTCCAAAGAAAAACAGCATTTTTACTATTATTCTGTGCACAAAACTGGAAGTAAATACGTGAACATGCATAAATGACAGTCTTCGTGATGAAAACGAGCTGTGTGTGGGCGCTAGCGCTCAAGGTGTGGAACGCCGTCACTCACAGAAACGTTCCAATCCAGTCTTATTTTCTCCTTTACTACAGACAAAACTCATATTTTAGCGGATAAATAACAACAGGTGGTGCGATGGGGCAACAACCGCTTAACTTTATTAATGCTTTATATAAATTTGAAAAAGCACAAAAAAAGGTAATAACAGAAAACCATGTGCAAACGCATCGCTAGCCTTAATAAGTAACTAACAGAATTGCAGATCTTAATGAGAAAAAGAATAGTAGATATGAGCAAACAGTCGATTATGTTTAGTTTAAATTATTAATTATCTTACCTCTAAATGTCCTTCCCACGGCGCCAGGTTGTTGTCTTCCTGAAAAAAAGGCTCAGGTAGAATGTTGGCTTAGCAACAGGCGGTAGATGTCACAGTAACTTTAGATGTCGCTGTCTGGCCTCATCGTGATGCGGTCTTCTTTTACTGTCATTGGATGTGTGGATGTGGCAAATGCCTCAAGGCGAGAGGTCGCCTTAACTATGCATCCTATTTGACTGGGTACACCACATAGAGGCGGAACGTGGCTTTTTTTTCTCCTCAAAACGTGCTCCACCCTCGCTCGACTTGCCACTGTGTTGGAAATGTCAGAACTACGGCGTTATTTTTGTGCCAAAATTCCGAGGGCGCAGTGAAACTTTGGCGAGCGAAATATCTTGTCTTTACGTGCTCAACTCTGCCTGCCCTCGCACTCGACTCTGCCTTCCTCATTTATCAGCATCAGCAGATACAGTATCGGTCAGCAATCGGCCAGTAAATTCCCATATCGTGCATCCCCAGAAAACACAGTGCATATGGGATTTCACACTATGTATTGTGGGGGAAAGATTGTTGTTGCAAGGAGATGTAAAAATGAGTTACGCTAGCTTGGAGCCAAACAAAGTAAAAGTTTGAAATCTGGCCGGACGATTATGTAGCACAGATGGAATGGCTCCGTTAACACTGTTGATGAAATATTCTCATAACACCTGGTTTTTGTGGCAGAAATTAATGTCTCGGCATCGACTCTGTGCAGTCATAAGACCACTTCTTCTACTGACGTGTCTGGCGGCATGTCTTTGACGAGTCAAAGGCTGTATATTGTTCAGAAGTAGAGTTACTGTTACGACATTTTACTGTTATCCAGCGCGACGACCATTTCCTGAAAACAGGGACCAGTTTTCTTGGAAAAGACTTGGGGTTAAGGGTTGTGCTCAGGAGTCCAATAGTGGTAGACTCAGACCCCCACCCGCTTGGTCCATAAACCACTTCCCCAAAGAGACAGAGCAAAAAAAAAAAAGAGGGAGAGACTCAGACCGCGGTTGTTCTGAGTTGGAAAAAGAGAAAGATGAAGCAAGGTCTCATGCTGACAGCTTGTGAAGCAGGTGTTTGGCTCTCAGCCAGTTTGACAGACTTGAGATGGGGGTGGTGGGGGGGCCGTGTGTTTTTTTTTTTTTTTTTGAGTGTTGCAAGTGAAAGGGTGATGCCAAACAAGTGCTACGATGGCCTCACTGTTTTCACTCCGCGGCATATGGGTTGGCCGGGGTCAGGCCCCGCCAGGGTCGCGGTTCACACTCGGAGAGGGGCGAACAGTCTATTAAACGCAGCCACATCGTCCCCTCAGCGGGAGATGGGGACATATGCCAAGAAGCAACAGAAGTCTATTAAAGACAGCCGTCCTAAAAGCCCGAGTCTTCTAGAAATGGGTTGCGAGGCTAATCCTTTAAGCTCTGGTCAGGTGGTCAATGGACATGCCATGACCTCCCATTCACATGCAGATATCCATCAGCTGGATGCAAGAATTGATCAGCACGTGGTGTTATAGTAGGCTCTTTTAGGGCGCTAAAGATTGGTTTTGTATCGTTTGAGTATATTCAAAACGGCAGCTTGCCCAAGGCTGGGCAGTTAATTAAAAATTAATCACAACTCTCTAATTGATGCAATCTTGCCCATGTTGTTGGTTCAAGTTTTGTAGTGGTCCCTGGGACAGAGGGGGCTGAAAAACCGCTGTTGACACCTCCACTATCTATATATCTTTTTGATGAAACAAAATAAAATATTTCATATCAAACAATTGATCTCATATCGAATATCAATATCCAATGTCATTTTTCCCCAATATCGTTCACCCCTGCCTCCATCAGTGCATTCTTAGAGACAGTTTTATTTATAAATTGGTTGGTATTAATTACAGATGCACCGATCCGATACGTGGATATTGGTTTTTTATAATGACTCAAGTAGCTAAATCGGGTACCGGTGGCATGGAGCCCATCTGTGGAGCTGAGCTGTATGTTTTTCTACGTTTGCGTATGTTCGCATGCTCTAGTCTTTCGACATTCACGCTAAGTCCTACATATAGAAATGACAAAGAGCAGGACAAGCAGCGCAACATGCTACAACCCCCAAAGCAAATAATACGTGATTATACTGTTTAATTACCTTAACAGCTCCAGCTCTCCTCGCTGTGTTTGTTAGCGCGTCTTTCACAGGGAAGTCCAACATTCACTAAAGCTTTCCAGTTGAGTCAGATCTTCCCCTCTGTTACAGACAAAACTTACATTTTAGCCAATAACAAAAACAACCAGCGTTCTACTCACAATACAGCCGTTTACTCGCTGTTTTCAATGTTTATTATTTATACTGTTAGGGCTATAACGGTTTTTTTAAAAACTGGTGTGGGATCGGTACTCGGGATCGACCGATACACAAAGCCCAAACACTGGCATCGGTATCGGAATTAATTAATTAATTATTTAATCTCTAATTTGTCAATATTAATGCCTAATGATTTCTAATCTTGTTCTTATAGATAGAAAATGACGAAATCTATAGACAAACAGAATAAACTATGATGAAAAAATCATCTGTTGGACTAAGAAAGAGAATTTGGAATCTGGAATAAGTAAATCCAGAATAACATTGTTTTTTCGTCTCCGCCTTCGGGCCTTAAGGCAACTTTAAAACACCGACCACTGGTGCGGTAATGACTCGAGTTTGGGTGTTTTTAAGCTTTTGGAGATGAGACGCCTTCCATTAGGGCTCCATATCAGGCCTCATAAAGAAGCATGAAAGGCAGTGTGGCCTATAAATTATGGAGGAAGGTTAATGGGAGTTCTACCACATCAAAGCGCCAGTGTAATGGCAGCATGATAGCTGGTGGGTTTTAGGAGACGGGCACAAGGAATCCATCTGGCTAAGAGAGTGCCGACCCTTCATGGAACAGATGTTTAGCGCTTTTCTGTCACCGTTTTGCCTCCTCAGTTCTCTTTACAGCACGACTGCAAGGTTTCTTTTATCATTTGTTATTGCGATTAAGGGTTTTTAATCTAGTAAGTACAGATATGGATTGTTGCAGCAAACACACTTCTTGAACATCAGTGACTGTCACCTTGTAGGTGGAGAGAGAGACAGGGCTGGTGATATGGGCTAAAAATAATATGATATTTTTAAGCTATATCGCGATACACAATATACAATATATCACAATATATTCTCTCTTTCTGGGAGAGAACTACATTTCCCACACTCCCCTGCGCTGCGTCACAATAATGTGATGGACATGCGTCCGGAATAATATCAAGTACATTCTGTTGTGAGTAGAACGCTGGCTCTTATTTATCAACTAAAATATGCATTTTGTCTGAACTGGAGTTTTGTGAGTAATAACGGGAGTGCTGCATCGAGTCGCGAGAAACCACGCACAGCACGTTTACATCGCGTTACATCGCAAAGAATGTAATTTATGCGTGTTAACGCATTCACTGTTTTTGTGCAGAGTCAGTGCCCTCCCTCTCTCTGTTTATTTTTTTCTCCGGTAAAAATGGAGCGTTGACAGTGCGTCGGCGAGTCAGCTGTCAGACTGCTAATATGCAACTCCGGTACCTGGATAAATGCTAAGCCCCGCCCCAGTCCGACAGCTGATTCTTCATTTTCCCCAGAGTTTTCTGGATGGGCTGTGGAGTGAGCGCTCTGCTTTGAGAGGGCAGCAAAGCCAAACTCAAACGTGACGTACCTGCTGTTTGTTTAACAGTAATGTGGGGATTTGTACTCAATATTAATGATAGAGTCATATACTACGTTACGCCGTGATACATCGAGTATGTTCGATATATCGCCCACCCCTTGAGAGAGAGGTTGAAAAATGTATACAGTAGTGACCAAAATTGCCATGGTTATCACTGTTGTTGTGGTATGTTAAAGTTAAGGATGCACTGATCCGATTTTTATTTTTTTTTATTGTGATACCGATACAGATGTCCGACTGATATGTGACCCTCCACGGCAAAACCAGTCGCAAATTTTCAAAATTGAGTTATTACGTTTCAAAACGCTTCAAAACGATACCTATATGGAATGAATTGGACGACATATGACTGAGATATCAACATTCAAAGGAGTCGGGTTTCTCCTGTCACGCCAAGTGAGCAACAGAGAAATCTGCCTTTGAAGTTGACTATCGACGTAGCACTCACAGACGCTTGGTGCGGTCGCAGCTACGTTTGTATTTACGGTAGCCTACGCTGCATTCACAGCCACATGGATAGCCTACCTGCGTTAGGTTAACTGAACTCGGGAGACGAAGATGGATTCCGCAGAAATATCTTCACGCTAGTCAACCAGTGGATTTACCGTAAATATTGAAGTAGAGCGGTCAAAACAGAAACTTTTAACATTCTGCTGGAATTGAATTCCTCACCTCAAGAAAGTCACGTTTTTAGGATGGAAAGGGTAAGTTTTTCAGTGAAATTGATTCACAGCAGTACAGTATAGACCTTCCACTGTTTCAAAACAGTAAAAGCAAAAAATCCAAAATTTTACCCCACACAACATAAACGCTCGTTTTTCTCGGAAACCTCTGTTGCGACGAGCGACTGGTTTTGCTGTGGAGGGTCACATATGTTTAAAATGGTGCCTCACAGTAACAAGCTAAAAAGGCTGTGCTAAAGTTTCTTCTCTCACTAAACATAATAATACAAGACACTGATGTCATATGCAGCAATTCTATTACAATAGGTCATTTCCTCCACATTGTGTAACTTCATTCTATTGTGCAAGAACTGGATGTAGTTCTAGGTCTGTCACGTCTAGGTATAACTCCCCATGTGTAAGATTCCCACTGCTCGGGAAGGAGCAGCTGCTGGTGCTGTAGATTTTCCAAAAGGAGACCGATTTGGACGTGAAAAGATTTAAGGAGGTGCATTTTTGGAAAGTGGTTTGTTTGAAGATCTTGGTGGAGTGCTGGAACTCCCTAAGAAGCTGTGAACCAGAGGCAGGCTCCACGAGGAGCAACTGATAAAAAGCAGCACAGTGCTGTGATGATTTCTGCAAGAAATGTTATGCTTTAAGGAGCTATATGTGATATATGTGAGATAAGGGATTCATGTTCATATGAAATACTGATCTCAGTGACAAAATTGGCAAAATTAGTACAGCCAGAATATTCACATTTCAAAATGTAATTTACAGCTCGTAAATCGTGTTTATATTTGGGTTTTGTGGGAAACAATGCGCTGTGAATTTAACTGCAGTACCAGTTTTGGCCACAATATTACACATAGTTTAATTGATGTTTAGCATGCAGATGTGAGTTACATGAATATAGTCCATTTTTGTTGGCATATTTCCAAAAATCTAGCTCACTGAGTAATTTGTTGGAGAATTTTAGACCAGGGTTTCAGTTTTGCAGGGCCTTTATCCAGCACAAGCTGGGATTGACTAAGTAAGATGGAAAACGTGCTGTATACCGACCCTCCAGGACTGGAATTGTCTTATACTGGACAATATAATATAATTTCCAATAAGTCACTAACGCCCACCTGTGTCTTAGACTGTTAATGGAAGGTCATAGGTTCAAATACAACTGTTATTGTTTTGCCAATGTTGCCATCTTTGAGCCTCTGAGCAAGGCCCTTAACTACCGGCGTTGTTGTTGTTGTTGTTACTGGTTGTTACGTGCGGGGTTCTTCCTTCTTCTGGAATGAGTCGTTTTTGAGCAGCCCCGGCTATGCTCAGATATCCTTTGACGCTGAGTTTGATTAGCGCAAATTTCCTCTTTCCCGTTCCACTCGCGTCAGACGCGCCGCCGCCGCCGCGTTGCCGTTGTTCGTTGGGAAGAGTCAAAAGTTGAGCTCGTTAAGAACTAAAGCGGGAGGAATTATGCATGACTCTGAGTCACCGCGCAACTAGAGCGCAGTCAAATTAAAAAATAAAAGGAGCAAATTTCCGAGAGCACTGAGTGGATTACTCTCTGTTCACAAGACAGAGAGGGGGGGGGACAGACATCTGGATGTAATACTGACTCTTACTTTCCTTTACACACTCACACTGATTCAAGCAGACGCATACAGACACACACGTGTGCTCAGGTTTCGCTGTCTGTGGGAAGACCTCCATTTCCAAAGCATCGAAAACAAGCATATATATATATACAAGCAGTATGTACTGTATGTGTGTGTATATTTGTCATTTGGACCACCCCACGTTTACGATGTGAAATGTTAGTCCACCCGGCGTTGTTTCTGTTGCTTCGCCAAAGAATCCATTCCACTTGATCGATAAGAGAATACCCATAGCACTGAAAGTCCACTCCAGGTTTTCCTGGTTACCTACAACAGCTCATGCCAGCATAAATGACGGAAGTGAAGTGTCACTGCAGGCTGCTCAAAGCTGGAGGAGGTAACGTCAGCCCCATTACCATCTCACCATGTCCAGCTTTTGCTATAACTCTCATTCTTTGGTTACATGGCCTCAAAGTTAGCCCACGGTCACGTTAAATTCAACTAAACGATGATGAACTCTGCCTCCTTCCTCATAGCTCTGGGATCCTGGTTGACAGTGGCTTGGACTTTTTGTGTTACTCGAGCCTTACGCCTGACCCTCTTCCTTCCTGCTGTATTCACCTCGAGCACATCTTGATTGGTTTATTGGCTCTTTCTGGACCTTCGCTCTTGCCGTTTCGGCTAAAATCCGGACCTAAAGCACCCTCTGGGTTCTGCCCCTCGTTATTTTGGTCATTTTTACAATATTATTGCCTCTACACACTTCCTTTACCTCCTTGTTGACAAGCGAATTGCTTTTCTGATTTTCTGTGACATGCTTTTGACTTTTTTGGTAGCATTAAAGTGCCCCTATTATGCTTTTTCAAATATGATCTTTCATGCAGCGTGTCATGTAGCTGTATGTGAACATAAACTATCTGCAAAGTTGTGACGCCGACAGTGCACGATAAATGAAGTTTTTGTCTATCAAAAAAAAGAGTCGGCTCACATTCGCCTAAACGAGTCGTCAGCAATTCGAATCTTTTTCTGTTACAGCCACACGTCACAAAGTAACATATTTGAATAATGTCCGCCCACGTTCTACATCGCGAACAACTTGCCCGCCCACAAACACTTACCACTGAGAAACGTCCTGCTCCAGTCGTGCTTGCGAAACAGTTTCTTGTCGATGTGCCACTTCAACCGTTTCATCGTCAGACTCCGATATGATATGGTGAAATCGAGGCCATCTTTTCTATGTATTGACAGGTCCCCAGAGCTATCGTTCAGTTATGGCAATGGGCGTTTCGTTTTCCGACACACGCTGTAGCGGTAGACCAATCATAAAGGACTGCGCCATCTGACCGATCACAGCAGTGAGGGCTCACGGAAAGGAGGGGTTTAGACAGACTGATTCTTCCAACTGCTTCACACGAGTCGTTAACGAATCATTTAGAAATGGGGTGAAATGAAATCTATTTTTGGAGAAAACTTAAGTGTTTTTTGACCTTGCATACATGTAAACCTGTTTTAAGAGACTCATAAAACAATATTAGCAACCTTTAAAATGGCATAATAGGGGCACTTTAATAAGTCGATTTTTGTCAATTTGCCCCCAGATTTCTTTCCCCTACCTGCAGGGGGCACTCAGGGTCCTCGGTTAGTGTTGGCTGTGGGCACTGCCTGCAGGATTAAAGCTGACCCACAAAACCACATGGTCTGAAATGTGTCCCACCAAATGTGCTGGATAGAGACCCAAAACTGACTCTCACTCTCTCTCTTTTTTTCTCTCTCTTTCTCCACAGACATTTCAAGAATTTCCTATTACACAGGTGAGTGACTTCCTCCTTTAACTCCTACCAAGGCTTTGAGTTTGAAGATGTGATACTCCCTCATGAATATCAAGCTTTTGTGGCTGAGGAAGTAACGAATTATGGAAAATCACATTTCCTCTGTAATGAAATTTCATTAAAGTCACATCACCATAAATCACTTCTTTCTTTATTCTTTCTGGGATTAGGGATAAGTGAATTTGTGCCCCACCCTTGTTATGGTGAATCATATTTTTTTTTATTGTGGAGTGGGAGTCTTGGTTTTGTGGTGGTTTGGATTAAAGCTGGGTGATGTGACTTTAAATTAGGGATGCATCATGATATGTGACCCTCCACGGCAAAACCAGTCGCTTGTCGCAACGGAGGTTTCCGAGAAAAACGAGCGTTTATGTTGCGTGGGGTAAAATTTTGGATTTTTTGTTTTTAGTGTTTTGAAACAGTGGAAGGTCTATACTGTACTGTTGTGAATAAATTTGGCTGAAAAACTTACCCTTTCCATCCTAAAAACGTGACTTTCTTGAGGTGAGGAATTCAATTCCAGCAGAATGTTAAAAGTTTCTGTTTTGACCGCTCTACTTCAATATTTACGGTAAATCCACTGGTTGACTAGCGTGAAGATATTTCTCCGGAATCCATCTTCGTCTCCCGAGTTCAGTTAACCTAACGCAGGTAGGCTATCCGTGTGGCTGTGAATGCAGCGTAGGCTACCGTAAATACAAACGTAGCCGCGACCGCACCAAGCGTCTGTGAGTGCTACGTCAATAGTCAACGTCAAAGGCAGATTTCCCCGTTTCTCACTTGGCGTGACAGGAGAAACCCGACTCCTTTGAATGTTGATATCTCAGTCATATGTCGTCCGATTCATTCCATATAGGTATCGTTTTGAAGCTTGATTTATGTCCTTTCATGAGAACTCAATAACTCAATTTTGAAAATTTGCGACAAGCGACTGGTTTTGCCGTGCAGAGTCACATATCGGAATCGTATCAAAATGGGCTGATAATTACTTTTTTGTTAAAGTCATCGGCATCCGACCGATACTTAGATGTGCCCAATATTTTCCGCCGATATTTGATGATGCATTTATTGTACAAAAAAAAGGTGGTACTTGGGCCAGGCATGTCCATAGTAAGAGGTCAGATTTTATACGGCCCGCACCTTCGGTCTGAGCACACAGTGGAACGTTTGCAAACAAAATGTCTTATTTTTACACCCACAAAGTGCATGCTGAGTTGAAGTGCAGTAAATTGCATGTTTGCCTCACTTAGCAAATGTGAGCTCACACATGGGCCGTTTCCCGAGCCACCGCACTTGTTAGTATGGTAGGTAAGGTGCTCTTATCGTACTTATCTATGCGGTAGTATGCATCTCAAGAAATAGCCGGGATTGTAGCTTAACGGCTCTCTGCGCACTAGGTAGTGCACATGGAGTGTGACGCCCTATTAGACTTGGTACACCACATAGGGCGGGAAGTGACTTTTTCTTGAAATCTTGTGCGCTACTCTCAAAATGCTCTGCCCTGACTCGACTCCGCTTTCCCGCTCGCTTGACTTGGCGCTGTGTTAGAAATGTCAGAGCTTTTTGGACGATAGTCTCATCAGTAAGGATAAAGCTTTGATTCATTAGATGGGGTCTGACCGTGGCAACTGTCTCCTGCTTGGATCTGAAGGGAAATCTGTCCTGCAGCCATTAGCATGTAAGCAGCAGCATTACAAATCTCTGCACGATTCACATTATGGCCCATCTGCAGCCTCATTGGAGACATTTATCATCTGCTATTGAGCTGCTTGTTCCCGCTGCAGGGCCGTGCAAACCTGCTGATTCACAAGCATTTTATTTAGTGATCTATTGAACCTTGAGTCTTGTTCAAGTTGCACACATTAAATTACCTGCATGTGTGTGCTTATGTTGGGCTGGAAGTAGGGCTGGGCGATATATCGAGTTTTTAAAATATATCGATATATTTTCATACGAGTTATAGGATTACACAATATCGTTTATATCGATATAGTTTATTTTGCGGGAAAATTATACTAAGTCGCAAGCGCAAATGTGAAACTCAAGAGCACAAAATTAAGAGTCGAGTGCGTGGTTCCGATAATATTGCGTGCAAACTATATTTTTCCTCCCTCGAAAGTCTTTTTTCCTCTCGATGTGTTACCTTCTAACAGCGCAAAGTAGATTACCGAAGATGACCGAGGAGGAACAGCGGCAGGTAAGGTCAACGCAAGTTATAAAGGTTTATCGACCTTATAATAATAATTTAATAGCTGAGTATGCTTACGGAATCAATGAAAACCATACCCTTGTCTGTCCCCAAACTGCCAAAAACCGCCCCTTTCAAACGCGTGAAAAATCTCACTCGAGAAAAAAAGCCGCTCGTCGGTAATCAACTTTGCATGCGAGGCCATTTAACACGTCGAGGAAAAAAAGTCATTCGCGAGAGGAAAAATACAGCTTGCGCACAATATTATCACAACCGGCACTTTCGATTCTTATTTTCCCATACTCAGATTCCTGACTTTTGATAAATTCTGCAAATTTTTGTCTGCGAGCCATTTCGCGCTCTAGTTTTAACTTTGATGATGTTTCACGCCGCCTGAGTAGGCACTGTATCGCTTCCACTTTCTGCTGTAGAAAATAACAAATAAATCAATTTCCCATCCCTTGCTGCCACTGGAAAAAAATCCCTACGATCCATGAACTCAACTGACAATAACTTCTTATTTTTCTTAGGCCCTAGCTTTTGTTATTTATTTTTCTCAATATTTGACATTATTTGAGAGTGCACAGGATACACACACTGACCAGGGAGCTGAATTAATTTTATTCAGTCAGTTTTGTTGTTTGTACAGGTGATTGTAAGAAACTTACTTTCACCTCGTTCTTTTGTTCTGTATCTGTTATATTTACATTTTTATTTTTAATCAGAAAGCATTTTTATTCAATATATATTTTTTAGTTTGTTTTTAGTAAAGTGCCCTGTGACCCAGTTAATTTTATGAGGCTTTATTAGAATTGGTTTTTGTTATTTCTTCACCCAAAATAATATCGAGATATGATTTTTTTAGTCCTCTCGCCCAGCCCTAGCTGGGGTAGGATCATGCGATCGATAGCGACTCAAATAGCTGGATCGGGTAGCCGATTGGCATTGGGAGGCGTCTTTGGGCGATCGAGGTTTTCTCGTTTTGCATATATGCTCGTTTGCTCGACATTCCGTTAATTCGTCTAGAAATGACAATGAGCAAGAACTATATATATAAGCAAATTTAATTTTCTTCTTACCAGCTCTTGCTTGCCATCTTTGTGTTCGATGGTAGCGGCGTTGCACGTCTCTCTAAGTCAACATTCTAAGCATTGTTCCAGTTCCGTCAAATCTTCCCCTTTATTACAGACAAAACTTCTATTTTAGCCTGATAAAATACTTAAAAACAACCGGCGTTCAGCCATCGTTTACCGATGTTTTTCATTGTTTTATTCGGCGCTGTCGCCAGGGGTCTTGATTTGCAGGAGGAGGATGGGGATGAGACACTGTTGCGAGCAAAAGGTTAGTGATGGGCAGGTGAACACAATGCTGGCACAAAGGAAACGGGGAAACACACACAGTCCCAGAAAACTCAAAAAACAGGAACAGAGTTACAACAGAAAGGCGAGGCCCGTGCTCCCAGTAGTTGGCGTCAGGTAATGGGGGAGAACACTCCCGTGGCGACGACGAGTCCTTGCAGCTTGAAGACTAGGGAGGTGAACTGACAATGGTCAGACTTGGTAGCCCACCTGGGCAGTCTGGCCCAGAAGCAAGGGAAAACTCACTGGGAGTCACAGGCCTGGGGAGAAACTACAGGAGAAATGGGTGAGACAAAGGAACCAAGGGGCACTCAAAGGGGAGACACAAAAGCCAAGCCGAAATCTGGGGTCCTAGAGTCCAAAACAAAGGGAAGACCAAGAAGGGATCCAGGATGTCAATGGCGTGAAGCGAACAACCACACGAAGTATGAGGATACAGACTCGAAGAGGTGGGCAGGGTGGAAAAGTGCTGAAAATTTACTGAAAATTACAAGAATTACTGTTACATTGGTTAAAATGTACTCAATTACAAGTAAAAGTACTGGTGTTAAAAAAATACTTGTGATAAAGTACAAAAGTACTCTTCTCAAAAAACTACTCAGAGTACTAGTACTTTTTAACCGATGGATGTTTATTGCAGCGTCAACTAGCAGGCATTCACGATTCATTCCACCAGTATAAAAACATCTACGTTCCGGCATTTCTCAGCAGATGAATGGGTATAGAAAAGGCAATTTGTTTTGTAAATAAATGTAGATATAAAGTAGGAATTTAGTTCTTTAAAACAATGACAAAAATGTTTTGAACATGCATAAAGACAGTTTAAACTTTTTCCCAATACACCAAGACACCAGGCAGGTAAAGTGTGCTTAAACTCTTAGACATAATGGCATTTTTCTGTCACACTTCACTTTCTGAACGCTTTTGTTCAGTTTCAGCAAGAGCTGGTTTCGAAATTAACAGGAGTCTATCGGCTTCGTTTGGCTCCCATTTGGCTTCTTTGTCTCCAATCTTCAGTCTATAAATGAGTTGTACTCCACTGTGTAGTACCTCAGACACCTGTGCCTGCTGCTGCATGGGTTATTCTTTGCTTACGTCTCGTGGGTAATTATGGCGATGTGATTGCACAACCTTATTGGCTGCAAAAGATGTAGATGAAAGGTTTGAATAATAATTCAAATTGAGAATTATACTCAGGAAGCGACTTTTGATTTTATAAGTAGCGAAGTGGATTACATGGTGTAAATTGTACTCAAGTACGAGTAAAATTACACACTTGAAAAACTACTCATAAAATCTACTTAATTACAGTAGCATTGGTGTTGTAATTCGTTACTTCCACCCTGCATGGGTTAGAACTGGCTTAAATAAGGCCACACAACTCAATAAACGAGTGCTTGCACCAATCCCAAACTCAAAGCAGAACGAGACACAGCTGAATCAATGATAAGCGCGAGGGTGTTCTACACAGACACTTACCTACTAGGTAGGGAACACGCAGTGCAAACAACATACCAGCAAGGGAGTGCACTCTAACCAGAATGTGAACTACTCAGGAGGGCACGAAGTGCAGACACAGAACCCTGAAGTGAGGAGCAAGGCTGGGAAGCTAAGAGCTAACCCGAGGAGACACGAGGGGCAACCACCGCAGAAACAACACCACAAGTGAACTTAGAGAGCAAGAAAAAACAAACAGACGCTTATCCTGGGTTCACAGTGGCACGGTCCTGTCTCAGTTGGGCGGGACCGTGGCAGAAGCAGTTTGACTTGTTGTATGGAAGAACGCCCGTTAGGCTAAATGATACCGTTAATGACGCATATTATGTCAAAATGAGTCAAAATAAGGGGTGGCTAGAATGTAAATTATTCAGAAAAACTGAATCATTATTTTTTACATTCTATAGTGTTAGAGAGCAGAAAATAAATATAGAAAGATGCATTATTTGTTATAAAATAATTTTATTCTGTATCCGGATGGATTCCCAAATGGATAAGAAATTAGCCTCCAGGACTAATCTTATTTTTCTGCATTGTACAAAGCTATAGAATATCTCTACATAATAAAAATTCTACAATCCAATAAAACAGACACCCAGGTCATACCTTCCTTACAACAACGTGGGCGTTATTGTGGCCTTTTCTTCTACAAACACTATGATAAGTCTAATAACAAAGGTAAAGACAAATGCCCCAAATTCTCTTAGGACTGTAAAAGGTTAAGAAAAATTGGTATCGGATCAGTACTCGGGATCGGCCGATGCCCAAAGCAAATGCTCGACGCCGATTATTGGAATTGAAAAACTTGGATCGGTGCATCCCTAGCTGTAGGGGAATCAGTGGGAAGGTTTGGGGGAGGTTAAAGGGTTCGAGGAGGAAGTGCACCTGGTATTGGTGTATTTTTCTACAGTGCTGGACAGTGTGTGGGTTTAGCATTGTTAAACTCCATTTGTGCATGTAAAATAGTATGACAGAACATGCAATGCCAAGAATGAGTTTTTGCTTCTTCTTCCTCTTTCGGCTTTTCCCTTCAGGGGTCCCACAGCGAATCATCTGTCTCCATCTAGTCCCTGCTTCTGCATCCTCTACCCTCACACCCTTTGCTTCCTTGTCCTCTTTCACCACATCCATAAATCTCCTTTTTGGTCTTCCTCTCAGCCTCCTGCCTGGTGACTCCAGCCTCAGCATCCTTCTACCTATGTACTCATTGTCTCTCCTCTGGACATGTCCAAACCATCTCAGTCTGACCTCTCTGACTTTAAGAATGAGTTTTTGCTGATTAATGCAAAAGGTTAACTCCCAGTCTAACCCAGTTTTCATCCCTGACTAAGCTACTTGTCTGTTTCATTTTCAATCTTTCATTTTTTTGAGGGTGTAGGGTCTGGTTCCGGTGGTGTGTAGCGTAAAGGTCAGGCAGTTGGCTCTGTGAGGTCACCAGTTAACTCGGACTTGTAAAAGTACCACTGAGGTACCCTTGAGCAAGAAATGCATTTAACTGCTCGCTGAGGACTGCACGTCAGCTGCCTACTGCTCCAATACGGATGGGTTAAATGCAGAGGTCAGATTTCGTTGTGGAGCACGTTAGTCTGTGACAAATAATGGCACTTTAATTCACTTTAAGAGGCGATGGTGGTTGTTAGGACATTGGCATTGCAATATTTTTTCCTGTGATGCATTTATGGAGTATCTCCATAAATTAGTAGCTCTATTTGGAAGTAATGATCTACCTTTCTACCTCTAATTTGAGCTGTTTGCAGATTTGACTAGAATTTGAAAAGTACTCTTGTTTATATTTGATTACTTCTCAGATACTTTTTTTGTATCCATCATTCACAATTAGTTATCTTGAAATTTAAAATAAAGTGTAGTTTAGGCCATAATGAGTTTGAGTTTGGATATTCTTTAGGTATATGCTAGATTTCAGTTCAGATCGAGTTGGCAGGTTTACGTTAAGGATCGTGATAGGATTTTTGGGGAAGATCGCCCACCCCTCCTTCACAGCAGCCTCACTTCTGTCATTGATTATACTGAAGTCTTATGAAGCGTCAGCACTTTTCAGACGGCTCTCGTGGCCTCCCCTATTTAGTCAGAATCCTCACGTTTAATGATGCTCCCTCTTGGTTTAGTGCTCTGTAGGGTTGGCGCTCCGGCTCCTCCACATGAGACACAGATTTTATCCGAGTGTGCAGTTGTGTACGTTGACTGTATACTCATTTAAAGGCAGAGGCACTTTTATTTCTAGGGAATACACTTATGCACATAGCGTACTCTTCTTATAATAATTAGCGATCTTCATATATATATTTACGCTGCTTGACTGCTTGGTGGCAGCTCATCTGCCAGTGATTTCTGGAACGATGGAACGGGAGCTGATGATGGAGATTTGGAGATGTTGAGAGGACTGGGGAACAGTATATTGGATTCTGAACCTTATATATAACCAATGTACGGATGCTGATCCAAGATCCAGCTTAGGGTGTGAAGGTGGATGAAGGAGCTGCTGGAATGTGTGTGCGTGTGTGTTTAGCTCTTTTTGGAAATCACATGCCACGCTAATCAGAGAATGGCGAGTCCAGTTTTCTGGTTTTGCAACAAGGAGCATTTTTTCTTTTTCTCCACGTTTCAATAAAGGTAATATCAATCTTTTTTTTTTAAAAGATGAGAGAAGCAATATATTTACTACTATTTACTCGGATCACTGAGGATCATTTATCAGCACAAAGATATAGAAATATACAGGGGAATGAGGGAAAGGAGGGGAAGGAAAGGAAGACGCGGGGGATAGGCTGAAGGTAGATGATAAGGAGAGAAAACATTGAAGAGAGGAAATGGATCGAGGAAAAGAGATGGGGGAGGGAAGAAGTGGGCTGAGAGAGAAAAGAGGCGAAGAGAAGACGGAAGGAGGAAGATGCAGAGGGAGGGAGGGAGGGAGGAAGGAAGAGAGAAAGGGGAGAGAGAAGGAAGTGGGCTGAGAGAGAACGAGTGGTAGAGAGGAGGAAAGAGATAGGGCGGAATGGGGAGGTGGAAGGAAGGAGTGGGCTGAGAGAGGCATTGAGATGGAGGGAGGAAAGAATAAAGGGACCTTAGCAGGAAGTGAAGTGGGCTAAGAGAGAGAGAACAGGATGTAAAGTATTTGTGATTACCTGATTCTCCCCTAAAACAGGGGTTTTCAACCGGTGGTCTGTGTCATCACTACTGAAATCACTTTTAAAAGACTTTTATTTTATTTATTTTTGAAAAACCTGTCCAGATGATTTGGGCATCTTTATGAACAATAAGAATACTCCACCCTCCAAAAAACACACAGGGGCGCTGCAAGGTGGGCAGAGTACTGCTTAGTCTGAGTGGGACAGAACCAGTAGAAAATCCCTGCTCTAAAAGGCTGGAAAACACAAGGCTTGTCAGATGTTTGTGGCTTTGTGAGGTTCTTATATTGAAATTTTTTTTTGAAAAACTAACGCGAGACAGAGAGACGGTTTTGCTGAGTGTTAGTATGTGTAGTATTATTCACCTGTAGAATCTGACAAAGATAACTTGTCCTGATTGTGTGTGTGTGTGTGTGTGTGTGTGAGGAACGGAGAGAGTGAGTTAAATTGCTCTCTACTTAAAGATGCCTGGTGATCATTACCTTGGGGGGAAACTGATTAGGATTTCAAAAGATGTGGCATAGCATTATGTAAATGACCCGTGAAATCAAGGGAAAAAAAAAATTAACTGCCGCTTCTCTCTTTTTTTTTTTTTCATCCCCTGACATCAGTCTTTCCCCCTTTCGCTGCTAATAGCGCGTCACGCTGTGCGGGGAGCTTTTGCGCCAACACCAGGCGCTATCGGGAACATAAGAAGCGCGTCAAGCGCGTCTCGTAAAACTGTGTCACTTCCACTGCGCCTTTCGGGCAATCGTCGGGAGCTGAATTGCAAATCTGCTTTGAAATTCAGAAAAAAAATATGGCATCAAGTCTGGTTTAAGGCTCGAGAACATTTCTGAAGCTGCGTCTAAAATTTTTCTCCCCACTGCGTCGCGTCACGGGCTTTAAAAGCCGGGTTCGAAGCGACGTCTCTTTATTATCGAAAGCTGTTTAAACCGTTTCCTCGAAAGCAGCTGTCAGGAGAACAGTCACGGCTTGGGGAAAAAAGCTGGAGTGAGCGTTGTCGTGTCGTGCGTTTTGTTGTGCCATGGTTTTAAAAGCGTGTGTGTGTGTGGGGGGGGGTGTCTTCCTTGCACTTTGGATGCACTTTAGATGCATTAGACGCATCATTTCCCGCGGCCGTGAAGGTTTTAATGTCATTTAATCCAGGTGAAGATTAGAGCGTGAGCGATGAGGTTTGCGTGTGTGTGTGTGTAATCCCTGTATCACTCGTTCATTCGTTTTCCACATTAAAACCCGAACCCCCAAAACACGTGTTTTTTCTTCAGTAGTTGTTCCCAAAACCAAAAGAAAAAAAAAATCTGATTTCTTATTTTGCGCTCAAGTAATTTATGGGAAAATGGAAAATGCGCACACGTATTCCATTTAGTTTTTGTGTTTAATCAAACGCAAGAGCCCTGGGAGTGACTGTAACAGATGGAAGACGCAAAAAAAAACCTCAAATAAAATAGAAGAACCCTCTTACTACCGAAGAACACAACAGAGGTGTTGAAATGAATCACATCATTGATGCATTGCGATGCGGACGTTGATGATACTACATCGATCCTGACGTAATGTCGATTATAACAGGATTTTTTAACTGCCTGTGAGTGCGCCCCTGGTGGTCAGCAGTGGCATTGCAGGTGGTTCCCTGACGCTGAGTACTACTACTTATAAGTATTTAATTTTATTTATTTGTGACCCTCCGCAGCAAAACCAGTACGGCAATACTTAAATTTTTCAAAATTAATTAACTGAGATATCAACATTCAAAGTCGGGGTTTTTCTCCTGTCGCCAAGTGAAAATGGAAATCTGCCGCTGTAGTTGACTCTCGCCCGTAACTCTAGGCGCTTGAATGCGGTGCTGACTCGTTTGCATTCACGGTAGCCCTCGCTGCATTCACAGCCACGATAACCTGCCTGCGTTGGGTTAACTGAACTTCGAGAGACGAAGATGGATTCGGAGAAATATCATCACGCTACTCAATATGAGTGGACTACTGTAAATATTGAAGTAGAAGCGGTCAAAGCAAAACTTTTAACATTCTGCTGATTGAATTCTCACCTCCAAGAAAGTCACTTTTTAGGATGGAAGGAATTGGTTTTCAGAGAATTTATTCACAACAGTACAGTATAGACCTTCCACTGTTTCAAAACACTAAAAGCAAAAATCCAAAATTTTACCCCAACTGTCGTTTTTCTCGGAAACCTCCGTTGCGACAAGCGACTGGTTTTGCCGTGCAGGGTCACATTTGTCAGAACATTTCCAGATGATTTTGGGCATCTTTATGAATAATTTAGTGCAAATATCTAAAAAGTAATAGAAAAACACACACATGTACGCACAGTGGACAGCCGCAGACTATTGCTTAGTGTTAGTGGTGGGACAGATGCAGTTGAAAACACCTGGATTAATGACATTGCTTGGTGATTTTCTGGCTATGGCATAGCAATTCTAGGTTTTGGGTTTTGGGTTTTGGGTTTTACTGTGAAAAATGAATGAACGAATGTTAACACAGATTTTGTGTGTGCGCGTACGTACGCGGCCATAAAACCCACTCAGCCGTGCTCGTAAAACAAACCTATAGGCAGTCCGACGGCACACGAGCTCCCGCACGACGGTCCAGCTGCTGAAAGGAAGAAGAGAAAAGGGCTCTGACGTCTCGGGAAGGAAACGGTTCTAAGCTGCTTGCTTAATGGCCCGCTTGCTCCTGGGACCTGCTGCTCGGCGAGAGATGGAAGGGTAACAGACATCTGGCGGCTTTCAAACCTATCTTGCTGTAACAGCGACTGGCGTGCCCTTTGTTATTTCATGCTCCGAATTTTGTCTAAGCTGAGTTGGCACTCATCTCACATGCTCGTTGATGGAGGTGGTGGGAAAGTGGTGAAATCCATATTGCATAGGGCGTTACGTTTTTAAGAGACTTCAACAAACTGCTTGCACTCCACTAGCTCACCAGCGAACACTTACTAGAGCAGTCACGGTGATTATTTGTTGTTGTGAACACACCACAGCACAACACATCACCGTGCACGCAATGAAGTTCACCCATCCATGAAGGAGCAGTGAACAGCTTTTTGGCAGCGACTGGGGAGAGATGCTTGTGGATGGTACCTTGCTCATGAGTACCTCGTGCCGTTACCGACTGGAGCCGGAACCGACAAACCACTCTTCAACCGTGTGCTACCATTTAAATATGCACGATTGTCCGCACTATATTGTTCTCCTTCGTTCCATGTTTTCTTCATTTTGGGACGTTTTAAAAGGGATAATTCGATAATTCAGCCCAAGCCTAGTCAGTTAGTGAAACGTGTTTTTTGTTGCACATCTCATGGGTTTTTGGACTGCTTTACAGATATAGAAAACTGTTTCTGGCTTTCATAAGGGTTAGGGGGGCGTCCTTTTCACGGCCCTAACACACGTTTATCTGTCGACTTCACGTTTCATTAAATCAGGCTCCTGAATGTGTAGAGCTTTTACACTGGCAATCTGCTGCTGTGTGGAGTGAGCATGGAAATAGGACTGGCTTTAAGTGTGTGTGCGTGTGGGTGGGTGAGTGACTGTGTTTGAGTGTGAGTGCAGGACAGTGGGCCGGAAAAGCCGCTCACCTCTCCTGCCTTCCCCCCTCTTTCCTTACCCTTCCTTTCCTTTGTCTGGAGCTTTGTTTGAGAGATCCGTAGCCCACCGCTAATGCGAATGACTGTTTTGGGAGTCGACCCTCCCTCCCTCCATCATCCTGAACTGAATATATAAGACAGAAACAACACTGGCACTGCTGCATGGTTGTGTGATCCGCAGAAAAGTCAACTTTTTCTTCCCATAATAACTGCACAACGCTGGATCTGGAACGAAAAAAAAAAAAATTCAAATGATAGCACATAAAACAATGACGTTGCTTCAGTAATGTTGCTGAAATGAACGTTTCCAGGTCCTAGACACCCCTGGGTGAGTTGCTAGAATGTCTAATAAGTGGATTTGAGACACAAAGCGAGAGCAGGTCTGGTATTCCACCATACACACACACACGGCTTTCACAAAATGCTCGTTTCATATGCAGTGAAAGGCTTGACTCTAATTCTTAATGCTATCTCTGACTTCCAGGGCGGTGGGCTAGAAGCGGCAACTGGGCTCCTCTGTGTGACTCCTGAAAGGACGTCAGCCTCAGGGAGATCCCCTGCTGATAAACGCAGAGATTGGCTTTGCACAGCATTTGGCCTGTTCAGTTCCCTCCTATTGTGGGTTTTGGGAGGGGTAACACACACACACACACACACACGCACACACACTTTGAAGAAAGAGTACACCCCGTCTATCAGACCAGCGCAGAGTGGCAATTTCTTTAAAAAGTCTTTGTTGTTGAGTTTATCAGCTAGAGACCATAAGCTAATGACTTAATGCTGAATTATAGATACAAATAGATACAGCGCTGGGGAAGGTACGTTTAAACGGTATTCCTCATGGCCGCGGACTTCATCCTCCGACTCCATCTCGCAGCCGTCAGTGAGCGTGTGCCGTGCAGGAACAGTAGCTTATTGGATGCCACTTCTATAATTCAGCACCGTCTAGCGTCTGGTACTGTTCCAGATGCTCCAGCGCCAAACAGGAAGGTGATTTTGCCCCAGTCTGGACCTCATCATTTTTGCACTGAAAGGAATTTTTTTTCAAATAATCAAGTGTTTTTAAGATTTGAAAAGCACTTGAATTTTGGAAAAAGTGCCGAAAAACTATAAAGGCATTAATTGCTACATCACAGAATAGTTTAGATAAGGCGAACACTAGGGTTGGTACCGAGGTATCGGTTTAGCGTCAAATCAAACGCGCGCGAGCTAAGCGGGACATACGGAACTGTTTTAGTTAATGTTCTGGAATATTTTTATAAAAACTGTAATAAATTTATATTGTAGTTGTAACATAGGGGGCATAGTGGTGTAACGGTAGGGTGTTCAGCCCCGTGATCAGAAGGTGTGAGTTGAATCCAGGGCATTAAAGTTACCACTGAGTTACGTGAGCAAGGTACTGTCTAGCACTGCTCCCCTGGGCTGACTTGTTAGCTGCACCTGGCTCCTTCACGGATGGGTTAAATGCAGAGTCACATTTGGGGTGTGCCGTGCTGTGGTGTGTTCACAATGACAAATAATCACTCACTTTCATAAGATCAGCAGCTTGTGTGAGGTGTGAAATTCGTTTGGGGCTTATTTATTATTGCTGTAGTTTTATGTTGATACAAACAGGTTTTACAGATTCAGAGCAAGGTGTTGAAATGAAGGACTGTTGAGTATCGGTACCGAACACCAGATACCAGTACCGGTACCAATATTGGTTCCAGTCGAAGGTGCCGACCTGGAAGAACTGAATTCAGCTCTTTAATCTAAACCATTAACTGGGTTCGTAGAAGCAGCACCTTTAGGTGGATGATTGATGGGTGATCAGTAGCATTCCAGCATTTGCATTTGCACTGCGGAGCAACGGCTGCTCTGCAACTCTCTCTGTAGGGCAAAGGGGGTGGATGGGATGTTTGGTGGGCACGATGCCATGCCAGGGCTCAGGACTGGCGCACACACACACAACAGCCCGAGTGTCAGAAAGGCAACTCTGGGGAAGGAAAGGGGGAGATGGCGGTCTGTAAGTGAGGTCAGCCTTCGACATGGCCTGGTTTGCTCAGTAAGCAACCATGGGCCGGACTGAGCAGGAATGAGGGGGCCCCTGCATAATGTGAGACTCTGCTGAACTAAAACTCCACCCCACCCCCCCACCCGGCCCCTCCCCCTCGACCCCCCCTCCCCTCTCGCTCTTCCCCCGGCATTTGCCTCAAAGAAACGGTGGAATACGGAGGCTGCAAGCTCTCGCTCTCTTGCTTTCCTCTGTCTTTCACGTTTTTTGGGGGGTTTTTTTCCCGGATCTCTGCCGTATCCCCTTCTCTGACGCTTCTCGTGCTGCTTTTTAACACTGACCATGTGTCGGGGCATCTTTTTAAAATTATTCTTTCATATCTACACACACTCATACACCCTGCTGAGATAACTGTAAACCAGCTGCAGTCTGCCGGTCTGGACAAGAGTACCGTTGTCATCAGAATCCAGCTCTGGACCGTCTTCCAGATTCCGAGTCCTGCTCTGGACACCAGACAAGCGTCGAAACTGTAACAAACTATCACTCGAAGCAGAACACGCCGATCCAGACTGGATAAAAGCTGTTTCTGGATCGTCTTCAGGATTCTGGATCTGGCTCTGGACACCTGACAAGCCGCAAAACCGGATTGGACAACACCAGACTGCATAAAAGTAACGTTCTGATTGGAATCTGGTTCTGGGTAATCATCCAAATTTCTCCAAATGACGTAGAGCTGAACGGATCGAACCAGACTGGATAAAAGTACTGTTCTCACCAGAATCCAGTTTTGGACAGTCTTCCAGCGTTGGTCACCCGACAAGTCTCAGAGTCATAACTCTCCATCAATCAGAAATCGGTTTTAGATCATTTGCTGGATTCTAGATTCGACTCCAAAGCGTAACCCACTATCACTCGGAGTGGAATGGACTGAGCTGAACCAGACTGGACAAGTACCATTCTCATCAGATTCTGCTTCATCTGGATTCGGGATTCCACATACAGCTCTGGACACCAAAACTCGAAACCATAAACCACTATCAGTTAAAGAGGAACAGACCGAACCAGACTGGATAAAAGTACCGTAATTATCAGAATCCTGTTCCGGATTCCAGGTCCGGCACTGGATATTTGACAAGCCTCCAAGTCGACCATAGTGGACCAAACCGGACTGGAGTGAACTGGACAATGGGATCCGGATCCATGGCTCTTTAACCGGTTGTTTAACACGAATGCGGAAGTCTTGCACCCGAGCTGGCAGTGGGCAGTAACGTTGTAGCCAGCAGGGGACAGCATTGCTGTAAGAGGGCCACAGTTTTAACAATCGGGACCTCCGACTCCCATGCGGGTGTGTGAGAGGAACGGCTGCTGGCCAGCCGTCCAGGGGAGGCGCTCGACTGCTCGGGCAGACCGGAGCGGCTGCAGTCCATTCCCTGTGTGCTGGGCTGGAGGTATTCCCTCTCTCTTTATTTTCCCAGCCTCGTTGTCCTCATTATTTTCTTCTTCTTCTTTGTGTTCCCACTTTTTGGCTTGCTGTCTCCTTCCACAGTCTTGGACATAGAGAAACACTGTTGGTTGTGGGTTTTCACATTAAACCCTCAACCAAAACCCCCAAAACATTTTTAAAATCAATATTTCTTTTCAAACCCTAAATGAAAAAAGAATAACAAGTCATTTTCCAAATTCCCATTTCGAGCTCAAACGAACAGCGAAAACAAGGAAATGTGTGAATATCTGGGTGCGTTTCCCCCTTTTTCCATTCGTTATTTGATTAGATTTTCCTGCAAAATGGGAAATGACTCCTTTTTGTTTGTCATTTTCTTTTTTGGAAAGAAATATTTAACATAGACTTAGAAGCAACTAAAATATCTTTTATTCTTAAGCTCAGCTAGACATACAGTATAAATGAAAAACAATCGTCTCCCTTACAATATGCATGACAGAACCTCCGGAATTTTGCGATGTTACGACCGCAACTATTAACACAAATTTAGCCAATCTCCGCAAATTCATTACTACCGTGCAATTTTGACCAATTTTTTTGAACAATCATTGACGTTTCCCGCAAAACGTTGAGCCATACGTCAGCGAACTCTCTTCCTCGTTACGTTTAGAAGATGCAGGAAACTGGTGTGTTCAGAAACGCCTCACGTTTACCTTCAAAAATGACTAAGCGGTTAATGGTTAATACAAATAATAGCGGTTTTGTTCCCTTTATTTTAATTAACTGTTAAAGAATGATTATAAAGAAGGACAAAATCGCAAATTTGTCCGCAACTTTGACTTGTCCCCGCAACTTTAGTGCAACAAAAAAGCCTAAAAACACCGCAACTTTCATCACACATTTTTAGACAAGTTGCTGCAACAATCTTAACAAAGGCCTGCAAAGTCCTATTGTCTGATCGATGTTTTTCGTTTTAAGTGAATTTAACTGAGTGGTTATTTGTCATTGTGAACACAGCATAGCATAGCACACAACAAAATGGGACTTTTGCATTTGACCCATCTGTGAAGGAGCAGCGGGCAGCTTTTTGGCAGCACCTTGCTTATGAGTACTGTACCTCAGTGGTACCTTTACCGGTCCTGGATTCGATGCTGCGACCTTCTCATCACAGAGCCGACTCCCTAACTGTTACGCTACCAACTGCCCCAAACTATTCGCTAAATCAATGTATTGATAGAGATGGGAGTAACGTCTCCCCTCGACTGTCTTGCTTTAGCTTGCCGGGAGGCCGTATTAGAGTCGTCTAACGGAACATGATGCAATGCTTTATTTATTATGAGGTTTATTTATGATGTTATTGTCTCGTTAGGCCCAGTTGGGGGTGTTGCTCAGTTGAACAATGCACTGATCTGACCTCAGTAATGATGGTAAACATGTGTTTTAGTTGAATGGTCATTAGTGTAGCGCTTGAGTCAGACTTCATTTGTATGCTAATGTCCCCACAGGGCCGTTTGTGTGTTTCGGGGTCTTTTTGGTTTTGTTGTGTTATTTAAACTCTGGATTTATAGCCTTTCCTGCCTGAGCTATGGAGCACTGAAGGGCAAACATACTTTTTAGCAGTTTTTTTTTCTCTCGGTGATCGTTAAACTACGGTCCTTTACACAGCACGGCAACATTTTTTGTATATGAATGCGTGTGTGTGGAACGTTATGTAAAAAAAAAAAAAAAAAAGGAAGGTGTTTACTGTTTAGATGTATGTGGATATTTTTATCAACCGATATTTTTTTATATGTTCATTTTTTTAAATTGCGTTTACACGACATCCGGTTAAAATAATCTCCATACACACTCAATGTTTACCACTTCGATGCGTCATATTTCTTTTCCGTCAGTGAATAGCAGGTGACATGCCTAGCGTGGATCACGATACAGCAGTCTTCCTCATGGTTACCATAGTTACTAATAGTATGTAAGGAATTTAAGGTATTTTTGCCTGTGTCCACCAAATGTGTTTTGGCGGGCGGGGGGCACTCGCAGCGCCTATTTTTAATATAAATCCTATGAGCTTCAGTGTTCAGAGCGTTAAGCGCAGTCAGCAGAGAAAAAAAGACTTTATCTCAGCGATCAGAGCGCTTCATGTTTGAATCTGTTCAACGATTAGAACAGCGCTGCGCTCGTCAATGTCACTTCTCTCTTGCCAGCCAATCCAACTCGAGGAATGGACGGGACATACACAGTCAAGAACTCACTACAAACGGTGGTGCGTCTGGAGCAGCTGGAGAAGCTTATTTTGGCTTTATTTACACAGTTGGAATAAGACAAAAAGCTACAATAATGTGATCGAACCTCTAATCGGTGCTACTCTCCCGGCTGTTTTCTTGCACAATTTTTCTCACACACCTAATCTCTACGTCTCAAAGACATGTGAGTATCCAGTTCGAGCGCTGCCGCTAACGCCAAGGTGCAATCTCTCTCCGTTGTAAAGATAATCTCTTTTATGTCGACTAAACTACTGATCTCACAGGAGCATGTTACAATGTTTACATGAAATGGGAGCGAACGCGGAAGTGCCCGATGACACTTTTCATAACTTAGCAACAACGAGTGCTGAGAGAAGCACAGAGAAAGCGCTCTGGACGTGAGGTTTTGACCACTCTCAGCGCAAAAAGGCGTGTTTTGTGGACACAGGCAGTTAAATTCCACAGAATCCAGCGTTTTGAAAAATCTTCACTTTGGAGGGCGTTTTAAAAAATACGCATCGAGGTGTACGTGTAAACAGGCCCTTGGACGTGTGTGTTTGGGTGTGAGACATCAGTCAGTTTCTTTCTGTGTTTGTGTATATGTGTGTGTGTGTGTGTGGAGAGAGACAAAGCTTTAGAAACTAAAGGCATTTTAGAAGAAAACTGAATTGAGAAGTGTGTGTTTAAGTATATTCTGTGTGTGTGTGTGTGTGTGAGAAAGAGAGAAAGCAGTATGTTAAAAATAATAGGTGTTTGAGAATAAGTGAATGATTGAAAATTGGTGTTGGATGTCTGTCAGTAACAGATTCAGTGTGTTTGTGTACTTGTGTGTGTGTGTGTGTTGAGACAGAGAGAGAGCATTATGTTCAGTTTGATTGGTCGAAATGATTGAGAAGTGTGTGCTTGGGTGTGAGACAACACTGTCAGATTCCGTCTGTATGTGAGTGTGTGTGCTAAAGCAGGGTTTTGGGTGTTTGTGAGGACCTTATTGTTTCTAAAATGATGGTCTTTGTGAGGACGTTTTTATAAGTGAGGGCCGGTCCTTATGAGGGAAAATACTTTTATAGAAAACTTTATATTGTATACCGTTTCTTTGGTTACTGAGATTAGGGTTCAATGTAGGATTAACATTAGGATTCATTAAGAGAGTCAGTTGGAGGGAAGACAGGAAAGAGGAACACGGCGGTGAGGACGCTATTATACACCAAATAATGGCCAAACTACGAAATTAGGGAACTTGAACAGTATAATATAATTGAACAGTGATTTCTTTTGGGGTTGTAGTGTGCTGCGTTGTTTGTTCTGCTCATTGTCATATCAATATGTCCAAATTAGCGCAAATATCAAACATTAAACCAGCTTTACTGCGGTGCCACTTCCCACGCAGAACCAATTGTACATGCGCACATTTACAGATCGGCTCCATAGATGGCCACCGATACCCGATCCGGCTATTTGAGTCGTCATCGGACCGATATCCGATCGACGTATCGGATCAGTGCATCCCTAGTGTTCTTGCATGTTTGAACCGGTCTTTGCTAGATAAAATTCTAGTTCTTACTCATTTCTCACTAAAAGACTTCCTTTTGGTTACTAAGGTTAGGATTAGATGTAGGCTCTGTTTAGATCTAGTCATCTCAGGGAGCCAACTGTAGTGCCTCTCAAAGATAGCAAAGCAAAACTGTGTGTGTGTGTGTGTGTGTGTGTGAGGGTGGACATGTATTTATCGCACTGTGGGGACCTTTTGTCCCCTAAAATCACTTTTGTCTGTTTTTTGGGCTTTGTGGGGACATTTGAGAGTTCCCCATGAGGAGAAATGACTTTATAGAAAATGTGCTTGTTTTATTTGAGAAACTAAAAGAGGTAAAAGATGTGCTTTTGGTTACTGAGGTTAAGGTTAGGGTTAGGATTAGGTGTAGGTGTAAAATTGTGTACTTTAGTCATTATGGGAGTCTATGGAAGGACCTCACAAAGATAGTAATACATAGACTGTGTGTGTGTGTGTGTTGCCTTTGTCCAAGCAGCTGGTGTTCATTTATTGCTTCTCAGCGCCCATCAACCTCAATAACTCATTATTCTGCAATTTCAAGTGGCTTTGTTTGCCCTGGTCAAACACTTTCTCAATGACTGAATTGTCCTCCGTGAGTTGTGTGTGTGTGTGGAAAAAAGATGATTAATGTTAAAAGATGAATGACGTTATCTAATTTAAATTCATTGTTTAACACTATTAAGAGGAGTGTTTGGGCCTCGACACACATGCTTTTGACTGAATTGTGTCTCTGAACCAAGAAAGGAAAAGGACTTGAGGTTCTTTAATCTCATGACTTAAGTGAGTAGATGGTGTAAAGTAGGGCTGGGTGATATGGCTTAAAATCAGTATCACGATTAATCAGGGGTGTGCGATATACAGTATATCGTTTACGATAATATCGAAATTGTTTTAACGCTGAGGCAGCTGGCATTATCGAGGATTTCTGCAATTACCAGTGTAAAACAGCAGGACACGTTTTGATCACGCCGTGGCTTTGAGAGTTGTACTAGTGCACATGCGTCTGCAGGCTCCGGCGCGCTTCGTGCATTAGCGAAAGGCTAACAGGTTGATGCTGAGCTATGGATGGAGAAAAAGAGCCAGGTCAACTCACTAACAGACTACCAGCTGCATAGTTCGACAAACTACCAGCTGCATAGTCCGACAAACTACCAGCTGCACAGTCTGCTTCTGTAGATCTTGTAGCCAGACGTGGGGCATCCTCGCTCACGTGGAGATGGTTTGGCTTCAAGAGGGTAGACGTGTACTATAATACATACCGTAAAAAGTTGACTGGTGAATTTAATGTTTTTGTTTTACTTCAGTTTCAATTAAATAAATAAGACCTGTTTTCCTTAACTGTTTCATTAAGTTACAGTTCATTTTCTATTACCAAGACCAAGCTAGATCTTAATAAGACTTACAAACACATGTTTAAAGAATGCAAAATATCGCAGAATTATCGTTATCATCAAAGTCCCAGAAAATATCGAGATTTTTTTTTTTTCTAATATCGCACACCCCTACGATTAATTGAACATTTTACCTTGATTACGATTAATGAACTATTCATTTTGGTTGTAGTTCATAGTTCATAGTGACAAGCTTTGTGCTATAAATATGCTCGATGATTAAAGTTGGAGTATGTTTTTCTAAAGAAAAAATGCATGTCTAATCTTTGTGATTTTAAAATAACGGTGACGCGGTGGTTAGCGCTGCCGCCTCACAGCAGGAACGTCTTGGGTTCGAGCCCCGGGTCGGCCCTTCTGTGTGGAGTTCGCATGCTCTCCCAGTATTCGTGCGGCTTTCCTCCGGGTGCTCCGGTTTCCTCCCACACCCGCAGAGTGCAATATAGAAGAATAGAAGAATAGAAGACTCATGATTCTCATGATTCATTCTCAATTTATTCCACAGTCGTCGTGTAAAGTCTTGCCGTTTTTTTGTAACGATACTGTTGCGAGATTGACAGCACAAGCTGGCAAATCTCCAGCGTTTCCCCGTCAGCTGTAACCCAGATTGACGTTGTGTTTCAGTCTTTTAGGCACTGATGTCTGGCTTATATGGGGCAGTAATCTCAGTCTGACAGGCCTATAAAGGATTTTACACACTCACACTGACGACGTGCCAGTGAACTCTGCTCTGCGTGATTTATACAATCTAAGGCAGTCGGTATCTAGTATCTAGTATGTAATGCAGTGCATTCTGGTTTACAACAATCACAGTGTTTTTAAATCCATTTATAAAGGAAATTTCTTGGTAGTTCTTGGTAGTCTTCTTATTAGAATGTTGATTATGCAGGCTCGCCGATCAGCTGTGTAAACACACGTGCCGGTAGTCTAGCGCTCACGACTCCTGTAGACTCCTGGACCGCTCCAGTTCAGTCAAATCTTCCCTTTATTACAGACAAAAGTCACATTTTAGCTGCTAAATAACGACCAGCGTTTTACTCACAGCCAATTATTGATATTTTGCAATATTTATTCCGGAAGTGTGTCCATCGCATTACTGTGCGTGGGGGATTGTGGGAAATGTAGTTCTCTTCCAGAAAGGCCAAAAGCAGCTCATTTTATAGGCCAAAATTAGTCCAGATTGGCTCAGAAATACCCAAGACTGTAGCATGTCTTCATATTCCCCCATTGCCCCCCAACCCCACCCCACCCCACACCGGTCCACCAATTTTTGTTTTAGTCATGTGCCATTTTTGGGCTTTAGTCCCTGAAGTGTGTTTTAACTTCTTAAATACAAATGCTTCAACATGCACCTTTTAAGCTGTGTTTTGTGAGCGAGTAAACTATTGCAAGAACAAGCATTCAGCATGCAGGAGACGGCCTTTATTCACGATGAGGACTACTTTTAGAAGGTTTCCCAGTCTGCAGAAATTAAACACTACATACTGCATTTGAAAGATCTTATATTATTATATTATGACATTACTGTAGTATTATACCGCACATTATACATTTGCCCAACCGTAGTTTGTTAACAGAAATATTCTGTAGCAAAGCCTGCGATCTGAATGCAGGCAGGAAGCGTATGCTGTGATCTGGATTAACGCTAGCAGATCCAGAGATTTGACTGCAGTAATCTTAGCACTGTAAGCACAGAACTGGGTTGTATTCGTGGTCAGCGTTTAAAACGTGGATTTATGAAATACCGGGCATTATCCACAAAAATGTTACATACTCTAAGACTCTTCCATTATTCAGTAAAGTTGGTAGAAGCTATGGCCCTGTATGTGAGGGTTAAATTTAGCTGGAGAAGACTCTAAGTTGATTAGACAGCAGGAAGATCAAACATATCAATACGGATTTGAAGCCTTGATGGAGAGACTGAAAAAGCAGATTGGGGCGGCACGGTGGCGCAGCGGCTGGCTCTGTTGCCTTACAGCCAGAGGGTCCTGGGTTCGATCCCTGGGTCGGCCGTGTGGTCTTTCTGTGGGGAGTTCAAGTGGGTTTTCTCCGGGTGCTGTGGTTTCCTCCCACAGTCCAAAAAGCAAGCAGCTTAGATTGACTGATCAGTAAATTGGCCCCATAATGTTTAAATGTGAGTGTGTTTGTGAGTGTGTGTGCTCTGTGGTGAGTTAGCGCTCGCCCAGGGTTGGTCGGTACTCGCCTTGCACCCAAAGTCCTGGGATACGCCCCGGTCCCTGTAACCCTGAAGGACGGAATGAAAAAGCAGGTTTTTGAGGTTATGAGGAACCAATTATTGCTTGTAGCTACATATTTTTTTCTATTTCAGAAATTGATTCGAACATAACGTTGGGATTTCTATATTTCTAAAAATAGCTAGCAGAAGATTTGTTCTTTGTTCTAGAAGTTTTCTTAAAATAGTAAACTTGTGTAACTTGTGTAGGCCATATGCTATATCAGCCCAACCATAGTTAATTGTTTTATTTTTAAGAGAAGATAAAACTTGTTTGATTACATAAGAATGGAAAAAAGCAACCAAAATAGAATTGAATATTCACAAATAATCTCTGATACAATGTTCCAGAAAAAGTCCAGATGTTCATACAATACAATAATAATACAGCCTACAATAATAATTTTAATGCTACTTTGCTATTGGTGGAGTCACTAAGGTCAACATCACAATAATGATTTAGAAGCAATAAATTGTTCCACTCTAGCTTCAGCTCCTGTAACCCTGCATCCACCAGATAATGATGACATTTAAAGGTTCATTAAGCAACCTCGTTTATCATTGCACCCGAAAAGTTCAACATTTGCCATTGTCCAAAGACCGTCAGAAGCCCTCACAAGGCGTTCACTCATACCGACATGTGCCAATATTACGCCGTTTTTTCATCCTTCATAGACTCATTTCGTCTCAAGATTTAACATTTTTCTCTGGCTTTATGATGTCACATGGTCCATTAATTTGATTAACTTTCCTTCAGTGTGCACCTTGATCAGTGATGCATCATGCCTGGGAGCGGCTGTTGTCGTTTCAATATTGTCACATAACCATTTTTCAAAATAGAAATGAAATTCCAATTCTGTTGCGAGCAGCAAGTTACGCACTGGTTTAAAGCTTGAGGAGAGGAGATGCATGTTCGAGGAGTCTCTGTGAGGAATGCAGGGCTTGGACACCCGTTTCCTGATGAGATAAGTCTGGCTTTAGGGCTCCAGATCAGGAGAAACTGCTTTTGGGCTTCCATCCAGAACATCTCCTCCACCCTGGCTGATAACGAATGAATCGTGACAGAGTAACCTGAAGTGTGTGATTTTTTTTGTGTGATTGATGTGTCGCCCTCATTTGTCAGGATGAGAACGCCTAGCAGTTTATTTTGTCAGCATCTGGACTATGACCTCTTAGTCCTCGACTATGGATTAAGAGGTCTAAGGTTCACATTAGGGATGGGAATCAAAAACCGGTTCCGACTTAGAACTGGTTCAAATTCATTTTTTCACTTCATTTCATCAGAATTGTCCACCTCCATCGTTATCGATTCTTCTTAACAAGTCTCTCATTTCCCAGCACAACGTTTCCCAGTTTTCCCTAAGCTTTGCGTCGTGGTACATGACGTCACACTCTCTGCGACTTGACCTTCAACCACAAGGAGTCATGACGCAAAAATTATATTTTTCGCGATCTAAACACACATGCTACGTTTGTTAGCGCTCACGACTCTCACAGGGAAGTCCAACATTCATTAAAACATTACAGTTCAGTTAAATCCCCCCGTTTATTACAGACAAAACTTATATTTTAGCTGATAAATCACAAAAACAACCAGCGTTCAACTCACAGTACAGCTGTTTACTTGATACTTATTTATTCCTGACGCGCGTCCACAGCGCTGTTGTGCCGCGGCTCTCATATGGAACGCCCTCATGGCAAAAATGAACTTCACGCTCAGAAATGAGAAAATGAGTTATAGGCCAAAATGAGCCCAAACGCTCAAAAACGGCCAAAACTTCAGTATTTCTTCATTGTCCATTAATCAGAAAATATTTTTCCATTCTGCTATGTAAGAGTAAAAAATAAATATAGAAAAATGCATTATTTATCAAATAATTAAAACATCGACATCGAGAACATCGACTCTACACGTCGACCAAAGTCCCACTGCAACTTTAGGTCATTAGTGATCAATCTGTTCTAGTTAATGTTCTGAGATATTTTTATAAAAACTGTAATAAATTTATATTGTAGTTGTAACATAAGAGCAGCAGCTCATGTGACATTTGAAATTAGTTTGGGGCTTATTTATTATTACTGTTTTTGCAGGTTTTACAGATTCAGAGCAAGATATCGAAATGAAATACCGTTAAGTATTGGTACCGGTACCGATATCGGTTCAGATGTGAAAGGTACCCAACCCTATTAGTATGTAATTACAGTAGTATGAGTCATCATTGCTGTAGTTGTTCGTGTAGGGTTCATGACACACACACACACAGTGTAATCACTTTACGCTTTGGCTTGTCCTGGCTGGCGGTTATAGTCAGTAACAGGAACAGAGTTCTCCATCATAACAAATCTGATCTCCTTAACGCACCAAGAGCTGGCCTCTCTAACGCGGGAAAAGTCATTTTACTACTTTACTCAACCTTGTGTGTGTGTGTGTGTGTGTATACAGAAGTTTTTCTTAAGCATTTGAATACATTTGCAATCTGTATGAGAGGTACAGGTCCGCAGGATTTGATTCTGGGTTTTTGAGGGAGGTATGTCTTGCGTGTGGGACACATACTGTCCAGTTTTGAAGCAAGAACAAGTCAGATTGGAACGCATCCCGACTTATCAAAGCCGGATGGAGGAGCTAAATTCAGTATCAATGTACTTTTGAAATGCTGCCAGCGATTCTCAGAGGTTATGTAAGACTACACCATGCGCTCTCTCTCTCTCCCTCTCTCTCTCTCTCTCTCTCTCTCTCGTTGTCTCAATTTCATTCAAATTTAAGTAGTATGTCTGTTGATACTTGAACACCCAACCCACATCATTCCAACAGCTGTTTATTCAGGTAATATTTCATAACCTGGGGCTGTTGAGTCTTGATTTAGTACCACTTTTACGAATACAGTCACACTTCAGGCTCTCGCCGATGTGATATGGTTCAGGTCCAGAAATTGCGTCATTCCCCAAGTAAGAAATACCTGTAAAAGTAGGCGGGTTTGAGTCTGCGTCCGCAGTCGCGGTTTGACTCGGTTAGCAACGTCTCATGCAAAGACTGCTGGGGAAAACCAGAGCTGAAAAGCTGAGTGGTTGGATTCTGTACCTGATTACCTCATAATATTACAGAACTGAAGGGGAATCAAACAGGACATTTTTCCATCGCAAAACCCCAAAGTACTTAATGTTTACTGTACCATTAAAAGTGACGTCTTAGAACCCAGTAAGTGACATTATATTATAGCACCTGACTGACATACTGTTGCATCTTCTCCACACTCCAGTCTGAACTCTCCTTTACAGTGCTGTATCTCACTAGTTCATGTTAAATGTGACCCTCCACGGCAAAACCAGTTGCTTGTCGCAACGGAGGTTTCCAAGAAAAACGACTGTTTATGTTGCGTGGGGTAGAATTTTGGATTTTTAGTTTTTAGTGTTTTGAAACAGTGGAAGGTCTATACTGTACTGTTGTGAATAAATTTGGCTGAAAAACTTACCCTTTCCATCCTAAAAACGTGACTTTCTTGAGGTGAGGAATTCAATTCCAGCAGAATGTTAAAAGTTTCTGTTTTGACCGCTCTACTCCAATATTTACGGTAAATCCACTGGTTGACTAGCGTGAAGATATTTCTCCGGAATCCATCTTCGTCTCCCGAGTTCAGTTAACCTAACGCAGGTAGGCTATCCGTGTGGCTGTGAATGCAGCGTAGGCTACCGTAAATACAAACGTAGCCGCGACCGCACCAAGCGTCTGTGAGTGCTACGGCGATAGTCAACTTCAAAGGCAGATTTCTCCGTTTCTCACTTGGCGTGACAGGAGAAACCCGACTCCTTTGAATGTTGATATCTCAGTCATATGTCGTCCCATTCATTCATTCATTCATTCATTCATAGGTATCGTTTTGAAGATTGATTTACGCCCTTTCATGAAAACATAATAACTCAATTTTGAAAATATGCCACAAGCGACTGGTTTTGCCGTGCAGAGTCACAAATGTCACTTCTGTGCAAAGACAATTGTCATTCAGGCTACCACCTCTCGAACTGGTTCCTACTTCTTTGAGAAAATATTTACCTCGAAAATGTCATGGCCGGTGCTAGATAACGATGTGTCCGCTAAGCCCGGAGCCTGCAGTTTTCAGCTAATTTAAAGGGCATTTCATCAGCTTTCCTGTCATGGCACCACCAGGAGGTTCCTGCTGTGCCGCTCTCCCCAGCAGGGGGCGTCTCTGTTTGAGAAGGTTATGGGTGTAAAAAAAACACGAAAGAAAAAAGGCAGACGAAGCCGATCACGTCTAGTTCGTTTCCGTGTCCGGCTCTGATGAAAGCACAGGAAAAGCGGAGAGTGTCGAGCAGGACCTGGTGTAAGCCCACGCAACCCTGCCAACTTGTCCAAACGCCCCCTTCCCCCTCCACTCCCAAAATCCCTGGCTGTGAGAGTCTCGCACTGTTCTTGATGTTGCTACGCCGTGGCAGGGCCTCATTGTTCGCCTTCCTGCTTCACACTGTGAGCGTGTCTGGTATATTAATAACTCTTTTTGTCTGCCATTGAGGCTGTTTAGATTGCGTCTCATAACACTGGGGCCTGCAAGGCCAGAGAAGGAATTCCAAGCGAGTGATCTGCTGGGATTTGGGCAAATCTTATTCGGAGCAACTTCCCTTTCTTACTACCGGGACCCTCATTCTGGAGCAACTTGGGGTTAAGGGCCTTGCTCAGGGGCCCAATGGTCTTAGTTCTGGTAACAGGATTTAGCTCAAACCTACATCCTCCTGGTTATTATTAGCTGAGCATCCTACCAGTGAGTCTCCACCACCACCCCTATTGCAAACTTAAATTTATTGCTGGGAATATTTATTATAGGGTGATGATGGTGGTCGAGTGGTTAGGATACTCGACTACCAACTAAATATGGCACGATACGACACTGATATTGTAATTGATAATTGATAATTGTAATTGATATTTGGATATCTGCCGATACAATGCAAATCTGATACAATCTGATAGTCTTTTTTAAACTGAAAGCAGAAAATAATGCTTTAAAAAGCATTATTTACATGACTGCGATCAGTTCGAACCATGTGAAGTCGAATTGAGACGTTCCAAAAGCCTGACTGCCATCGTTCGGCCGTCTTTGTTAGTTTTTATGCTTTTGAGCAGGGCTGATCAATATGTTTAGGACCAATAACGTCACTGGAGTTGCAGTGTGCCTTCTGCTTTAAAAACTACTCAACAACAAGCCACCTACCATCATTCATCATCTTCCATTAGTCTATTTATTTTTACATTCAGTCGTCAGTTATTAGTGTCCGCCATGATATCGGCAATAATACTGCCACTTTGATTTTTTTGCTCTGACTCTGCTTTTGTGGTATTGTTATGTACTCCCTTACCAACCGGTTTCAGTCGGTTTTCGGACACGTCAGTCGGGGAAAACGGGGCTGTAAACCTGGAAATGCGCAGGTGGGGCCGTGTCCGGACACGAGCCCGAGCACAGGACCTGCCGAGACACGGATGAGCCGGGATCGAGACCGCTCCGTCTGGCCTCATCTGTGACTCACGCCTGGACCGTCAGCTGCGGCGTCATGTCACACTAACAAGGATGTGACGCCATGTCGGAGGAGAGCGTGGGGAGGACGTAGCGAGAGGCGTGTATGTGTGGATCTGGAACGGAAAAGCCCCATGAGGATTGTGTGTGTGTTGTTAGTGCGCGTAGCCGGCTGCCTGTAGCCGCGGCAGGCACAGACGTGTACAGAGGGGGATTTTTCTCGGCTGCTTTCTCCTCTTTCTCATGTACGCAGACGGTTATGGATGTCTGTCTCCTCGCCAGTCCAGGGTGGTATGCGTCTGTTGGCCTTTTTTGCTCGGAGGTAGGACCGCTCTTCAATGAAAAACAGATTCGCTCTTGCACACGGAGTGTGTGTGTGTGTGTTTTGGAACAGCTTTTGAGGTCTTTGGGACTCATGCACCAACCGTTCTTAAGAAGAACTTTGCTCTTAAAACCCACTTACGCAGTTTTCATCAAGATTTTGAGAATCAACAATGTTTTCAAATATAAGATTTATACTTTAGTCAGAACAGAATCTACAAACGGTGAAGAGCACTTCAAAATATTTGCTGATTGGACTTTTCTTTCATTTTACAGTTGCATAAAATTCTATTTACAATTCAACATTTTCATTGTTAATAATCTTTTCCAACTATTTTAACAGATGATTATGTTTATTTAAAATATGTTATAATTAGACATTGACTTTCAATACTGCTAAGGGTTTTGGGAGTCTGGTGCTCCAGCGTCTTTATTTATTCCGAGAACAAGTCAGCAGTTTAAGAGTACGTTGCGAATACTTTGTGAATACGAATATGACAAATCTAAGAAATAACTTGCACGAAATATTGAGGAATATTGAGTCCTGTGTAAAGTTGCCAGATCTGTGCAGTGATGGAACACCGAGTTCTGGATGTGCTGTTTAGTATTTGAAGCTCTGGGTGTGGTGAAGTACACTGGAACTGGCCTGATAATAACAGACTGAAGCTTTAATGATGATGATGATGAGGATGATGATGATGATGATGTGTTTGTTTTCAGGACTGGCTCCATTAGGTTATGTCCTGAAATGTCAGATCCCATTAGAGCATTAAGAGGTGAAAAACATCAGGATGTCTGGCTCGTCCACGCTTTGTTTTAGCGCTCAAGTTGGATGAGCTTATGGTTTAGGGTTATGCTCTGGTTCAGGCTCGATTTAGAAGATGGAATGGGTTAGGGAAAGTTTATGGTTAGTGTGATGTTAACTTTAGGAAGGGAGTTTGGTGTTGCCGTTAGGTAGGTTAGAATTCCTACAATCCAGTATTGGGCTTTTCTTGCTTTACACACATCCTCTTATGGCGGTATTACAGCTCTTTGAAATGCAGTTAATCACTGACACGCTGCCACGTTTCAACTTGAGTTGAACTGAAAGGATGACTAAGTGCAAGTGTTGTAACACTTAGCAGCGACTGAATCACTCGTGGGGTTCGGTCTGTAAACAGTGACTATGGAAATGGTCGCACAGACTAGCATCAGTAACCATCAGCCCTTCCTGTACTTAAAGACTATAACGTGTGTATGTGATACTATGACGTTATTGATCTTACAAAATACCTGAGCTAACGCTAGATCATATCCGCTAGTTCCCTTAATGTCTAAATTCTGCTTGTGTTAGATTCCAACATAAACTTTAACCGTCTGATTTCTAGGGGTGTTGAAATGAATCGCATAATCGATGCATCGCGATGCAGACATGGACGATTCCGCTTCGATGCAGTGGTAGACCCTAAGCGATTATATCAGGGTTTTTTTAACCGAGTGATGGTCCCAGTTGAAAACCCCTGGATTATATCATAATCACATTTCGTAGTGATTATCTGGCTGCGGCATAATAATTCTAGTTAAAAAAGAACATCCCGCTAGTAACTATGACTGTTCAATCTGCGATCCATGCCCATCTGTGTGCAATGTGAAGTAATCATGAATCGTGTCGCATCGAATATCGTATTGATTCGAAACGAAACCACAACAAAATGTGACTTCTGCATTTGACCCATCCGTGAAGGAGCAGTGGGCAGCTAACAAGGGTAGCACTCGGGGAGCACTGCTTGGGAATGATACCTTGCTCATGAGTACCTCAGTGGTAACTTCACCGGTCCTGGATTCGATCCTGCGACCTTCTGATCACTGGGTGAAAACCCCACCGTTACACCGCCAACTCTGAAAAGTTCTGTTTATTGCCCTTCTTAAAAATTCTATGAAGGGGGATTTGCTTTAGAGGTGCTAAACAAATGAAGGACGATGGTGGTGGCACGACATTTAAATTCCGCTCTGTCGTCACCACCAGCACTACCACCACAGGGCCCCTGAGCAAGACCCTTAACTCCAAGTTGCTGCAGGGAGACCGTCCCTGTAAATGGAAGCACGGAAACAGAAGTTTCTCTGGATAAGAGTGTCTGATAAATACCATAAATAAATATCTTAAGACATACCTTAAGACCAAAGAATGGAACATCACTGAGCAAAAATACTGATGGATTTGATCTGGTTTAAAGTGATTTTTTTTTAAAACTGTGTATGTGTACATTAAATAACGTACAAATACAAATCAAGGGTAAATCAAAAGAAATCAATAATCCCTCAGGCACAGGCTTAAGGACAAAGTCTACCATGTCATAGTCTGACCCAGGGGCTTTCAGAATCCACTTTAACTGTGTGTGTGTGTGTACCGTGCCAGAGGAAATGCGTCTAATCTCTGCTTTAATAACACAACCAGATAAGCAGGGTGGCTGGGGACCCCAGTGAGCGTCAGGAATGTTGGTGTTAGTGTACAGCAGGGCTGGGCCCTCACAACCGGGCCTCATGGGACGCCAGCGGGCCACTGGAGCCAGTTCCTGAAAGGACGTTCTGAACCGGTCGCTTACGTTCAAAATATTGTTTGTCATTAGAAAACAATTGCCAGCTTTAATAGCTGAGCATATTTACAGTACAAACCTCGTCATTGAACTATGATGGCAAAAAAACAAGACAAAAAATGATAAAATAATTGTTTATTAACCATAATCAAGGCAAAATGTTCGAATATGATTTTGATTGGAGATATCACCCAGCCTTAGTGTTGAGCAATAATTGTAAAGTGCAATATTACGCTCTTAACAATGGGGCAGTTCATGCAGTTTTCCAGTATTTTATATACATTTATATTTTGTACAATACAGCACAACGTCTTGTGTTGAATTTGTGAGTTCTACGCTTGCCATTATTGTTAGTTAAGCTGAGGCTTGTCACTGCAGCTCCATTGCTACTTTTAACTTTAACTTTCACAATTCACAGTTAAGATGCCGGGCGCAAATTGGTGGATGTGGTTCTTTACTGTGCAACTTTGCTAAATCAAACTTTTATTACACTGTTTAAGGTCCTATGCTCTCGCTCTCTCTCTCTCTCTCCTCCTCCTCATTCCTTCTTTCTGAAAGACCTGGTGTGTGTGTAAACTCAGGATTCTCCACCACAAAGCCAAAGAAAATGAGCAGAGTAGAGCTAACCCATGTTTAGCTAGTGTGATGTCACTGAACGTTCACAGAGAAAACCATCTTGGCACCGGCGAGTCGGTCGAGACGCAGCCAATGCATAACGTTATTTGGGAACTGTAATATGCAAAAATGTCATCATGAAAATTTTAATTAAAATAATACAGTATATTTTAAAATATATGAAAAATGGGAAAGTGAAGGGACGATTAATGAGTTAACTAACCTAACCTAATGTAATACATCATCCTTTTGGTCCATTCACTCATTATTAAAACAATCAATTGATCAAATAGCACATTTTATATACTAACTAAATGGCAAATGACAAGAAAGTAATATCTGAAATTAAAGAGCAAAAGCACGCACATCAGTCCTTAAAAGGGTGCTCGACCAAAAAGTAACAAGTAAAAAATATAATATAAAGTCGGCAACACCTAAGCTCCAAAAATATATCAAAAATGTTTATTATTAAAAACCACTTTCACATAGCGTATGTGACGTTTCGAGCACACAAGCTCTTCATCAGACAAATTGACTACTAATGTGCCACCCTTTATATCTCCAGGTGATCAGAGTCACATGACCAAAACACCATATTACTAGCCACTACAATACAACAACTACAATACATCAACACCCAAAAATATGCAAAATACAACAATATCATGTTAATGTACAATTCAAAACACACTTAATTTTGTATCTGCAAGTATACATCAAATAAATTAAAATACAATAATCACACCAAAACCTTTGATATTTTGTATACATAAAGAGAAACACCCACCCATATGTCTAGACATCATAGTTCAAAGAAATGGATGAATATCAAAATCTAAGAAAGTAATATCTAAAATTCATATTTAAAATACCGTAGAAATATGTTATTGGAATTACCCGAACTAAATGGCCCAATATTATTTATAATGTAATATAATCCATGGTAAATAACACCAACGTATGATACTTTTACACAGCCTTTTGTCAGAGTGTATGCTAGAATAGAAATTAGTTAAATGTATAGGTGAAAAAAAATCAACTAAACCCAAGTGGCACATTAGACATAACATTATGAAGACATGCTCAGGTTGTGAACGGTCTCTCTGGGTGTGAATTGGTTTTATTGAGTGTTCCAGCACAGTCACAGCGACCTCAGGGGCCTCATGTAGGCTGTTAGAACTGCCGCTGTAACCACCTCATCACTGCTGTTGCTATTCATGTGTGAGGTGTGTGGAGGGAAACCGTGCATCATGTTCACACCTGTATAACAACCTCTCCACACATGCACCCAAACACCTCCCACCATTCTGTTTCCATAGCAGTCATTTAAATACTTAGGAAAGGGCTGATGGCGGTCCAGGTCCTAGTCGGCCTGTTTTTAATAATTGCTTTCTGGGCTAAAAATGACAATTTAACCATTGTGTTGAACATCACTAAACTGGGCTGTCTTTTTGCCTTTTTAAGACAACATTTTCCTCACTGTCTGAATTTGTTTTACTTTTTCAAGCTGTTTCTGTTATGTGAACGGTTTCGGCGTTGCTGTTGTCGCTCGTCAATGGTGCAACTGCTCGTCAACGCGACATTATCAAGTTTCATGATTGGCTGTTTATGAGGGAGGGCGGGAACAAGTGTGGGGCCTAGTCGTGGAAGCGAACACTTTCCTGATAACTGATTGGCTGTTTCAGTGTCACTCGTAGTACGCTGCCTTTTTCAAGATAGTGATTGGTTGTTTATGCGGAAGGCTAGGATCGCGCTCGGGTCATTTAATTTAAGCATATCCATTGTTATATGGAGCCGGTTTACGTTGCTTTTCGCTGTCGTTTTTATGACTCAAGCTTGCATTCTAAAACTAATGTACTTTTTAAATGTACCTGACTCCTTCGACTGGAATAGAAATAGTGTTTCGACGTACCGTGTCATCTCCCTGTTTTTCCCTCAGTCTCAACACCGTTAAATAATTTAACACGGAAAATATTAACGTGATCAAAGAGATGCTCTCGTACAAATGACAAAGATGATGCTTAATTGTTTTTATTATTCTTATTATTACGCATTTTATTTTCAATTCAATTTATTTTTAATTCAAGATTCTCTTCATACGCATTTTCTAACCTCTTGTTCTCGTCTAATTCAATCGTGTGGTGTTTAGTATGACCATTAAAGTAACAGAAAAAATGGAGAAATAAGATCGATAGCCAACTGATGCTGCTTTCCACAACTCCTTCTCACCGTACATTTGCTTTTCCCCGCTTGCAGAATATGACAGACACCTAGCGCACGGCAAAAGCATGGCGACGGCTTACCTGGACCCCAAGCTGAACCATGCTGTGGGCAGCGGGGCCAAGTCGCGGCTCAGCGCGGGGACGGAGCGGGCTCCCGGGGCCCCGGACCGCGTCCTCAAGGTTTTCCACCACTTCGAGAGCAACAGCGAGCACAGCACATGGTGCAGCAACGTCCGCCACGGAGACGCCACAGACGTCAGGGTAAGACAGTTGGGCTTAAACGTGTTTAAATTATTTGCTTGCTGGTAATTAATGACAGACATCACATTACTGGTGACGGAGCAGTAGGGCCGAGCTGTTGCATTATTTTAATTTAGAAGACTTCTAGAACGCATGAAGACCGCCATTCAAGGTTGCTAACTAGAGCTAATTTCTGCTGACTAATTTAATTTAATTTCTAGTAGTAATTAATTTACTTTCCAGTGGGGCAGTGATATGGTTGAACAAATTTGGCGTCTGCCACACTGTAGTGTCGCATAGTCACTTCAGAAGACTCGAAGAAAAATGATATCTTTGTTTTTCCACATTTAAAATAAAACACGGTCTTAAATGAATCGTTATATGGTAATTTGTGGGGAATCTGTGGTTTATTTAATGTTTTATCACATTGTTTTTACATGAAATTTCTTGAAGATCTAGAACTAGCACAAATTCCAGTTTCTAATTTCCACCAACACTTGTATCTGTGAGCGCATTTGTGGGAATTTTCAATTTCATGTTAAAAGTAATGCAGTGCCGTGCTAACGTTAGCTTGCATGTCTAGACAAAACAAAACAACAACATGAAGGTGGTAAAATAACACATTTTCAAAAAGCAAGACTGCTGACTTTACATTTGCCAACGCACGTCAAAAAGTACCATGACAAACAATATGAAGCAACGAGTCTGTCTGAAATCGTGTTACATTAGAATGTTCCGGCATGGTTAGAATGGAAGAAGATTTTGACGTGATTCAGGGCCAGCTGTGAATGCAGATGCAGTTTCAAAACGTCAGTTTACTGCAGGTTCATTGGTATATATAGTGTGCAAAGTATAGTAGTACATATTTGTGTATAAATGTTAAGATTGAAGCAGATCTCTATTTGAAACTCTTATTTTCCATTTTATCTCTCTACCCCGGGATATTAAGCATTGAGTTCATTAGCCGCTGGAATCTTGTAGGCTTCTTGGCTCTAAAAGAGAGCCCGAGTTCCCTTTCGTAACAGCAGATGCCATATTGATCGGCAGGATTTTTGCAGAGACGCTAGTTGAGTTCACATCCGATGGACGGATAAACATCTTGTTCCTCTTCCTATCATGCTCCCCGACGGCTTCTCAAGTTTCCGTTCATATGCTCTCCGGTAACAGCAGTTCTTGTAATCTGTCTGCTGTCAGCATTTTACCCAGTCTGAGTTATCACCCCTTGGTAGGGCTGCGACCGAACGTTCCTAGCGTTTAGTCGATTAATATAAATGGTTCCTTTTTCTGTAGAGATGTTAATATTGACTAAGTTGCTTTAACATGCACTGATCACAACTGTCCATTCAGATGTTGTTTGTTGTATTAATTCCATTTTCTTCACAAATAAATATCATTTAATAATCTGAGAAATTGAATAAGTTTTAATGTTTCAACAAGACACTGTCAATTAACCCCAGATTAACCCCCAGACAACATTTTCTTAAAACGTATTCAATGTAAATTTAGGGTAGCACAGACATGTGAGGCATGCTGGTAGCGTAACGCTTAGTGAGTTGCACGAGTGATCAGAGGGTGGCCGGTTCCAGTTCCGGACTGGTAAAGGTACCACTGAGGTACTCATGAGCAAGGTGCCGACCCCAAGTACTGCCCCCCAGTGATGCTCGTTAGCTGCCCACTGCTTCTTCACGGATGGGTTAAATGCAGAAGTCACATTGTGTTGTAGTGCACTGTGTGCTGTGCTGTGTTCACAATGAGAATCACTCACATCACTTCGTTTACTTCTGTTTAAAAGAATATTAACAATCTCTCCTGCTAATGGTAATTTAAGGAGGTTATGCCTTGTTCATGGTCTATCCTCCAGAAAAGCGCTTGTGTGTTTTCTCTTCAGGAGCTTGTGTACAGCACTGCTGCCGCTTGACCATCCAAACTTTACCCGGCGAACAAAACGCCTTTCATTTAAAGTAGGGGTTGACCGATATATTTTTTAGGGGTTGATACCGGTACCAATTATTGCTAATCATTGAGAACGATAACCAGTATTTTAGACCAGTATATGTCTACTGTAACAAAAAAAACAGACAAACTGGTGTCATAATTTTGAATAACAGAAACTCCAACACCAAACTTCATTTAAATGCCTTTTAGTATATGTTTAACTCTGAGAACTTTTCATTATATTCTTCATGACAGACCGTGCAGGAAGCTTCCAGCTTCTGGGTCAGAATGCCAAATTTTCACTGCCTTTAGTTTTCACTGTTGGTGACAAAGTCATTTTTTAATTCATTTATTTTGTTTGTTGACGAATGACCAATACCAATAACCATAAATAAAGCAAAATATCAGTGCCGATATTCGACCAGGACGATACACCGTCGAGCCCTAATCGGAGGCGTGCTTTCAATGCCTTGGGTCTTTGGAACCTTTTACACAGAATCTTTTTAGTGGCTTCGTCGACTTAATTCACCATGTTAGTCACTTGGACTGATTTCACAGTTTCAGCGTCTGTATTAAAAGGAAATGCTTAGCCTTGTGGTTTTGTCCAGACTAAGTGTAGTCCGCGTCTGCAGAAACTGGACCTGTTCATAATCTGTAACCCAGTTCTTTTCCCTGTAGGTAATCAGACTCGTCCTGGTCGGCTTTGTGCTAGTGAGTATTTAATCAGGAATCTGATTGCTGAGGTCTCCGTCTGGAAAGGCAACGCAACAAGCTCCCCACTTTACATGCTGATACGCTCTTATGTGAGAGTCTGGCGGCGAGCCCAAGCAAACAGGCACGCAGCGTTAGTCTGATTCCGGCTCGATTAGGCAGTATGAATACGTCTCCTGGGTCAAAGTTTGGCCAGGCTGCTTTGGGTCGTCTTGAACCTTGACAGGTTTCAACCTGTTCTGCTGTGAGTTTGTGAGTTCCTGTTTCAAGCCCTAGGCATATAGCAGATTTGAGTTGTGTGAATTAGAGCTGTAGATGATGAAAAACTATTTTGTGATCATGAGATATTGCTGTACGTTAAACGTAGCTTGTCCAATTTATTTATATTAGTAAGCTGTATATTTTACATCTTTTTACCTGCTTTAACGCCAACCACCAAATCAGTTTCCTTGGAAATAAACTGATTCTGATTCGACACAAATATTTGATTCTTTTTAAGTGCGTGAATACAATCTCAAAGATGAGCTGCTGCTGAGCAGAGGATGAGGCCTATGGTGTGTTGTATATCATAACCTGATGGTTCTGTTTTGGCATTTGACATGGCACATTTGCGCACCATTTATTCCAGTCGAGACGTCCCAAAATGTCAAACGAGTCGTCGCTCGAGCACCAGAGAAACACCGCCCTGCAACTAACAGCCGCTTCGATACGGGACTTTAATGATTTGGAGGCAAATTGTTTTTCGCTGTTAATTGAACAGCTCCCCAAATGAGTTTGCAAGTGGTTATTGCTTTTACGAACGCGTTCCGCTGGAACCAGACACATGCTGCTGCCCTCGTAATGACAGGAACAGCAGTCTAGGTTCTGAATAGGGGAATTGTTTAACAACCCAAAGCCGTCAAGCTTGTTCAGAAACGGGAGTGTGTCGCTTATTCTGGACTGAGACTCCTTTTATAGGATTTTAGAATTGATAAAAACGCTCTCAGTTTCCTAACCTCAGGGACAGTCTCTCTGAGAGCTGTTTGATTAAGGGCTTGCTCAGGGACCCAGTGACGGAAGTGCCAGCGGTACGATTTGAACCCACGACCTCTTGGTCCAGAGACAGGTATCCTAACCACTAGACTGCCACCGCCCTTTTTTTCATAACTTAACACTGGCATTTGACATCACACAAACACACGTTAAATGATTTTTAATAGAGATGCCACCCATCCGATACGTGGATCAGATATCGGTTCAGTAACGACTCGGGAATCGGTGGCATTGAACCGATCTGTAAATGTGCGCACTTACAATTATGACTTACAGTTATGCATGAGAACTGGCACCATGGTAAAGCTGGTTTATTGTTCGACATTTACACAAATTCTCACACGTTGGTATGACAATAAGCAGAACAAGCAACGCAACACACTACAACCCCAAAGGCAAATCACACAATTAAACTGTTTCATTTCGTTAACACCACCAACTCTCGCTCACAACCTCTGTGTTCCTGATGGTTTTAGTGCCGCGGGATTAGGGACCGTCACAAAATTGCAGAATTGTATTTAAGTGAATAATTTTAATATTCATAGGGGTTTGTAATTATTACATTATTTTATTTAGAAAAACAGTATTTAAGTGTAGTATTAAATACTGTAGCATAACAGAATAATCTCAGTCATGTATTCAGACTTTTTTTAAGCATTATTTCCTGTATTCTGTTTAAAAAAGACTCAGAGACTGTATCAGATTTGCATCGTATCGGCAGATATCCAGATTTACAGTATCCGTATGGGACGTAAGTGGTATCGTGCCACGTCTCATTTTTATCTCTTTAAACATGCTTTTTAAATGTAAAGGCAAACTGTCACGGTTTAAGAAATTATTTAATTATTTCTGATTATGAAGCGTCTGAAAAATGTTTATTGAACCCCTCTTTATGGCTTGCTGTTACGGTATTATTAAAATATGGCTCAGGATTGATAGGATTAAATATGGCTTTAACGCTTGTGGGGTCATAATTTTCCATTTCTGTTTTATTTTGTTACAAACGTACAAATCTGAGGTGTGGGTCATATTAAGAATATAAAAATGATTTTTAATCGTGTTTATTACATTTTGTAAGATTTGTTGCTTGTACTTTCACCGCTTGTAATAAATCAGTAGTAACTCACTCTTGAAATGCGTTGTGTGAACATTTTCAAATCCTTTATAATCAGCCGTCGTTGGTCAAAGACACATTTGCACAGTTTGGTGAGACTTAAAAAGCCTTTTGCCGTTTTTTCACCTCAAGTGCAAGAAGACGCTTCCTGCTTTAAGTGCAGCTCAGACTCCCTCAGACTCCCTCAGACTGCATTAGAGCGTGAAAGCAGGACACAGCCAGACCCTCGGGGGTCTGCAGCAGCAACAGCGAACCCTCTCTCATAAATAAGCTTGCCCTCGGTGGGATTGGGCCGCTGTGTCAGTGTGAATGGGGCTCAGATGTGTTCAGCACTGAGAGGGCATTCACTATTTAAAGAGCAGTGCTGTAACTCTACAGTATGTTCCTGTGAAAGTCAGCCAGCATCAGTCACACATGGCGGGGAGGGAGGGAGAGAGAGAGAGAGCGAGAGAGAGTCACGCTTCTGGGGTAGGGCTGGGCAGTAAATCGAAACCAACATTAATAACCCCTGATCGGTATGGCTATGAGAGTTATTCGAATTATTTTTTAATTCTGTTATTTTTGCAATTACATGTGTGTTCATGTACTGTCCCTTTAAGACCTCTAGTACCGCGTGTGTCGTCTAATTTCCCGGTCCAACTACAGTATGTTTCCTTCAGTTATTTTAAAATCCAAAAAGATATACAGTACTGTGCAAAAGTTTTAGGCAGGTGTGAAAAAATGCTGTAAACAAAGAATGCTTTCAGAAATATAAATAATGATTATTTATTTTTTATCAATTTACAAAATGCAAAGTGAGCGAACAAAAGAAAAATCTAAATCAAATCAATATTTGGTGTTACTACCTTTTCAACAAGAAGTCCTGGAAGTGATGGTATGGCCCCCACAGAGCCCTGATCTCAACATCATCGAGTGTGTCTGGGATTACATGAAGAGACAGAAGGATGTGAGGAAGCCTACATCCACAGAAGATCTGTGGTTAGTTCTCCAAGATGTTTGGAACAACCTACCAGCCGAGTTCCTTCAAAAACTGTGTGCAAGTGAACCTAGAAGAACTGATGCTGTTTTGAAGGCAAAGGGTGGTCACAGCAAATATTGATTTGATTTAGATTTCACTTTTGTTCATTCACTGCATTTTGTTGATTGATGAACATAAATGATTAACACTTCCAATTTATGAAAGCATTCTTTGTTTACAGCATTTTTTCACACCTGCCTAAAACTTTTGCACAGTACTGTATGCTTTTAAATTGTGGCGAATATTTACAGTCCAAAACCTTCTCAGTGATCAAATTTCAAACGCTAAACTAGGTGCTAAGATGCGATTTCTCTCCGTCTCGTCAGCTAAACGAGCCATCTCAAAGAAACACCTTGAAATAGGACCGAAGGTGGAAACGCCCGATGGTGCTTTAAGCTGTAACGAGTACTTTTATTTACTCCCCGTGCTTGAGGATTATCAATATCAATACGTAAAAGAGTGATTTGCTGTTGTGAACACAGCGCAGCACACAGTACACCACAATGAAATGAAACCTCTTCAGTTGACCCATCCATGAAGGAGCAGTGGGCAGCTGGCATGGCAGTGCCCACAGAGCAGTGCTTGGGGACGGTACCTTGCCCATGAGTACCTCAGTGGTACCTTTACCCGGTGGGGCATTCGAACCGGCGAACTTCTGATCCCGGGGCGAATCAACCGATACATTAGCAACTCCCTTAAGACCTGTAGAGAGAAATGTTGTGATACAAGCTCTGTTACAAACTATTAATAAAGTGTGTGCTCTTGCTTCTCAGGGAATCATTCAGAAAATCCTGGACATCCACAAGGTGAAGTGTGTGGCGTGTTTCGGCCTGAGGCTCAGCCATGTCCAGTCCGGGGAGGTCCACTGGCTCCACCCTGATATGGGCGTGTCTCACGTGCGGGAGAAATACGAGCAGAACCGACCGCAGGACGAGTGGAGGTAAAAACACTCTCTCTTCCTCTCACAAACACGCACATGTAACAGGGACACTCTAAAGCAGGGTGCATGCTTACTCTTTTTTGTCGTCGATGGTTTGTATTTGGTTTTAATGATTTCATCCTGCCGGTCATTAAACCTCTGTGGCCCAAAGCCTGACCCCTGCAATCTGGTGATTTGTTTTGTAAATGCCATGTTTTGCATGCAGTTTGTGGCTTTTAATTATCCATGCCACATAGACACCCTAAGCACAAGTGTAAAGCTACGTTCACACCGAGAGCTACTAAAGCTGGAAAATCGCCGGAAGTAATTGACTTTCTGTTGACGAAAGCGACGAGCACCAAAGTTTGAGCGACAAAAAAAAGTTGACGACAGCTTAACTTTATCCAAATTAGTTATGACGCGTTTCGGCTGTAAACGACCGGCCACTAATCAGAATGTAGACGTTCTTCGCTGGCGAGGATCCCAGAGAGCATACTCGGAAACTTTGGTTCCTCACGGCGATCGCAGGGCACTCCGTCTTACACAAGCCGGCACTTAACGCCTTCTATTTTTCATCAAAATACAAGCTACACAAATATTCAAACTAGACTGAGTACAATGCTACTTTGCTTGCTGAATTATTATTACACAATATATTTTATTATGTATTTTGTATACAACTACGAAACTCTCACGTAATTCTGTTCCTGGCTGTAATCTGATCGATTAGCCTCTGCTTGTCCGGACCTCTTCTATTTGAGTGCCAGTTTTTTGGACTGAACAACAGCACAGCTTGCCATCACTTTGGCTACAAGCGTGTGGCTCCTTTAAGCAAGATCGAAAGTTCGAATGTTTCACATCATGAGCGACTTGGGCGACAAGAGGGAACAAAAATATTTTGACAGCGATGCTGTTACGGCTAGGGATATGGGTACACCCACGGACCCAGTAAAATAGACACACGACACACACAACTTTCTACACAACTTCTTATCTAGTTTTGTTCAAAAATGCGTATATTTCTATTTTTGAGCGTCTTCAGCGATTTTACCACTTTAGTAACAAAGCACAACGTGTACCATGTGAACGTAGCAAAAGTGGAAAAAGCTGCAGAAATCATCGATTAGTTTTTGGAGGTTTCTGGTCTTGGAGAGATTTTTTCAAATTGCAAATTAGTCGACATTTCTTAAGTGTAAGTGAGTGATTATTTGTCATCGTGAACGCAGCACAGCGCACAGTGCATCACAATGAAATGTGGGCTCTGCATTTGACCCATCCATGAAGGAGCAGTGGGCAGCACCCGGGGAGCAGCGCCTGGGGACGGTACCTTGATCCTGAGTACCTCAGTGGTACCTTTACCAATCCAGGATTCGAACCGATCACGGGGACAACTCCTGAACCGTTATGCTGTCAACTCCCCCCTAATGTTATTCATTTGTGGATCTCCTGGATGTTGAGCAGCGTTTGCTGCGGGTGGGTGTGTATGGGGAGACAGAGAGAGAGAGTCTTTACAGGTTTTCAGTTCCTCACAACGATAAATGAAAAACCTGAGATTTGGAAGATCTTTTTTTTTTTTTGTGAGACCCTATTTTTGAGGAAAGGTCCTCGTAATAATTGATGACATGTTTTTGGTAACTGAAGTTAGGATTAGGATTGGATGCAGAGGTGTTGACATCTACTAGTACTGGGCGATAAAACGATCTCGATATTTTATCGAGAAAAACGTGATGACGATAACGATGATAAACTGAGCTATAACATTCGACTTGTTTGTCCACTATGCGACAGCGCGTTGAGATAGACAGTATCTTTGGCCAATCACGTAGCTTGGCATAACGCCAGCACAACAGCCAATCGTGCCCAATGACGCAAATTTGCCCATAACACACGACAAAGCCGCGTGGTAAACATTAGCGGTCGCGTGCCGAGATATACTTAACGTTCAGAGCACTTATGCACGCGCATCATGTCTGGCACGCGTTCTCAGCGTTCTCTTGACGCATCCGCTGAGCATGTCGTCATAAATTTATGAGAGTTGCAGTACCTCTTGAAAAATTGGGGCGGCTGTATGTTAAAGTTTTGCCACGTGACGTCAGCATCGTTGTTTACTATCAACGCAGCTGAATGGTTTCGCCGTTTTTTTTTTTTGCACCTTTGTAACATCCGAATGCAAATAATTTTTTATCTTCCTCATTTCACAGCGAAATATTTTCTCTCACTGCCGCTTTCTACTTCTTCCTCTTCTTCTGTCACTTAAGAACACCTTAGAAAAGATGTCGCGGTGAGTGAAAAAGGCAATGAAAATGCAGCGCTTTATAGTTACGGCGCACGCTTTGCCGCCTGGGAAAAAACTGATGAAATACGAACGTGAAAGTACCAGATGACGCTTTTCGTAACGTAGCAACAACGAGCACCGAGAAAGCGCTCTGGAGGTGAGGTGTTGACAGCTCTCTTTAGCTGTTCTTTGGCAGCGGCAATTTTTTTTGCCCCAGTTCTCAGAGCTCACAATATTTCACAATATAACAATATATCGTGATGATTATCGAAATCGATCAATATGACAAAAAATCTCGTGATAATGTTTTTGTTCATATCGCCCAGCTCTAACATCTACTGATACGGGTGTCGGTGGGCGTACCTCACAGATAGCACTTAGCGCGTGTGTGTTTCTGTAGTCACCCTATTAAATGTTGTAGTCTAGGATTCCCTCCTATTTAATTAAATGAAATTTCCTGTCATGAATCATAATTCAGAAAATTTTGTCGATTTCTCTGGGGATGATAGTGATTTTGGTAATGAATAATGGGCCTAAAACTCTCATTTGCGCCCGAAGTTGCCCCCGAAGTAAGTTACAGCCTCTGAGCGCCGCTTGCTTCCTGACAGATGGTGTTTCCACGTCCCTCTGTCTCTAACCCGTTTCACAGGTTTTTTAGAGCTCTGATAGCCAGCTGCACCTTCCTTTCACCTGCCTCACTCTGGCGGCGTGGTGCTTTGTTGTTTTACCCCCCGTGCCTCAGTCAGCCGAAGAGAACAACAGCAGGCGTCTAAATCATTAGCCGCCCCCTTTTCATCGCGTCACGCCAGCTGACGTTTTTATCGTCCCGTTAAACCGCTCTGATGGGGAGCGATGGCACAGGCTGAGAGTTGGAGCTGGATTTGCAGTAGTGTGCGGTCGAACCTGAACATTTGTGACAAATTCTAGTCATTCACTTAAAAACGGTGAGTCCACGCCCTGCCCCGGACGTTAATGTTTGTGGACAAAAAATTAATTCTAAATCTTTTAGCAGACTAAATTTTTCATCCTCGACTTCACCCTGCTGAGGCCAATAGATGCTGATGATCTTAAAGTGGGCGGGAATGGTTGCTCATGCCGTACATTTTAAGACAGAAGGCGCAGGTCGTATAAAATCCCGGCTCGGGTTTTTGGACATGCCCGGGACATATGCTACCTTTTTGACGTACAATAAATGTGTCATCAAATATCAGCTGGAAATATCAGGCGAATCGAAGTATCGGTTACATCCACCTGTAAAGAAGATGCCAGAAACTAGAGATTAAGTTCAGGGAATGAAGGGATTCCATTAATGAGAAGAGAACAGGGCCTGCAAGATGGAAAAAGGATGGAATAAAGGAGGGTTAACAGTGGAAAAAATTGGGATATCTTTTCTGGGCGGACACAGTTCTATATTCCCCAGAATCCCTCTTTCTATGAACTTGTTTTCTTCATTTCCTCAGCTTCCGCTTTATCCGTTTACCCAACAACGCCGCTCCTGGGAACAAAGAGGGGATTTTTTTTTTTTTTTTTTTGGCTGAGAAAATCCCATATAGACGTAGCTCATCTCTTCCTTTCCACAATTCCTGTGTTCAGTCAGATTGCTTTCATCGTCTTGTTTGTCTAGGATTTATGTCTCACTTTGATCCGACGGAGAAGGAGCAGAATCGTTCCCTTCTGCTTGAGCCCCTCACTCCTGTGCGATACGGTCAGCGCGAGGAAGAAGACTCGGAGCCAAGGCAGAAAACTGCGGTGGCTGATAAAAAACCCCCATGCTATTCAGAATATACTGCAAAACCACAAGTTTGCAAGTTCACACATGCAAACACACTACAAAAATCAGAATGTAACGCACGATCGACTCCCACCCCAGCGTGTCATCCCGGTGAAGTCATCCTCACCGCGTCCTGCGGTCAGAGCCAGACGAATTCAACACCTGCATGAGCGAACTCGCTCCGCTCCTTCCCCCAGGCGCTGTGACGGACCCTCATCTCTTTTTACCTGCGGTCTGGGAGAGTGGTGTCGGGGAAGACCTCGCGTTCCCCTCGGGGCTTTTGCGAGGTGACGTCAGTGCACCAGGAGAGCCGAGCGAAAACGGATCTAATCTCAAAGGCGTCTGTACATAGAAGATAATTGTCCCAGAGAGGAGTTGTTTACGATGTTTATGAGCTTATCCTCTAGTCCCTATAGGGGTGAGCATCTCAGACGGAACTCCCAAAGTCATCAAGATTTGTCTTATGTTCTTCAACTTGGTTCCTTTCAAATGTGCATCAAGCTTTCACTGTGGTACTAAAAATTAGGGTTGCGCGATAAAATCGGAATCATATCGGAAATTGACCGATAATCAGCATCGGACTGATGCTAAAGATTTGGCCAATATTTTCAGCTGATAGTTTATGACGCATTTATCGTACGTCAGAAACGTCCAAAGTCCGAGTTGGGATTTTATACATCCTGCACCTTCCGTCTGAAAATGTATGCCGTTATTTTAACTAACTACAGTGTTTCCCCTAGCTTTACAGCATTGTGGGGGGGCAGGACACCCCCCTAATATAATGATAGGGGACGCACTGAACTCTATTACGTGTTTGCCTCTTGTAGTGAATGTGAGCTTGCACATGGGCTGTGTCTCGAGCCGCGCAACTGCCGCACGTAATAGTATGGTAGGTAAGGCGCTCTTATCATACTTTTCCATGCGGTAGTATGCATCTCAGGAAATAGCCAGGGTTATAGCTTAACGGCTCTTTATGCACTAGGTAGTGCACATGGAGAGTCACACGCCCCCTATTTGACTTGGTACACCACATAGGTCAGGACTTTCCCTTAAAAAATGCACTACACTCACTCGAAATGCTTGGTCCTCACTCCCTCTCCCTCATCATCTCTTTGCTGTTTTTTTTTAATCATTCGTTCATTTGTTTCTCACATTAAAACAAAAAAAAACAGATTTGTTCAATATTGATTTAAGACCAAATAAAACAAGAAGGAAGTGTGTGTCTAGTTTTCCAGTTTGGTGCGTGATGCTGTGGCCAGTTTAACATGCGGTCAGTCAGTAGCGCAGCACCGTCCCGTTGACTTGTCAGAACTATGGCGTTATTTTGCAGTGGAACTTTGGCAAGCAAAATACCTCGTCTTAACGCGCTCAGCTCTGTCTGCCTCATTTATGTGACTCTGCACGGCAAAACCAGTCGCTTGTCGCAAATTTTCAAAATTGAGTTATTATGTTTTCATGAAAGGGCATAAATCAAGCTTCAAAACGATACCTATATGGAATGAATCGGACGACATATGACTGAGATATCAACATTCAAATGAGTCGGGTTTCTCCTGTCACGGCAAGTGAGAAACGGAGAAATCTGCCTTTGAAGTTGACTATCGCCGTAGCACTCACAGACACTTGGTGCGGTCGCGGCTATGTTTGCATTTACGGTAGCCTACGCTGCATTCATAGCCACACGGATAGCCTACCTGCGTTAGGTTAACTGAACTCAGGAGACGAAGACGGATTCCAAAGAAATATCTTCACGCTAGTCAACCAGTGGATTTACCGTAAATATTGAAGTAGAGCGGTCAAAACAGAAACTTTTAACATTCTGCTGGAATTGAATTCCTCACCTCAAGAAAGTCACGTTTTTAAGATGGGAAGGGTAAGTTTTTCAGTGAAATTTATTCACAGCAGTACAGTAAAGACCTTCCACTGTTTCAAAACACTAAAAAGTTAAAATCCAAAATTTTACCCCACGCAACATAAACGCTCGTTTTTCTCGGAAACCTCCGTTGCAACAAGCGACTGGTTTTGCCGTGGAGGGTCACACATTGGCATCGGCAGATATAATCATCAAGAATATCAGATATCGGCATTGGCCAATAATTCCCATATCGTACGTCCCTACTATGTATTGTATTGCGGTACGTGGTTGGATCGTTGTTGGAATTATCCTGTTCTAATTGTAAAAGTTAAATGTGAGGAAATAAGATGAAGAACAGATGCGTGTAGAAAAGTGAATGAAAGCCTACAGCGTTTACTTGGTGTTGTGGTAGGATACAGGTGGAGGGATGAAGAGGATGTGGCTTCAAGTCTGGCTGTCAAAACACTGTTTACTCAGGATGGGGGAAATTCAGCAAGCACTGCTCATGGAAGGTGCAGATTCCGGCCCTCGTGACAGAGAGAGCGAGTGTGATCGGAGCGAGAGCCGATCAGAGTGTTTATTGGGCGGTGAGGAGGAGTGGAGTGGGTGCAGTTGGCACGGAGTAGAAGAGGGAGCACGATGGTGGCATCCAGCTTCCTGCCAAAACCGAGGATCAGCTCTAATGGACTACATTGAGCCAAACACACACGTTATACCTACACACTGTTACTCACACTTGCGTGATGCAGATTATGTAACCTGACCCTGTTCTGCTCTCTGTTGTTACACTGGAGCATCTATCTGCTCACATTCTCTACCCTCTCTCTCATTTACCCCATTACCCTAGGGAGAGCATTTTAACATTACCACCACTCTTACCGGTACTGCTTATCGGTTCGGTACTTTTAATAAATTCAAATTCAAATTCAAATTTATTTATATAGCGCTCTTAACCACAGTCATTGTCACAAAGCACTTTACATATAACCGGCCTAAACCCCCCAACAAGCAAGCCTGAGGCGACAGTGGCAAGGAAAAACTCCCTCTAGTAGGAAGAAACCTTGAGAGGAACCAAGACTCGGAGGGGGACCCCATCCTCCTCTGGGCGACCGGGCGCACGAACATTTATTGTACAACAAGCAATAGTTCAAGATGAGTTGTTAGTTATTTAAAGAAGCAAAGATACAAAAATAGTCCAAGGGATATTTCGAATCCCGGGTTGTTGATGGGCCACTTGCAGGACGCTCTCAGCAACATTAAGCTGAAATTAGTTCAGTATTGTGCTGCTAAGTCAGTAGACGTCCATAGGGTCCAATCCCAGTTGGTTTCATGATGATGTCCCCATGGAGTCCTGGTGCAGGTTCAGCGGGTCAGGATCAGCTCGGGAGGGTTGACAAGGTCAAGCGTCAGCTCAGGACGTCTCCAGGGACTCTGGTGAGTTCAGTTGATCAGCGTCAGCTTGGTAGGGTCGTGATGGTCAGTGTCAGCTCGGGGCAACTCCATAGAGTCCCGGTGAGGGTAATAGTATTCTTATGGGTACTTTCTGAAGAAAAAATTAAATTAGCAACATAATTAACATTGCTTTATTTAACAAATCACTTTTATTATTCAGCAAGTGGTCGACACAGTAAGCTGACAAATCCTCCTCTCACATGGGAGTAACAATATCACTAAAATTATTATAATAAAATAAAAAATCTGTTTTCGTTCATTTTCATTTGTTTAATTTCACGACTTCTCCGTCCACATGGAATTCGTTTGCATTTATTTTAAAGTTTTACAATATCACATAAAATAAAAAGCTGCTTATTTGTCTGGCAGGACGGCTGTACTTGTCACATTTTAATTTGTGACCCTCCACGGCAAAACCAGTCGCTTGTCGCAACAGAGGTTTCCGAGAAAAACGAGCGTTTATGTTGCGTGGGGTAAAATTTTGGATTTTTTTGTTTTTGGTGTTTTGAAACAGTGGAAGGTCTATACTGTACTGTTGTGAATAAATTTGGCTGAAAAACTTACCCTTTCCATCCTAAAAACGTGACTTTCTTGAGGTGAGGAAATTAATTCCAGCAGAATGTTAAAAGTTTCTGTTTTGACCGCTCTACTTCAATATTTACGGTAAATCCACTGGTTGACTAGCGTGAAGATATTTCTTTGGAATCCGTCTTCGTCTCCCGAGTTCAGTTAACCTAACACAGGTAGGCTATTCGTGTGGCTGTGAATGCAGCGTAGGCTAACAGTAGTTCGCAATAGCGCTGTTTTCCTCGCTGAACGCCGGTGCTGAACGCCTGTGATCAAAGGCCTCGTTCACGCGGACGTCTGAACCAGGCGTTTTTCTGGCGCTCGTGGCGCCAGGTGAGCGCCGACTGAACGCCGACCATTTTTCTGCTCACTGGGGCAAATCAAAGCGTCCACACGGGCATTCAGCACCGGCGTTCGGCCGGCTGCGTGTTCGGGTGGCGTCAAATAAACGCTGCATGCAACGTTTTCTTGGCGTCGAAATCCCGACGAACGCAGGGAAAACGACGCTATTGCGAACGCCAGTGAAACGCCAGTCGAACGCAGCTACAGAACGCAGAAAAAACGAGTGTGGCGTTCAGAGGGCGTTCATTTCAAACGTCCATGTGGACGAGGCCTTAATGTATTTAACGAAAATGTCTAAAACGCCCGCGACCCAAGTTGGGGTTAAAGCGGTTCGGGAAAAAAAATGAGTGAATGAATGTCTAAAATGTAATACAAAAAGATACTCCGTCCTCCGTCCCGGGTTTCGGGACCCATCCCTAGTCATGATCTGTCTCTCGTCTGTCTTTTTGGTTTTAAACGAGAAACTGTTATTATTGATACCATACTCTTAAAACTCGGCTATCCATGAAGTCTCTATTTTCTTTCATGTCCTCAAATTCCGTCTCTCTCTCTCATACGCACACACCCCACTAATTCCCGCTTATGATCTGTCTCTTGTCTGTCCTTCTCTCCTCCTCTCGCTCCTTTTTCATTTTAAAGGGGGAACCGGTGATTATTAATACCATACTCTTAACTCTGCTCACTCTGTTTTCCTCCCATATACTTCTGATCCACTTCTCTCTCTCTCTCTCTCTTTCTCTCTCGCACGTACCCACACTATAAATTCCGGCTTATGATCTGTCTCTTGTCTGTCCTTCTCTTCTCCTCTCGCTCCTTTTTGATGGGAACAGACATTATTGTTGCCATACTGTGTGTCTTAGCAGCGTGCGGATTTGAGGGAAGGTTTGCTTTAACTTTCTTTCTCTTCTCCCTGCGTCCCTTCGTTCACTTTAGAAGGTCCTTCAACTCCCCAAATAGAACGCAGCTGTCGGTTTCCTCATTGCTCACCATCTCTCTCCCTCTCTCTCTCTCTCTCTCTCTCTCTCTCCTCCCGCCAGGTATGAGCTGCGGATCCGCTACCTGCCCAAGGGCTTCCTGAACAAGTTTACTGAAGACATGCCCACGCTCAACTACTTCTACCAGCAGGTGGGCACACACAGAGGGAGAGAGCGTGTAAATGAACATGAGATTGAGTGAGTGTGAGAGAGAAAGGAGAGCAGAGAGAGATGGAACACCAAGAAGTGAGAGGAAGAGCAAGAGATGAGAACAGTGGGAGAGAACAAGAGAGACAGAAAGGAATATAGAGGGAGAACCAGAGATGAAGAGAGAAAGAACGAGAAACTGATGTAGAGCGGGAACAATAAGAGGGAAAAGGCAAAGCAAAACGAGACAGCGAGGAGGAGAGAGAGCGGGCAGAGAAAGAAGGGTGATACACAGAGGGAGAAAGAGCCGGAGATGAGAGAGAGAGAGAGAGAGAGAGAGAGAGAGGAAGAGCCAGAGGTAAAGAGTGTGTGTGTGTGGCCTCATGAGCCCTGTATGGGCCGGAGTGCTGGCTGAGGCGTGTGTGTGTGTGTGTGTGAGATGGTGTGGTGTTGAAGCTGGTGGTGCTGTAAGAACCCAGATGGTGGCATATGGTGGAGGATGACGGGCGCGAGGTAGAGGGCACACACAGGTATGTTTCACTAGACGAGAGCATCAACAGTCAACAGGCTGCCTCCTTACCAGATGGTGTGTGTGTGTGTGTGTGTGTGTGTGTGGGGGATGGATTTTAGGTTTTTGTGGGGACCTCATTATCCTCTAAAAGGAACTGATAGACTTGGGATTTTTGCGGCGTTTTTGTAAATCAGGGTCAGTCCTCCTCGAGATAAGTGCTTATTTATTTTAGAACATTTCCAGTTCGAAATTGATCAGGACCAACATCCAGAACCTCTAATCGACGTCCTCTCAGTTATTTTGATGATGTTGGAACTTCTGTTAATGAAAGTAAAAAAGTGAAAGTGATTATTTGTCATTGTGAACACACCACGGCACTTTCTGTTCCCGATATATGTGTGTGTTTATGTATGTGTAGGGAGTATATGAAACGTCCAGTATGCTGATATCGAGGCATTTCTATTCAAACTATGCGCCAAAACAATGCCTAATTGCAGCGGGCAGAACGCAGGAGCCAAGCGCCAAAGCAGCCTGCAGCACAGCGCTCATTTGCATCACAACTTACTGCAGAGAACTTTGCATTTGGCCCAGTCGAGGCGAATTACGAACCCAGCTGGAGTAACAACAAGGTCTACAGGCTCCAGCCTTAGCTTAAAAGTTGTCTTGTGATGGCATGGGATGTTCCAACGCCACTCCTGCCATCCATCGCTGGCACAATAAGCCCTTGTCACATTTCTGCTAAGAGCCTGGGGATTGGGCCTCAGAGATTTGGAGGACAGAGCGGTAGCGCAGGTGTTGGCAACCATGAAAAACAAAGCCAGGGATGGAAGAGGTTTTATGGAAGGTGATTTACTGTCTCTCTGATTCTAAAGGCTGCAAGCCGCCTAGTCCTTTGTCACTGTTTAAACAAGGGCGAGCATCTGCTCCTTTAAATCAGACTCTGTGTGCGTGGTGGTAAATTGTGTGTGTGGACATTTCTACCCCAGTGTTCAATTTTTTAAATGATGGCATTACAGTGTTTCCTCTAGTTTTACAGCTTTGGGGGGGCGGGGGTTAGCGTTAGACGGACGCCGACGCAAACACTTAAAGGAATCTTTTGCATCTTTCTGGGCTTCTGGAAGGACGTTTCCAGAGCCTCTTGATATTTTTGTCTGATATTTTTTTAATACAGATATTTTTGTCTACTTTTTTTTTCTGGTGGGAGATATACGTGTTTCATTTAACATACAATTGCTATTTACAGGGACAATCTCCCTGGAGGCATTAAGGGTAGAGGTGTGAACCTTCACAGATCTCACGATTCGATTCAATTACGGTTACGATTATCATGTCAACAGTTTGATTGGATGCGATATCTCACGATGCATCCCATAAATTTTTACATTACTTCACATTGCACTAGAGCTGTAATATTGGGTTCCTTTTTGGGATTCGGCTCCCTGTGAGTCACTCACTAAACTGATCCAGGTGTGCGAGTCACTTGAGTCAGTATTGGCAAATCGCCAGCTGAATCGTTTGTTTTTCATAGAAGAAAGTATATGTGGCTTGTGATTAGAATGGATGTACTTCCAAATAAAGGACAAAGTATCAAGATAAGGCTACCAGAGCGGCTAATATTCATTTTCAAGTGGCACTAGAGGAAGTTAACCAGTAAATTCATTGTGTGTGTGGTTTGGGGTAACTACGTTAGCAACACTATGTTAGTTGCTAATGTACACTATGTTAGTTGCAAACATAGTTAGCAACTGTGCTTTTGGGAAACACTCCAGATTCAGCTGTATGATTCCGGATTCCGGAAGTTAACTGGGGAATTCACGCATGACGGGGACAATCGCTAACCTGCGATTCAGATTTGGCTGTGTTTCCAGCTCTAGAGGAAGTTAACAGACTCATGACTGTATGTACTTCGCGCCGCACTACTGATTCGAATCACTCATGTCCAGTGTTGGGAAGGTTACTTTTAAAATGTATTCCATTACAGATTACAGAATACATGCCCCAAAATGTAGTTTGTAACGTATTCCGTTAAGTTACTCAATGTGAGTAACGTATTCTGAATACTTTGGATTACTGAATATATTGTCATGCTTTTTACAACTACATGAATGTAGCAGTCTCATCCTGCAAATTCTTGTTTGTTTTTCTCTACCAGTTGGCTGTTAAGCCCAAATCTCCCTGAATAGACAATATATTTACTCTAAAGGAGCAAACACGAAATTTCCGAGTAAGAAATGCATTCCTGCCCGGGCACTGCTGGCTCTGTTGTGCTGGCTCCGGGTCCATCGTGTAACTGACGCCACCAACATTAACAGGACGCTTACATTAGAGCCTCTTATTGCGTGTTTTGTTTGGGTTTCCGGCAATGCCTGGAATTACCAAAATCAGAGAGGGGATAGAGAGGGAGTAGCCTCACATATGAAACAGGAAAAGACAGCTGTGTTAATCCATTATTTCAACAAAGTAACTGTATTCTAATTATCACCTATTTAAACGGTAACTGTAACGGAATACAGTTACTCATATTTTGTATTCTAAATACGTAACGCTGGTACATGTATTCCGTTACTCCCCAACACTGCTCATGTCCCGTAGCCTACAAAGAGGAATCAACTCTGTAGGAAGTTCTTATGATCCCTCTTTTGACTGTGGTGGTGCAAAGGAACTGTAAGTTATGACATTTTTAGCAGCTTTACTTGCTACTATGGCTGTATTGATCTTGTAATTGAGTTTGAGATGATTATAAGAGCTATGTACGTGACGGGGTTTATGTTTTAGTCATGGTGTAGTTAGGACTTGATGGATTCGGGTTAATGGAGAGCTCAGATTTGTGACTCGTGAGTTATTTTATGGATCTGGGTGATTAACCCGGATGAGTCAGGAAATGGCCGGCTCTACATTGCACGCAGATCGGGCGTGGGTCGCAGCCCGGGCAGCCATGGTTACTATCGGAATGTTCTTTTTAACTAGAATTTTATGGCAGAGCCAGAAAATCATCAAGCAATGTCATTGGTATAATCTGTTATGGTCTGTCACTGCATCTATGCAGAATCGTCCACGGCTGCATAGTGATGCATCGATTATGTGATTCATTTCAACAGCCCTAACCCCTTGGGGTTAAGGCTCTTGGTCAGGAACTCGGTGCTGTTAGTTGTGGAAGTAGGGTAAACCTGGACTTGACACTGTTGGCCCAAATGTCTTCTTAAGAACGGTTTATGAATGAGACCCAGTGATCACTGTTGAAATGATGATTATGTTTGGATTCAGACTTGCACTTACCCACAGAGACTGTCCCTGTAATTAGGTGAGCGGAAGGAACCTTAAATGTATTATAATGCCAGGTCAACTAGGATCTTTGTAGTCAACAACAGCATCAGTTACAACTTCCATACCACCACAATCCTCCGAGATAAAATGCTGAGAGGAAAAGATGTGATGGGAAATTGTTACGGCTCCTAATGTGTGCTCTCCAGAAAGTAAATGTGTGATTTCTTTATTTTTTCCTCCAGGTGAAGAATGACTATATGTTAGAAATAGCCGATCAGGTCGAGCAGGACATCGCCCTCAAGCTGGGATGCCTGGAGATCAGGTGAGTTCTGCCTGGTCATTCATTTTCTTGTCTTACCGTAGTTGCCTGTTAAATAATTGCTGAACACCGGCATTAAGAATTCAATTAAACAAAATCCATTCTCATTTGTCCTCTGCAGGAGATTCTTTAGAGAGCTGAGAGGAAATGCTTTGGACAAGAAATCCAACTACGAGCTATTAGAGTGAGTATTTCAGGCTTTTTATATGAAGTATCAAGAAACGCTGAACTCCTGGAACTATATCTGGAGCTGAGCCGATTCTTACACAAATGTTGGTTTGGTTTTTGGGGCTGGAATGTTCTCTTTTATCTCGCTTTTTAAAAAATTGGGCTTAAGGTTAAGACATTTAAATAATATAATATTATACAACTTAATAATGATAATGATGAAATTTGGTTTCATGTTGGTTGTTGTGTAGTGATAGGATACTCACCTATGTGCCAAGAGGTTGTAGGTGCAGTTCCAGCCCCATCCTACCTCAACCACTACCACAACCGGGCTCCTGAGCATGACCCTTAACCCCAAATGACTCCAGTGACAGTGTCCCTGTAATTAGAAAGTGGAAGTCCATCTGGATGAAAAAGTAAGGTCTTGCATCCGTTTGTCGTAGCATTATATTTTTCCACTGACAAAAAGATCAAGAGACGAAGATCTTCGCAGCATTAAATGTCTGCATCGCCAAGCTTAGCTCTGAGAAGTATTGATTTGTTAGCGGACCCGTTGTTGAGAGGTGAGGTTGGACGATAATGGAGACGATTGCCGCCCGGTACATTTGCGGCGGCCCTGAGATGGCTCAGGTATCGATTGTCTGCCTGGCACGTTTGCACGTTCCCCACCACATCCCCAGTATCGTTCCACGGGATGATGGAGGAAAGAAATCAGCAAGGTCGAAACGGGTAGAAACGGGCACGCTTTTCCTGCAGCGTTTACCTCAGCTGCAAGGACACAACACCACTATTAGTAGTGAAGGGTTTTTTCTCCTGCGCGCTCTTCATTTTGGAGTGGTTTATTAATATGTTACAGTGATGTTTTGGGGGGTCTTAGCTGTGAGTTAATGGGAGATGAGTGTAGCTCTTTCACGCACGGCGTCCACTTGAGTTGACCGCCATCTATCGGTTTAGACTTGGCTCAGAATTAGTCCATTAAAAGGGTTAAGGTCGTCTTTGAGGCAAATGTCAGCTTCACGTTCTCCTCTGGAATTGTGGAAATGTGACCTTGGCATTTGACCCAGCCGTGAAGGAGCAGTGGGCAGCAGACATGGGGGCTTGTCCCCAGAGCTTGGGGACAGTACCTTTCTCATGAGTACCTCAATGGTACCTTTAACAGTCCGGGATTCAAACCGGCGACCTTCCGAGCACCGAGCAAACTCCCTAACCATTACGCTATCATTGACCACCTGAACTACAATGTTGACTTAAATGCAGGACACTGGGCCTGAAGAGGCTGAGAAATTGTGGGTAAAATTTGGGCACTTAGCATTAGTGTTGTAGTACTCGAGATCCGAGACCGGTTTTTGAAGGTCTTGGTCTCGTTTCGGACTCGGCCGCATTTGTACGCGGTCTTGTCATGGACTCGGAATTTTATTTCGAGACCAGTCGAGACCACGGCTCAGAGAATATTATTATTAATGAGCTGTTTAATGTCGGATTAGATAACTTCTTACTTCAAGTGCGACCAATGATGTTAGTGCCGACCGCGGTTACCCGACCCGCCCCCTTCACACTTTTTGAGGGGTGCTTAGGCTTTGCATGTTCCGCTTATTTGTAGGGCTGGGTTCAAAAAATCGATTCACCGATCAATATCGATTCTCGTTCGAAAAATACGATATCGATTAAAAAATTCGCGGATCGATCTTTTCCTGCGGCTGTGCACTACTTCTCGCAACCGCGCAAGGACAGCTATAAAACCATGAGACCGGCGAAACCAAAACCAAATAGAGCCATGGCTGAAGCTGCTCCGCACAAATCACCGTCTGGCCTAAAGCCCGATGTTTGGCAACACTTCGGTTTTAAAACGAGTTATTTTATAACCAAGCAAAACTAGTATTGACGCAAAGAAATCTCTAAATAAATCAATATCGAATCGAATCGAGAATTGAATCGGATCATAACCTTGTGAATCGGAATCGAATCGATTCAGGAAATCAGCAATGATACCCAGCCCTACTTATTTGTCATGCGGTGTCAAACGCGCATTGGTCCGGTCTCGGACAGCCCTGGTCTCGGTCTCGGCCCCTCAGAGTCTTGGTCTTGTCTCGGTCTTGACCCCCTCTGGTCTTGGTCAGGTCTTGGTCTCGGATAAGGTGGTCTTGACTACAACACTACTTAGCATTCCACAACACCGTCGTTGTTTCTGGTGGCAGCACCAAAATCCCAAGGGTGGACGACAAGTCAACAGGAACGCAACGTCCCCTTCTCCCAAATGTACACCTTCTTTTAGGATTACATGGCAGCGATAAGCACGAGGTCGAGTTTTTCCAGACTGGTGGCTAATGAGAGCTGGCATGGCTCCTTTTCTTCTGACTTCAGCCTGCGAGCAGCAGCTGAAAAACTTGTGAGATGACAGTTATGTTTTTGTCACAGTTTCACCCTCATAAACAAAAGGAGGCGTTAGTGGCAACGGCCCCTGAGGGGAAAAAACGGCAAATACGCTAATAGTACGCGGGATGCCATCATGGGTGCTAATTAGTTCCTGCTTGAAGGGGGAGGGGCTTTATTATTTATAATCGTCATCTAAATCAAATTCATATATATGGCACCTTACATACCAAAAAATGTAGCCCGAAGTGATTTACATCAGTAGTTGCTTAGAATTAAGGGTTAATGAAGGGTTAGGCGAGAGAAAATTCTTTAAGTCAAAGCAATAAATGCCAGGGGCCAAAGTTTAGTCCCAGACCACCCCTGGAGTTCACACATTCCCAAAGAACCGAACTTAAGAGCTCCAGGGTCCAAAACGAATGCGGAGTTCTGTTCCAGATCACAAGCGCTGCAAATGAACACCACTCTCTCCTTTTTCTTCCTGAGCCACACATTCCAAAAGTCCCACACACAGGGTCTCCCTCCGTCGCCTCGAGGGGTTTTTGCGGTCTGCCACATGTGCCAACGTTACTTCCAGGTCACTCGGTACGGTGGGACGCGGACACGCAGCAGAAGTCTGCTCGGAGCTCAGGGAGGAGAAAGAGGGCAGTGAGTTCACCCCAATCACAAAACAGTCTCCATCCGAGTGACAGCTACCCGCGGCTACAGCCGTCAGGAGTTTTGGCACTGATGGTGCGGACTGCCGTGTTTCACACATTCATCAAGACTCAGGCATCCAAGGGGCAGGGCTGCAGCGTTCGGGCTGGTCTTCCTTTTAAGTGTTTCTAAAGTGGGGCTGGGTGAGTTTCTCTTGGAGCAACTTGGGGTGAAGGGTCTTGCCCGGGGACCCAGAGATGAACCCATGACCTCTTGGTCCAGACGCGAGCGTCCTAAACACTAGACCAGCACCACTTAACGTAGTTGTCACTCGCATCTATCTGTGTTCATGATGGTCATGTTTTCAGCTGTAATGGAAATACTGTAAATACCTATAAATGCTATTAATGCTGGTTGATTTTAGTGTATTTTTAGCCGCGTTCACAAATCATCTGAAGTGTCAATGATCGTGAGTTCACAAATGACAGGTTTCTGCTAAGCGCCGTGAACTTAAGCTGATGGTGTGAAAACAAGCCTTTCATTTCACTGAGAATGGGCAGTTTAAATATTAAGAGAGACTTTCTCATTTTTGGGCTTTGGGCTCAGCGTCATTTTTTTTCTGACAAGAATTTTTCTAGTCCCTGGAGGAGTTACTCTTCAGGCGTCATCTTGACCCCCAGCTCGTGTTCCACTGCGAAGTGTTTTTCAATCATCATACCCCTGACAGGAACAAAATCTTTTAGTTAAGCACACTAATATTCAGCAACAACAGAAATGCAGTTTCGAAGACTTCACCTCGGAGTTTCCCCTTTTTCGTCTCATTTCCTTCACTGCAAAAAATGAAATCTTAACAAGCCAGAAAATCTTACAAAGAAAAAATAGATCTTGTTTTTTTTTTTATTTTAAGAATAACTGACTTGACTAGACTTGTATGTGTGAGATAAATAATCTAATTTTAAGAAACATTGGCTACAATTATCTTATTAAGAAAAGTGTACTGATTATAAGAACTTCTTAAAATGAAATAAGAAATTTAATTAAGAGAACGGACAGGTTCTCATGCTCTCCACTACGAGCTAAGAAATTCATGACAACTTTGCTTATTTTAAGAATATTAAAGCTAAAAACATGGAAAAATGGAAAGATTCTTTTTCTTATTTTAGGAGATCTTAACAAGATAAATTTTCTCACGATATTGGCAGATAATTTTGCTTGATTCTGGAACCTTTTTTCTTATTATCCCTTCCTTTTTCTTATTTTCTGACACTGATTTTTTGCAGTGTTCACTCTTTTCCTTTCAGCTACTTTGCCGAGCAGAGCCCTCCATCTAACTTAGAAAACTGCTTTCTGCTTTTCAGAAAAGATGTTGGACTCAGACGGTTCTTCCCCAAGAGTCTGCTGGATTCGGTCAAGGTGAGTTGATTCTAGATTAGGCGACTTCTGAGCAGCAGCACAGATGACTTAGTGTGAAAATGTGAAGCCATTTATTAGGAAATCTGATCATATTGTGGCAAATGGTTCTGTGGTCTGATGTACTGTAGCTGGCACTGGACGATAAATCAGATGTACTCAAGTTACTGTATCTAATAAACAGAGGTGGAAAGAGTACTGAAAATTTGTACTCAAGCACAAGTACTGTTACATGTACTCAATTACAAGTAAAAGTACTGGTGTTAAAAATACTTGAGTAAAAGTACAAAGTACTCTTCTCAAAATCTACTCAGAGTACTAATTACTTTTTAACCGATGGATGTTTTATTGCGGCATCAATAGCAGGCATTCGATTCGATTCACTAGTATAAAATATCTACGTTCAAAGCACATTTCTCAGATGAATGAGGTATAGAAAGGCAATTTGTTTTGTAAATAAATGTAGATATAAAGCAGGAATTTTGTTTGTTAAAACAATGACAAAAATGTTTTTGAACATGCATAGAACAGTTTAAACTTTTCCCAATACACTGCGAACAACAGGCAGGTAAGTGTCTTAAACTCTTAGACATAATAGCGTTTCTGTCACACTTCACTTTCTGAACCTTTTGTTCAGTTTCAGCAAGAGCTGGTTTTCGAAATTAACAGAGTCTATCCGGCTTCGTTTGGCTCCATTTTGGCTTCTTTGTCTCCAAATCTTCAGTCTATAAATGAGTTTGTACTCCACTGTGTAGTACCTCCAGACACCTGTGCCTGCTGCTGCAGCGGAGTTTATTCTTTGCTTATATCGTAGATTAATTGGCGCGGTCGCGATTGCACAGCCTTATTGGCTGCAAAGATGCAGATGAAAGGTTTGAATATTAATTCAAATTGTGGGCGTACTCAGTAGTGACTTTTGATTTTATAAGTAGCGAAGTAGATTACATGGTGTAAATTGTACTCAAGTACGAGTAAAATTACACACTTGAAAAACTACTCATAAAAGTACAAGTGCCCAAAAAATCTACTTAATTACAGTAACGTGAGTATTTGTAATTCGTTACTTCCACCCCTGCTAATAAACAACTACATAGTGAACATTAAGTAACATTTGGCATGACTTTATTAAAGCAACCTGTCTCTCTGAAGCAACTTGGGATTAAAAACCTCGCTCGGAGTCTCAATGGTGGTAGTGATGGAGCTGGATCTTGAGCCTCTTACCAGTAGGAGGGATTAGGGAAGTCGAGTTTGTAAGAATTCGTTAAGAGAGAGGGAAGACTTGGTTGAAAGAGTGGTGGTGGTCTAGTGGTTTGGATCCTTGAGTTCAGATCCTACCTCCAGCACTACCACTGCTCTCAGGGAAACCCTCTCTGAAAGTAGGAAATGGAAGTCTGAGTCTTCTTGGACTTAAACATTTTCGCTGCTGTGTTATCATTTTTGTGTTCAGGAACATGCTTTGGGCCAAAAAGAAAAAATGCTCGTAGCTGGTCTGTATCTAACGGTGCTCAGTTTCCCAGTAAAGTGGCGAGTCTGTCCTCTCGTCCGGACCTGAAACCTTGAGACGTTGCAGTGTGATTAATGAGGCCAAGCTGCGCTGACCGTGTCGTGGTCTGAGAGCATTTCGTCGTTCCTGCAAGTTGATTTGGTGTCCTTTCCTGTTTAGGTGCCTTTGAGGTACCAGTCAGCTTGTGTTGATTTGTGTCTGGCCTAGTTCTGTCTTCCCCGTGTTTGTTGTACGTTTGAGCTATTTCTGGAATCGCCTGGTCACCTGTCTGGCTGTTAATGCGAGTCGTCCACTTTCATGCTTTTCACACTGTAGTGAGTGTTATTTTATTAGTGGGTGGGTGGAATTGGAACATTGGAGCTTTGCTGCTTCGTAGGGAAGTGCTGAGTGACATAGGGCCTGGCAGCTGCCATCATGTGGTTGTGTGTGTGTGTGCGCAAACGTGTGTGCGTGCCTGCGTGTGGGTGGGTGTGGATGCATTGTGAGCGATTCTACAATGCATCATGGATCTCAGTGACCCTACAATGCACACAGACAGCTGCTCAGCCCAGAACTGGGGTCTTCTCTGACCCTGAGGTCATCGTTAAACTCTCCCTGTGTGTGTGTGGGTGTGTGTGGGTGTGTGTTAGTGGGCGGGCATCACTAATGTGGTGTTTTACTGAGGCCCTCCTTCTGTCAGCATGGCCCAGATTTTTACTTCCAGCCCCCACACCGCACACAAGTGCGCACACACACACACACACACACACACCTCCCCTGAGACTGCGGATGTGCTTGAGATACACACCATCATCCTCCTATATCACCTTCACCATTAGCATGTAATTAATATTTACAGATTCACCCTTCTTGAGACTGATGCGCCATATATACTGCTCATATCAACACACACACACGCATCCGCCAAGACTGTGGACGTGTTTGTCTTACACAACATCCTCCTGCATCTAATTTACGGAAAGCCTACATCAGCCAGACGTTTCACTAAAGGAGGGCCGATTATCGGTGCAGAGATGTGACCCTCCACGGCAAAACCAGGCACTCGTCGCAACAGAGGTTTCCGAGAAAATCGAGCGTTTATGTTGCGTGGGGTAAAATTTTGGATTTTTGGTTTTTAATGTTTTGAAACAGTGGAAGGTCTATACTGTACTGTTGTGAATAAATTTCACTGAAAAACTTACCCTTTCCATCCTAAAAACGTGACTTTCTTGAGGTGAGGAATTCAATTCCAGCAGAATGTTAAAAGTTTCTGTTTTGACCGCTCTACTTCAATATTTACGGTAAATCCACTGGTTGACTAGCGTGAAGATATTTCTTTGGAATCCGTCTTCGTCTCCCGAGTTCAGTTAACCTAACGCAGGTAGGCTATCCGTGTGGCTGTGAATGCAGCGTAGGCTGCCGTAAATGCAAACGTAGCCGCGACCGCACCAAGCGCCTGTGAGTGCTACGTCGATAGTCAACTTCAAAGGCAGATTTCTCCGTTTCTCACTTGGCGTGACAGGAGAAACCCGACTCCTTTGAATGTTGATATCTCAGCCATATGTCGTCCGATTCATTCCATATAGGTATCGCTTTGAAGGTTGATTTATACCCTTTCATGAAAACATCATAAATCAATTTTGAAAATTTGCGACAAGCGACTGGTTTTGCCGTGGAGGGTCACATATGGTTATGGTTATCGGTATCAGTATCATTTTTTAATCTGATATGCCAATCAAATGCAATAATTTCAATGTTTTCTACAGAAAAATGGTCAGTCGAGGCAGTGCCTTCCCTGGAACTGGAGCGGGGGGTGGACACTGGCCCTAACTATATTTACTTTTTAAATAAATAATCATCAAACTTAACAGAAAACCATGTGCAAACGCACCGCTAGCCTTGATAAGTAACTAAAGGAATTGCAGATCTTAATAAGAATCCGAATAGCAGATATGAGCGAACAGTTGGTAGGACACTATATTGATTTATATTTAGTTTAGATGAATAATTATCTGACGTCAACGCGTTTCCTGTCGCGCACTTATGACGCCATGAATCTAATACTCAGTAGTCACTAAAGCCGGAGTTTTCAGAAATCTCCTCTTTGGCTGGAGTGACTGAAACCTCATAAAAATATCTATTTTTCGAAATGCCCGGCTACGTGTGTACAGGGCCAGAGAGCGGCTGGCTGTGTTTTTGTGTTTGATAATGAGTAGTCCTGGGATCCTGAAGACTTGAAAGATGAACAAGTCAATATCAAAATCATAAATATCCAAATTGATCAAGATGAGAAATATCAAAATTCTATGTGGTTATTGCTGTTTGTAAATTTGTAAAGATTGTAAATAATTTCTTGATAATTCTTGATAAAGGAATGATCTCAAACATAACAATGTAGTTAATCTGGGCTTTTTAAGAACGGCTTTGTTTAAAATCAATTCATTTAATTTTTATTATGGGGGAAAATCCAAATATCATACTAATCAGATTTTTAAAAAATGTTATTCTTCATGCTTGACTTGAAGTTACAGATTTGTACAGTCCAAACATTCGAGCTGTTTTCTTGTTTATGAGTTACATAGGCTTGTATTTTCTGATCATATCAGACATTCCAATAACAGAGTAATCCACACAAGTCCTAGGAATAACATTTTAATCCCCACACGCCACACATTTCTCAACACGCTCAGCGGTAACGTGATTACGTGTAGACTTCGATCAAGGCGACGCCATCTGTCAGGTGACCACGTCTGGCCAGCCGTCTGAATAGCCAGAATAATCGAATTAAGCGCTACAGGAAACCATGGAGCGCTCAGATGTGACCATTGAATCATCATCAGCGCCAGAAGGGCCTTTTACAGAGTGAAGAAGAGAGCGGAGCGCCGAAGGTCGGCCGAAATGAGTATTTAATCCCCGTCCTCGAAAAGCTAATGCCCGTTTCTGCTTAAGAGAGAAATCAAGGAGCGAGAAATTCACTGGGAGTGCGCCACTTCGAGTGAAGCTGGATGGAGGCGTCTAATTAGATTTTTATTTTACTCTATCGGGGACGAGGTTACAGATGTTGCAGTCTGGAAGGGAAGAGTGAGTGATTGTCATTGTGAACACATCGCAGCACATCAAAATGTGATCCCTAATTTAACCCATCCATGAAGGAGCAGTGGGCAGCTGACATGGACAGCAGTGCTTGACAACGGTACCTTGCTCATGAGTACCTCCGTGGTACCTTCCAACTTCCAAACCTTACAGTCATTCTACCAACTGCCTCATGAGCATGAGGTACTGTCCCCAGTCGCTGTCCGTGTCAGCTGCCCACTGCTCCTTCACGAATGCGTCAGATTCAGCGGTCACAGTTCCTCGTGGTGTGTTGCGTTCACAAACAAATGGCTCACTGAATCGCTTAAATTGTATTCCCATTTGCTGTAGACTTCTGTCATTACTGATCTCTGTAATTGCACTGCTTTTCTTTTGCAAAATGTCAACTTTAATAAATGAGTAAGAAAAAGAAAGAGAGAAAAGAGTAAAGTGATAGAGGTCGCAAGGACTCCTTTCATGATTCTTCAGGAGATGCTCGGAGAGATACGTCAGGGCTTCTTCCTGACAGGAAGGGCGGACGAGCAGACGTTTAAGTGTCCAAACGCATGATCCAACCCGACTTTGCTTTTGATACCATCTGTGTATGTGTGTGTGAGTGAGTGAGTGAGTCCATTCCTAGAATGCCATCTTAACTACCAACCCAGTGAAAACTCTGTCGTTTCCTCTCAGACGCTTGTTTGCGAACACTTGAACACAGCTTTCTGAAGTCTAGAATGTGAGATTTTGTCATTCCCAACTTTCAACCCAGATTTCTTTAAGATCTCTGTGGTCTCTGTCGTAGGAGCTGCTGCACCACCCTGTGTGATTTTGTCTGATCTTGGAAGCATAGCAGTGTTGGGTTCGGTTAGTAATTGGATGGGAGACCGCCTGCTAATAACAGGTGCTTTAAGCGCTAGGGCAGTTGGTAGCATAATGGTTAGCGAGTTGACCACCATGATCGGCAGGTCGCCAGTTCAAGTCCTGGAATGGTTAAGGTACCATTGAGGTGCTCGTGACGAAGGAGCTACTCACTGTTCCTTCACGGATGGGTCAAATGCAGAGGTTACATTTTGCTGTGCTTCGCTGTGGTGTGTTCACAATGACAAATACTCGCTTAAAGTTGATGTTTAATGGCCTAAATGTGGTTCTGGAATAGCTTACTGTTGCTTACCGTTCTCCTTGCTCAAAATGAAAACAAGAAATGATGTAATGAGCAATTAAACGGCGGTTTATCCATGGCAGTTTTAAGCAGTTTGTGTTGATCTTTTTTCATTTAGGAACTTTCTTTCAGACATTAATAAGAACGTTTGCCACAGATTTGGAAATCCCTCATAAACAAATTAGCCTAAATCTTCTGAGATCCGGAAGTTGCAGATATGTTTTTAATGTCGTCATCATCCATATTTTTTTCTCCTCCTTCCACCCTCTCGGTGTCTTTGCAGGCCAAAAACTTGCGGAAGCAGATCCAGCAGACCTTCAAACAGTTTGCCAACATGAACGACGAGCAGAGCATCCTCAAGTTCTTCGAGATCCTGGCGCCGGTCTACCGCTTCGACAAGGAGTGCTTCAAATGCGCCCTGGGGGTGAGTACAGTGGACAGACCTCGCTAAATTTGCTTTGTGGTCTTTCCGTCTCGCGGTTGTCTCTCACAGTCTTTCACTGCCCCCTGTTGGCCAATAAGAAGAACTTTCTCTCTGTTCACTCTGTAAAAAAAAATATTTGTGACCATCTCAAGTTTTAAATAAATTAGTTTTTTTTAAATATGCTGAAAATTGACTGCATATAAATTCTAATGAATCATATATAAAAATGTTTAAGCATTTACAAATTATACTCTATTAAATATATGAAAGAAATTCAGTTTTATGAAGGCAAGGGCATTTAATTATTTGAATTAATATTAATAATATAAATTAAAGTGCCATTAAATGTAAGAAAACAAATGTATTTAATGCACATTACAAATGCACAGTTTTAAGCATTAAATGTTTTAATTTATTTTGGTTTGTGAAGACAAATAGTTCAGAGGTCCAGGTTTAATGATCAGTTTCTAAAACAATTAAAATTATAATTTTATAATGACATATTTCTGTTTCAGTTTTCCTGGAAATTTCAAATGCAGTCTGAATTTTTTTTTTTTCAGTGAATCAGACCTGAGATTGTTATTAAGTTGTACATTTTGTGTAAAATAAATTTTGTTAATCATAAGGCTTAATGGCTAAATTCCTCTCTCTATCTCTCTGTCTCTCTCGCTCAGTCGAGTTGGGTGATCTCAGTGGAGCTGGCCATCGGCCCTGAGGAGGGCATCAGCTACCTGACGGACAAAGGCTCAACGGTGAGTGAGAAAAATGGACACCAAATGGACTCGTGAACAAGTGCACACATTAAAAATGTGTGTACAAGCAGCATGGTGAAGCACGAGCAAAAATGGAACACACACACACGCCCCACCCCTGCCAGCTCCAAACGCCCCACATTCACTCTTGAGGAAACCGAGAGAATTGACACCTTTCATCAGCTGTGTGTGTTGTGTCTCGTTTCGTCCGGCAGCCGACACATCTGGCCAACTTCACTCAGGTGCAGAGCATCCAGTACTCCAGCATGGAGGAGCGAGAGAGGAAGGGCGTGCTGCAGCTGGACGTAGCTGGAGCGGCCGAGGTAGAGTCCGGACCGCGTCCATTCTTACGCAAATATGTTGCTTTCCATACCAGGAATTATTCATGATGCGGGTGCATGGGATTGACATAAAACATGAGCACAGGCTGTTTACATGGAAACGTTTCGTTCATTCATCCATTATCCGAAACACTTAATCCCTGTCGGCGTCGCGGGGACAGGAGCGCACGGGAACGACGGGCGCAAGGCAGGGCACACACACAATCACACTCCCATTCACACCTTACAGGGGCCAATTTAGAGTCGCCAATTAACCTACAGCATGCAAACTCCACACAGAAACCCGGGGATCGAACCCAAGTCCTTCTCACTGTGAGGCGGCAGCACTAACCACCGCGCCGCCCTGAAAACATTTCAACAGTATAAAAATAATGATGATGTGCCATAACTTGACATATTATATGGTGATAGACCACAGTGTGACATACAGTACTTGTTTCCAGTTTGATTTTCCAGTCATTTATTTTTATAACTGAAGTATAATTGAGTAGTTATTCATAGAGGTGTGAACCTTCAGTGGTCTCACGATTTGATTCGTTAACGATTATCACGTCTGCGTTTCGATGCAATATCTCGATGCATCACATCAATTTTTCTACATTACTTCACGTTGAATGCAGATTGGGCTGCCACAGTTACTACCGGGATGTTCTTTTTAGCCAAAAAATCACCAAGCAATTTCATTATGATGTAATCCAGTAGTCTGCAGTTGTCCACTGTGTCTGCGTGTGGTGGGACACAGTAATTTGCACTATTATTTTTATGTATGTGACTCTGCACGGCAAAATTAGTCGCTTGTCGCAACGGAGGTTTTGAGAAACAACTGCTATGTTATGTAAAATTTTTGATTTTGTTTTAGTGTTTTGAAACAGTGGAAGGTCTATACTGGTGTTGTTGTGAATAAATTTGGCTGAAAACTTACCTCCTTTCCATCCTAAAAACGTGATTCTTTGAGGTGAGGAATTCAATTCCAGCAGAATGTTAAAAGTTTCTGTTTTGACCGCTTACTCCAGTATTTACGGTAAATCCACTGGTTGACTAGCGTGAAGATATTTCTCCGGAATCCATCTTCGCTTCCTGAGTTCAGTTAACCTAACGCAGGTAGGCTATCCGGTGGTGGCCGTGAATACAAACGTAGCCGCTGACCGCACTCATGCTGCTCAGGAGTTACATTGCCGATAGTCAACTTTCAGCAAGCAGATTTTCCGCTTTCACTTGGCGACAGGAGAAACTCACTCCTTTGAATGTTGATATCTCAGTCATATATATCATAAATTCATTCATATAGTATCGCTTTAGCTTGGATTTATGCCCTTTCTGGGCGAAAACATATTAACTCAATTTTGAAAATTTGCCACAAGCGACTGGTTTTGCTGTGGAGGGTCACATATTTGCATTAAAGACATTATTCGTAAGGATGCCGAAAACGGGAAATGTTTTGAAAAATAAATCAAAGAAAATAATTAGTAAGAAGTGATCTCACTAGTGACTCTGGATCATGTCACGGACAACCTGCAATGCCGCTGCGGACCACCAGGGGGCAACCCTGATATAATCGATTATGGTCTGTCACAGCATTGATGCAGAATCATCCATGTCTGCCTCGATTATGTGACTCATTTTAACAACCCTAGTTATTTTTACGGGAAAGTCTACAAAGTGAAATTTTGAGTTTGAGTGACTCAAGACTTCTGCACCAGCATCTCTTTCTCTCATTCACTCACTCTCTTTCATTCTATCTCTCTCTCTCTCTCTCTCTCTCTCTGCCATTTTCTTAAGCTTTATTCTTCTTCGTCCCTGCTCTGCATGAATGGATTATTGTTACTGTGTGTGGGATGTGTGTGGGTGTGTCTACACGTTGTAACTCTGCTGTGTGTGTATCTATCTGTGTGTGTGTGTGTGTGTGTCCATGCATTCACTAAGGACAGTTGAAGGACTGAACACTGGTCAGGGTGTGTGTGTGTCTGTGTGTAAGAGTGTGTGTTTGGCATGCCGACTCCAGTGCCAGCGTCAGGGGACAAGGGTGGGTCTTAAAGGGCGGTCGCAGCTGAATCTGTTACCGACGCTCAGTTTGTCTTGGTTCATCACGCCTCATCTTGAAGTGCTAACGTCCGACCGTGTGATGGTGTGTGTGTGTTTGTGTCGCACAGCCGCTCACCGTCACCACGCCTTCCTTCGGCACCGCCGAGAACATGGCCGACCTCATCGACGGCTACTGTCGCCTGGTCAGCGGCGTCACGCACTCCTTCATCGCCCGGCCGCAGAAAGGTAACACTGTAGGCTGGTTTGCTGCGTGACGGGTGAATGGGACACAGCCTTTTCAGCTGCACTCTCTCTCTTTATTTTCATACACATCAGGAACTTCACAGCACACAAACTGACATTCACTGTGAGGAACTAATTGTGTGGGATTTTTTTTATGGAAAAGAGTTTTTTGATTGGTTGAATATAATTGTGCTGTGGATATCAATGCTGTGGGGAAACAAGCAAAAGATGTGCACTGGTCAGTTAAAAATGTCCGTAAAACTGTCCGTAAAAGTATATCTTGTGTAATAAAATGTGTCAGTAGATTTTTTAAAAAAGCAAATGAATAATTTTATTTGTCTGTTTCTTTTCTTTTTCCTTCTGCCTTGCTTTCTTTCTTAATTTCTTGCTTTTTGTTCTTTCTTTTTTTCATTCTTGCTTTCTTCACTGCATCCCTTCTTTCTTGCGTTCTTTCTTGTTTAATTTCTTTACTTTCTTCCTTTTTGCTTTCATTTATTTCTTTTACATTCATGCTTTCTTTCCTGCTTTACTGCCTTCTTGTTTTCTTTCTTGTTTGATTTCTTGACTCTCTTCCTTCTTGCTTTCATTTGTTCTTTCTTCTTTACTTCCTTCTTTTTTGTTTGATTTCTTTCTTTCTTGCTTCTTTTCTTGTTTGCTTCTTGCTATCATTTTTTCTTTCTTTGTTTGCTATTTGTTTTTTGTTTTTTTGCTCTGTTTCTTTCTTACTTGCTTTCTTTCATTTTCTTTATTTCTTGCATGCTTTCTTTTATGCTTATTTTATTTCTTGCTTTATTCACTCCCTTTTTTCCTTTATTCCCTCTTAACACATAATTTCTTCCTTCCTTCCTTCCTTCCTTCCTTTCTTTCTTTGACCAACAGAGGGGGAGAGAGCACTTCCATCTATCCCAAAGTAAGTGTACACCAGTTATTTGCGATATTGTTGGTGGATTATGATGAATGGGTACGTTAAACGGGGGATGCTGATTTTGGCTGATTGATATTGCTTTGTTGATTGTATAAGGGGAAAAAAGAATGTTATGTTGTTTTAGATTTCATTGCTACATGCCATGCTCTTATGTTACAGGCTTGGCAGCAATGAGAAGAGGTTAGAGACCGTCCGGACAGGAGTGCGAGCCATATCTGTCTCAGGTAAGAATCTGTTAAAGGTTGAAAAAAGGAAAAGGAGCGGCTTAAAAGGGGGTCAGTTGCAGAAGTGGAAAGGGAGAGATAGCAAAGGAGAGGGAGAAGGAGCAGGTGTCCTCCAGACCACAGTCGGAATAGTGTGTGTTATGCCAGGAGCGCATAGCTGAGTCTGGAGTTTCCACAGAAACGCTGGCCAACTTCGCCGCTGCAACGTCAACAGGAAAACCACCAAAGCCTCTCGGAGAGAAAGAGCGACACTCCTGCCATTCCTCCTTCCGTTATTAGACGTTTCGAGCCACCTCTCTTACCGCCTTGTGTTCAGTGTCAGTTGCAAATAGCTTCGCCTTGTCTTCCCTGTTAGACAGAAGAAAAGAGAGAGAGAGAGAGAGAGAGAGAGAGAGAGATGAGATAAGAGGAGAGAGGACATAAATGGAGAGATATTCTACAGAAAGAGAGGGGGGAGGGGCTCTGTGATGGCCGGAGGGCTGCAGCGCTTCAGAAAGAGCTGATTGAGAAAAGGAGGGAGAGAAGGCCTGGGTCAGTCTGATGGTGAATGAACTGCTTGTGCGATGCGCCACAGATGAGCTGATTCCAAGATGGTTTGGCTGAATGAAAGTGTGTGTGTGTGTGTGTGTCCGTCCCCTCTACAGATGGTTCTTTGCGCAATTGTAATGCCATGGCTTGACTCCCAGACTCATAACTTCATACAATGTGTCATTAAAGGGCATGAAACTAGGAGACGACCGATAACGCCGATATTCAGCATTTTTAAGGTTATCGTTATTGGTCAGTTTTTCAGACTGATCTGCTCTTCTTTCCTGTCCTGTTTCCATTTTCATCTCTTCACCTTATACCTCCCTTTCTTTTTCTTCTCTTTTTCCACTTCCTCCTCCTCCTCCTCCTCCTCCTCCTCCTGCTCCTTCCTCTCTCCTACTCCATTCCCTCCCTCTCTGTCTCTCTCTTTTTCCTTTGAAGACTTGGCGACTCCAACGCCACCCAAAGCTGCTAAGGCTCGTCGCTTCCTCCTGCCTTTTGTCTTCTGTTCCCATGATTCTCCACCTAAGGGTATTCGTGGATGCTGTGTGTGTGTGTGTGTGTGTTAACTCCTAACCAAAACTCTTCTCGTCTGCGTGCACTTAACTCACTTACCTTTCCTCTTCCTCCAAAAACGCTGATCTTGTTTTTTTGGTAGCACAAGAGGTGTCAAATACAGGTTAAGTTGCAGATTAAAGATTATCTTGCACAAATAAATTTGATTCTGAGATCTCATTAGTACTGAAAGCTAAGAGTGCCAAAATTAAATTGATAAATACTTAAAGTATTTAAATATTTAAAATATTTTTCATTTAAAGATAATTTGTTACTTAAATGTGTAATGAATTGATTCAGTGTGTCACACATTATTTTGATAATTTTTTATTAATTTAATTTGGGCACTTCCAGCACATCAATTCATTTTATCTGTCAATCTGACTCGTCAAAGTCAGTGGGTGGAGCTAACGCTGATCTGCTCAAGGCGATTGGCTGTTTGTGTGCGCGTGAACCGGCGTGTTTGTTAAGACACAGCCAATCGCTTTGAGTAGATCAGCGGTAGTCCCGCCCACTAGTTTTGATGGGTTAGTGTGACAGATACAACTAACTCAGCCCTCGCTACCTTAGAAGTGATAACAGCAGTGGCGTCGTTAGGCCTATTTTAGGGCGGCTGAAGCCTCCCAAAAATATTCTTAAGCCCCCCTAAATAATTTGGTGGCTTTTTTTACGTTTTTTTTTTTTTTACTTATTCTTTTTTTTTTCCCCCCACAAAAATTGCATACAAATTCAATATAAAGACGCAGGAATATGAGTTTAAATAAATAATAATATAAACCTGTCACTATTCACTTGAATATGATCATAAATCTGTTGGTTCCTTTCACTTTACAGTGTTAAGGTAGCGTCAGTGCTTCGTTATCCAATCCGTTCCAGTTGTTCACAGGGAACGCCACATTACTGAAAATCCAGTCCACGTTTTCACTGCTACTTAACACTCCGCTGCATCTACACCTGCGGACACACTAGCGTTCATGCTGCACACAGCAAGACAACATGGCTATACGCAAGTTTATCAAGAAAGTAAGTCTTCATCACTGCTGGTAGTAACAATTAGTTAGCTCCAGCTAACAGCAGAGAGTCCCATGTAATTAATGAACCAGGTGCTCCCAATTTTGATAAATAAAAACCTGGCTAGCACACTAAGTTAAATTGTTAGCATAATGTTGATTTCTGTCACTTGTTTTAGCTATGAAAAATCGAACTGAGCTCATTCAGGTATGGTTATCATCAGTGGAAATAATAATAATACACTAATAATAATCACTCCTCCATCCTTATTAACCTGTAGGTGGCCTAAGATGTTTAATCTGTCCAAAAAAATTGAAAAGCAATTTCTCAGTCTTTGTTTTCTGTTTGTGAAATTTTGTGCTCATGCGCTACGTTTATTCATATCGTGTGCATCTCTTGGGGGCTAAGCCCCCCCGTCCTTAAAACCTAGTGACGCCCCTGGATAACAGCCGTATTTTTACGTATGAAAGGTGCTTTATAAATAAAGATTGTTATTGCTTTTGGTGATGTTGGTGTCTGGCCAAAACAGTATATGTCCAGTTCTAATTTTTCTTAGGTCAGCTTCAAAATGACCTCATCCACCCACCCACACACACACACACACACACACACACACACACACACACACACACACACACACCCGTTCCAGTCTGACGCCCAGCTCTCGTCTAAACATTAGCGCTGGCGTTGTCCGACTTCAACCTGGTTTTGATGTTAATGGGAGAAACTCGGAGAAGCAGCTTTTTATTTTGACCCGAGCCTCTTTAGCCGCGCTGACAGAGATGATGTGCATGAGCGTTCGCTATCTCTGTTTAACCGTCCAGTCCCCGCTGAAATATGTAAACAGTTTACGCCAGTTTTTGGAACGCGCTTCGCAGTCCTCGAAGTTTTACGTTGGTAGTCGGATCTTAATCTGTAACTTGAGATAAAGTTTTTTCGCGAACTGATTTAGCTTTCTTAGCTAAATTAACGGTGGAACGGTGCTGACATTTGGATAATTTTATGGAATCAGATTTGTGCCAAAATGATCGCGCTAAGTATTAAACAAATTGAAAAATTCGAGGGAGAGTAAATCCCACTCAATAAAAAAAAATCCCACTTAATTAAAAAAAAATCTCAAGAGTAAAAAGTATGAGTTGCAAACAATTTAATCGTGGAGTTATGTAAAAGCTCAATGCCCCGGAAGTTCTTCTGTGCTGGTTTTGACGCGTTACTGTCAATACGGCAGTGTATTTAGAAAAAGTATGTTTATCAGTGAATCAAAATCAGTACTTACACTGTTCATTCTGGAGAAATAATTTCAGCGCACAGTTAATGGTACACAAAATGCCGGTATTCCACGATTAATTTGTTTGCAACTCATACTTTTTACTCTTGAGATTTTTTTTTAATTAAGTGGGATTTTTTTCTCTCTCGAATTCTTTAATTAGTTTGATACTTGACAAGTTTTGCGCGATCATTTTGGCACAAATCTGATTAAATATAATCTGTTGTAACTCTGAGAAACCACTTGCTAGGTGGAATTTAGCTCAAAGTTAGCATGCTAAGCGAGTTTGCTCCATTGCTAATGTAACTTTTTGTGGGATGGTAGTGCCTTTAACGTTTCTGTGATAAACTCCTTGCCAAATAAAGCCGAGCACAAAGTTAGATTTCTTAGCTTGCTAATATGACTGAGGTGGTGGTGCCCTTTTGGTTAGTCATATTAATTTATTGCACGTTTTTGAGATAAACCCTGGCTTTCTCCGCTTCATAAAGTAACTTTGTAGGCTTGCTAAACTAGTTTTCCTTAGTTCATTCCCAAATTAAATGCAACTAACACTGTGTAATGGGTTGGTATTGGTATTTAAGTAATAAGTATTTGAACAAAAGTCACTAAGAACTGTCGGCAAAAGATTTCAGTCCAACTGAAAATAAATTAAAAAAGTGATTTGATCCTTTTAAGCCTCTAAAATGGAGGGACTCTGTAAAATTGTCATTTGCTCAACGTCTAAAACTCCATCACATCTTCGTTGCTTCATTCCAGATCCATTGTGGTGGTGGTACGCAAGGAGAAAATGACAAAAATCACAAAACTTTAGACAAAAATCCATGACTATTGTAAATAATATAATTATGAGGTACAACCACATATATTTAAGGTCTAAAATTTGTCCAACATCCAGAAGTATTTGGACATTGATGGATTTAAAAAGTCTCCGCCTCCTGCTGATTTCCAGTGCGAGGGTGTGGCAAAAATGCAGGGCATCATTTACTTCACAGTCATCAAGTTTGCTCTCAAACGTGTATTTAGAAGGCCACACCTGCAACAGCTGCCAGTTTCTGAAAAACTTATGCACACTCGACGTCTGCCACGTTCCTCACAGAGAGCGTAACCGGGCCTAAAATAGTAGAATTTAGTTGTAGATTTCTGGATGGTTTTGAAGTGTAACGGAGCATTCACCTCCTCAAACATCTCGGGTTTCTGCAGATTGCGGTTTGGCGAACTGGGAGTGGAACAATGCTGGCAGAAGCGCCGTTTCCACGTCCAAATTCGATCAGACCCCCACCCAAACATTCTTGCCTCAGTCATTTTGAACTCCAATCGAGTAACGACTTGCAGATATGCGCATATGGTGAAATTCTTGCTTTATTTCTACAATTATCCGCGATAACCTTCTGAAGTAGGGCTGGGCGATTAATCTGGATTGAATGGAAACCGACATTTAGAACCTCTAATCTAAAACCTCTAAACTATGATGAATATTTCGATTATTTTTGAAAATTCTGTGAATACTTTTTACGTTTTTAATTTGAACCCAGAATCTCCTGTTTACTTAATCTCAAAGATATACACTCTTTTCATTCGATAAAACATCCCAGCTTTAATAGTTTAGCATATTTAGAGTACTTATCTTACCCGTGAACCAAAAAAAGTAAACCGTGACGCAAAAAAGCCAAATCGTTCAATTAATTGTGATTTTGAATTTCGGTCATATCGCTCAGCCCTACTCGGAAGTGTACTTTTAAAGGCCTGTTCATAACTTGTTTTCTTCTTTCCTCTTTCTGTGTGTGTGTTTATTTCCTCTCTGCATGCTCTCCTCGGACCTGCAGAAGATGTTAGTGGGGATGGTAAAGTTTGACCTTTTAATCCTGTTGCCTGTGATTTCTTTTTTCCACTAAGAGTAAAAAGGTGTATGAGTAGTTGGTGTGGGTTTGTGGTTAGAACTAACCACCTCCAGTTATAGCGCAGTCTGTCTTCTATAGACACATTGTGAGTTTTGCATGTGAGCCTCAAGTGGTATATGGAGGAAAGAAGTGGTTTCAAAAGCTGAACACAACTAATTTAAAAAATGACAACATAGTAAAAGAAAAAAGGGAGTGACTTTTTAACATGAAAAAAAAATTGAAATTTAGTTCCATCTATTAGTTAATTGTATATAGAAAGAAGGATAGATAGCTGAAGATACTTTAAAAAAAACAGCACAATGTATTAATGTTTTATCATATGTTAATTATATTAATATATTTTTATTGAATTATTTATTTCAGCTCCTGAAACATTGATGTAGAAAGTTGTTAACAACTGCTAAAAACCATCTCAGTTTTCAAATTAAAGATTTAATTTGAATTTGGATTTAAAACTAAATTGAACTTATTTTTAACTAAACACAATTGCATATCCAGACTTCTCTTGACTATTTACAGGATATTTGTCAATAAATTACTTGCATTCAAACATGAGCCATTACATCAAAATGCTAAATTGCAACACGTCAATGTATATTCAACCAGATGTGTCCAGACTTTTGACCGCTTCTGTGTTTTTGTGTATATTGTAATACAGTGGGGAATGTAGTGGTTGTACGGTTTTAATAAAAGAATTACTCTGACCACAATCTTCCCACACATCTGTCTGGTGTGCCTTTACCCTCCACTTTAAAGACTCTTCTCCATGTCCTTTCTCTCTCTCATTCTCTCAAAGTCTTAAGACAAAAGATCAAAATAAAAATTACACCAAAAAACAGATGGCTAAAGTGTTTCTTCTTGAGAAGGAGGGAGCGAGAGAAGGAGAAACAGAGGAGTCACTTCCTTTCGTCACTCCTCCCTCCCACAACTGTAGTGCTCTTCACCGATTGGCCGGGCAGCCAGACAGTTACGCACCAACACACACACACACACACAGACACAAGCATACGCACAGATTGTGAGTAGAACAAATGTGGAAAGACAGAAGCAGAACTCGTCTTTAGTGAGCAGTTAGTACATCGGACTCATCGCTGGTTCCAGACTGACTCACTGGTTTTATTTTCGGCCTCGGCCTAATTTGTGGCGTGGAGGAACACGCTGCGTTTTAGGTAGTGTTGGGTCAGACTGGACGTTCTTCTGCGCTGACCACTGCTGACTGTTGTCTCCCTCCACAGAAACAGACGATTATGCAGAGATCATAGACGAAGAGGATACGTACACCATGCCCTCGAGTAAGTATTGTGTGTTTGAGTGTCTGTGTGTGTGTGTGTAGTTGTGTGGATTTGTCTGTCCCCTGGGACCCAGATGTTTCTGCCCTCGCTTCCAGAAGCCTTGTGAACGTGGCTCTGTACTGAAACCAATCCCGATCCTTTACTCTCACTGGCTCATTTGCTTTGTTCATGTGGTGGCCAGAAAAGCTTTGCAAAACTGTCCAACTCCTGAATACCACAGCGCTCGCTTCAGCCTCTCCGGGAATCCAGCAGTGCACAAGAATAACTTTCAGGCTGGATCTGGTGTACTGCTTATGTTCAGTTGTTAAAACGCTGTTAGGTTTGTACTCGAAGCATCCAGCGTATTAAAGAAACAGTCCAGAGAAAAATGACATTTATGCAGACTTGCTACTTTCTTCTTCTTTACAAAGACTAGTCAGCAGTGGTGTATAGTTCTGTACTAATTGTACTTTCATACTGTACTTAGGTGAGTATTATTGATGGGCTTCACTCACCAACTGTTCTTAAGAAGAAAACCCACCTACACAGGTTTTACAAAGGTTTTGACATTCACCAGAGTTTTCTAATTTGAGATTTGTTCTTAGGTAACAACAGAATATCCATCTAAGGTGCAGAGTAAATATGGCACGATACCACTTTTTTACGCCCGATACGATACCGATATTGTAAATTTGAATTCCTGCAAATATGATACAAAATCCGATACAGTCTCTGAGTCTTTTTTAAACAGAAAACAGAAAGTAATGCTTTAAAAATTTCTTAAATTATGACTGAGAATGTTCTGTTATGCTTAAGGAAATCTTTGACTTAAATATTATTTTCTTGATTAAAACAATGTAATTAATAGAGCACTTTAACGGAAACTTTATTGCTTGTTTTTGCTTCAGTTCTACAGTTTGGGGGGGGGAGATGGTCTAGGGGTTAAGACCAAGAGATTGTAGGTTCACATTCAGCTCTATCCTACCTTAAGCACTGCCAACATTGGGCCTTTGAGCAAGACCCTTAGTCCCAAGTTGCTCCAGAAAGAATGTCCCTGTAATTAGGGAATGGACATCCCTCTGGCTAAAGCTTGTGAAAGTAATTGACTACAATTATAAGTAATTAAAAGTAATGTGCTTTTTACTCTGGTACATTTCTACTGACAACAGCCATTACATTTAGCAGATCTGTGTCTGTAGAGCTGGAACAAAGGGGCCGTTGGTAATGTAACAGTTAGGTAGTGGGCCCCATTATCGGGGGGCTGCCGGTCCGGTACAGGTACCACTGAGGTAGGTAGCGTCCCCAAGCAACGCTTGACAGGTGTTGCCAAGAGGCTACCCACTGCACCTGCACGGATAGGTCAAATACAGAGGTCACATTTCCTTGTGGTGCAGTGTGTGCTGTGCTGTGTTCACAATGTCAGATTATCACTCACTTAAATTCACTAATATTCCAAGGTGGGGGCTGAGTGAACCTTAAAAATCTGAGTCAGTGTCCACGGAGTGATGCTCAGCTCCGCGATCTCGTGGCCTCATATGAGTCTGAGACATAAAGAGCTTCTGCACCGAACAAAGCTGCTGGCACATCACGGGATGGAGTGTGTGTGTGTGAGATAAAGAGAGAATGTGAGACATACACAAACTCGCTCTTTCTCTTTCTTTCCTCCCTCCTCTTCCTCCCTCTATCGCTCTCTTTCTCTGTCTCTCACTCCTCCCATTCTCTCTTTCACACTCTGCCTCTTTCTCAGCATCTCTTTCTCTTTCTTTTCTCTCTCTCTCTCCTTTTCTCTCTCTATCTCTCTTTCTGGTCCCTTCTTTTTTCCCCTCTCTCTCTCCCTCCTCCCTCTTTCTTCCCCTTTCTCTCTCCGAGCATGCATACATGGAATTATGTCTCTGTCTTTATGGTGTGCTTCATGTTTAGATGGTTTACGTCCATGTTCACTCTTTTGTATGAATCATTCAGTTCCCCTTAATATTCATTCCAAATTCCTGTCCTTTATACATCAATAGTCCACTGTAGTTCAGAACAATTTAGAAGCCACAGGATGAAACACTTGGCCTCGGAGTAAGGGTCGACCGATTGTCAGCTGGGCCGATTATCGAGGGCTAATATTAGGCATTTTGCAGATTTTCAGTATTGGTGTTTCATTGTGACCATCAGCGATATTAAGTAATTACCAGGTGCTACTGAGGCTCTACTGCCGTCTCTTCTGTCTGTGCCATTTGCTCTCGACTTGCTGCTTTATTTAATGTCCCACCACAGCAGTCGTGGATTGGCTATATGTCACACGAGCAGTAGCCAGTCAAGGCTGAAGCCTTGTTACTCACACCACACTCACGCACAAGCGCAGCCTGAAGCTGCAAGAAGGAGAAGAGGAGAGGGAAAAATTTCAGCTGAGATTGGTGTTTTTAAAATTCAACATTTTGAGATTTTCTGGGTTTTTTGCGTATTAGTTCCAAATATCGGTTATCAGCGCCTTTAACTAGAAATAATCGGTTTCAATATTGGCCCTGAAAAACCAATATCGATCGACCTCTTCTCTGAAGTTTAGCAGTTTTGGCCCAGGCCACTGCTTGGATGAGAACCAGACTAGGAAAGCAGGTTTGCTATGTTGGTGGGACCAACAGGGGGCGCTGTCCTCTGGTCTCCTAATCACTCCGTACTGTATCTCTAATTGGCGAATTCTCTCCTACCCCTTCAGCACCATAGCTAATGTGAGTTTGAGTCCTTTACTGTAGAATGACTGTAAAATTATCGTCCACGTGGAGCTGCAACTGGTGCTGTTTAAAATGGCTCCACACTAACTTTATCAAAGAATAACTGTTATTGCTTACATTTATTAGAGATTTTTGGGCAGTGGGCTCCATCCATTAATATACAGTACCTGAGCCAGCTGTAGGAGTAGAGGAAAGGGTTACTTCCTGAGTGTTTCGCAAAAAATAGACAAGTGCATAGGGAATGTTTATAAGCATGAGACTGAAATGCAAACATATTGGCACAATTTTGGTGGTAATGAATTTGAAAAGCAGAGAATTTCACATTTAAACTGAAAATTCAAATTTACTAACGCTTAAGTTCATTTTGAATTATTTATACATGTCTAAACGGAATGCGGCATCAGAAATGTTTAAATTTGATCTTTAACTCCTATGTTTTAAAGAAAATGTTTTACACTGGGGTTGTCGTGTAAAAATGTGTTGTTGTTTAAGTGTATCTCATTCTGCATAATTTAATCAGTTCTTCAGGTTGGAGGCCCTGTTCACACTTGGTCATCTGTACATCACTGGTAGTCAGTTAACCAGGAGATGGCAAAGATTTGCTTAATAGTAATAACAAGTAGTATTTTAACGACGGACCGTTAAATTTAACCATTTTCTTTGTAAGGAGTCATTACTTTTGTCTATTTTTTACTCTATACTCCTCCTGGTGGTCGTTTACTTTGTGATCTGATTACCCAGGACCTTGAACCGAGTATAAACAGGGCCTGTTGACACTAGCAAGGCTTCCTGGATGTCTGTCCCTGTTTCTGTCTTTCTCTCTCTCTCTCTCTCTCTGTTCTCCCTCATGCTGTCTGGGTCTCTAATCTCTAATCGGTTCTAAAAGCCAGCTCTCTCCATTCTCTCCCTGCCATAACCACCCAGCCGAGTACTATGGATTAGACGAAGGTAACCTTTCTTCTCTCTTTTTTTTTCCCTCCTCTTCTTTCCTTTATTTCCTCTTTCTGTTTTCTCTTTCCTGTCTCCATGTGGTTGTGTTGCTTGCTTGTGGTTTGGTTAAAACCACTGGTCAGAGTAACAGAGCTGATCTGAGTTTGCCTCTCTCTCTCTTTCTCTTTCTCTTTCTCTCTATGATCTTATACTGTTGGGATGTAAGTGGGGGAGAGGCGGTGCTGGATCAGGACTGTTACTGTTGACGTGTTTGATTGATATTTGCGGTTACCCAGCATGCTCCTGCTTTTAATGACGTGTCTGTTCAGTTTATCAGACTATTAAATCTTTTATCCAAGTCAAAGTAAACTTTGTCATCTCTGCTATATACTGTACAAGTATACGGAGAGACGAAACGACGTGGCTTCAGTTTTAACAGTCAAAGAATAAGGAGCAAAGAACAAATAAGGCACATAGAATAAACAATATATAAATGGAATATCAAATATACACTTTAAACTAGAAGTAGAAAGAGAGACAGTTTGGTTACATGTGGTACTCAGCCTACAATTATGGTCTTAGGGTTGTCTTTTACACTGAATGTAGTGTAAGTTTCAATATGAAAAAATGTATACAGACAGTCTATTAAATAAAATGGTGTCTTCCATAAAGTCATAAAGAGTTAAACAAGTCTGATCTGGTATGTGCACATATTGTTACAGCAGTGGAGAACTACAGTCTGTGCAGTATGTTCTATATTTTGTGCACATATGTCAGTGAGAAACTACAATTATTGATATGTGCAATGATCAAAAATTACACAAATATTGTAGCAAATATTTTATCTTGCATATGTGACCCTCCACGGCAAAACCAGACGCAACGGAGGTTTCCGAGAAAAACGGAAACAGTGAAAGGTCTATACTGTATTGTTGTGAATAAATTTTGCTGCAAAACTTACCCTTTCCATCCTAAAAACGTGACTTTCTTGAGTTGAGGAATTCAAGCGTCCAAGCGTCTGTGAGTGCTACGTCGATAGTCAACTTCAAAGGCAGATTTCTCTGTTTCTCACTTGGCGTGACAGGAGAAACCCGACTCCTTTGAATGTTGATATCTCAGTCATATGTCGACCGATTCATTCCATATAGGTATCGTTTTGAAGCTTGATTTCAAACATAGTAACTCAATTTTGAAAATTTGCGACAAGCGACTGGTTTTGCAGTGGAGGGTCACATATGTTAAAAGACCCTGAACACGGCACTATGATGAGTAATGTGTACAGATACAACTCTTCATTTCTAACAGTCCAATGAGCAATTCAACCTGTCAATCCCACTAAGACCTGATTAAACACACACACACACACTTCACTGTACATTTGGGGACCCTCCATAGACATGATTATTGTAGCTTAATTATCATATGTCTGCCCCGAACCCTTAGTTAGGAAACCCAGTAAAGACCCTCATTAATAAAAACGAGACGTTTCCGCACTTGTTTACTTCAGTGTATTTTAAAACAAAAGATATACTGTATGTGTCCTGAAAGGTAGGATCATCCCTTACCTCCAGATGTAGAGTCTGCAGTGTGTCCCCCTACAACAGGCTAGATCAGAAACACACACACACACACACACACTCAAACACACACTACCTATGGACATACTGTATATATCACATGGGCGATTGATCTACGCTAGATTGATGCTATTCATCCCCATCACTAGTTATTAATAATCAGATTTTTATTACTAAACAGTTCTACATCAAAAAACACACAAGTGTCCAGATATTTTTCATAAACGGTTTATTAATAACAGTCCAACAGTTAATATTTAGACATTAAATGTATCAGCTGGAATCTTGCATAGGTCATGATGAACACACAGGATGAGTTTGTATTGTCTCATCATCTGTAAGCCAGTTTGCATGCCCTGTGACTTTATGAATATAAAATTGTGAGCCATACTGATGTTGTGCAGTGCATTTATTATGTATTTACAAGGAGCTTGTTTTTCAGTGAAGGCTAAAAATGACCCACTATTTTTGGGGACTTAAAAGGTTTTTAATTTGTAAAGCGTTCTGTGCTGTCCTGAGAGAGCATGACACGGTTCGCTCATGTTTCATGTCATTCACGCAGCCAGGGACTATGAGATCCAGCGGGAGTGTATAGAGCTGGGCCGCTGCATCGGAGAGGGTCAGTTCGGTGATGTCCATCAGGGAGTCTACGCCAGCACGGTAAGAGCTGCCTCTTATCCTTAAAAACGTGCCAAAACTCGCCATGATCAACGTCAACGTACCAAAACGTTTAAGACTTTTTCTGTTCCATTTATGTCTGGGTATTTTAAGCAATTTCTTACCTATAATTTGCCATCATCATTGATTTTAAGTGAATTTCTGCCGGAAAAAATAGCTGAGATTGCAGGGTAAATATTGTGGTGATTAAATATTCCCAGATGCAAAAACCACCCAGAATGTAAAACAATAAAGGAATACTCCATCCAACTTTAATATGGGTAGTAATAAATCAAAGCCAATGGGGCAAGTAGCACAGCTGACTAAGTTTTCCTGGCAGAGTGTCCCCATTGGCTCCTAGCCACTTGAATTTGGGGGCGTCTGGACAGTTTTGCTTCATGAAAGCTTTGAGATGGAGTTTTGTTCCCAGTTTTCCTTTTTTAAAATGCAACACTTACCATTTTTATATTTAGAATATTTACATTCAAAACTCACTCTTTTTCAGTCTTAGTCTGAGGTAAGTCAGCGCTCATTTTCCCATAATGCTCCTTTGCGCGCCCAATTGCTTTGCACTGATTTGCACTAGATGTAAACAGTTGAGAGTGACCCAAAGTGTGTGACTGAATGGTTTGTGTGGTTTTGTAGGAGAACCCGGCCCTGTCGGTGGCCATCAAGACCTGTAAGAACTGCACCTCAGACAGTGTGAGAGAGAAGTTCCTGCAGGAAGCACGTGAGTACAGAGATGTGAGGGTTTCCCTGACGCGTTTCAAAATTAAACTGTTTGATTTAACCTATTCCAAGTGATCCCTTCCTCTAGAAGGCCAAAGATGTTGCCACTTACCATTCGCCAGCTTAGCTTTTACGAAGATAAACAAATAGATCTGCCAGTGCAGAGATAAATATGCTTGACAAAATTGCTGAAAACTATTTTGATGGTGTTCCTGACTGTTGTCTTGGAAAAGTGATTGTTGTCTTGATGGTTGTCGGATGGAGTTTTGTTTTGCTGTTTAATCTACATTCATTAAAACCTCCTAAACAGCTTGTGTAAAATCAGGCAATAACAGAGTTGAACACAACGATTGTTTCCCGGCATGTTAGGATGTGCCATCATCTGTTAGAGCTGTTAGGACTGAGATTATCAATCCACCATAATCAATGTTAAGTACAGTCTGGTGGTACTTACTGAATGCAAAAAGACAAAATTTACCAAATGCTATAAGGCAGTAATATGTAATATTAATACTAGTAATATTAAGTCATTATCTGCGGCTGAAGCTCAAGATCCTGTTCTCACACTAATTTACACTTACTAGTCATTTTATTAGTGTTTATTTTCATCAACATTGTAACTATTAAATCCATCTTAACAGTTGCATGGGTTAAGTGTATAATCCCAGACTAATCCACCTGCCAGCTGTCATCTAGGTAGTGTCTGGTAGGGCTGGGTTCAAAAAATCGATTCACTGATCAATATCGATTCTCGTTCGAAAAATACGACATCGATTCAAAAATTCGCGGATCGATCTTTTCCTGCGGCTATGCACTACTTCTCGCGACCGCACAAGGAGAGCTATAAAAATGTGAGACCGGTGAAACCGAAACCAAGTAGAGCCATGGCTGAAGCTGCTCCGCTCAAATCACTGTCTGGCCTAATTTTATAACCAAGCAAAACTAGTATTGACGCAAAGAAATCTCTAAATAAATTGATACGAATCGAAACGAATCGAGAATTGAATCGGATCATGACCTTGTGAATCGGAATCGAATCGATTCAGGAAATCAGCAACGATACCCAGCCCTAGTGTCTGGGTACTTGAGACCAGTTTTTAGAAGTCTCGGTCTTGTCTCGGACTCGACCATGTTTCTACTCGGTCTTGTCTCGGACTCGACCATGTTTCTACTCGGTCTTGTCATGGACTCAGACAAAGAGGACTGACAAAGAGGAGGATTGTATTTCGAGAGCAGCCGAGACCACAACACTGAGAATATTTTTTTAAAAACTCTTTGAAACCGACGCAGACATTTTGCGCTGCTTATTAATTACTGTTCTAATAACTCAGAATCCCTTTAACTTACAGAAACCACACACACTGTCAGAATCATAAGATATACTGAACTTACTGGACATTATATTCATTCCTCTGTATGTGGAATTATTTCAAAAACTGTAATTGCGTCTCGTCTGAGTCTCGGTCTCGGCTCGGTTTTGTCCCGGTCTCAATTAAAACAAAAATATAGATTATGTCACAAGAAACTAAATCTAAAGAAAATACAAATCAACAGAAAATATATGTTTCCTAAAGACATTTCTACAATAAACCGTAACTGGAAGTGTGCATGGTATGGGACGACTGAAGATTATCTGTGAAGACAAATTAAAATGGAAACTGACAAACAGGTTTAAGTTAAAGGAACATTACAAGAAACTGTATCTAAATGTACAAAAATCAGATTCTCTGTTCTCTTGTCTGTTGCTTGTTCATTTCCCAAATCTGTTACTTTCATGTACGTCAGTGACGATGCGACAGTTCGACCATCCTCACATTGTGAAGCTGATTGGCGTCATCACGGAGAACCCCGTCTGGATCATCATGGAGCTCTGCACGTTGGGCGAGGTGAGGCCTTTTAGCTGGCTGAGACCAGACAGGTTAAAGCGAGTGGTCGGTGTCATTTGGCGTTGCAAACTTAATATTTGTCATTTTCTCTTTTCCACAGCTGAGGTCGTTTTTACAAGTAAGGAAGTACAACCTGGATCTGGCAACGCTGATACTGTTTGCCTACCAGCTGAGTACAGCCTTGGCATACCTGGAGAGCAAGAGATTTGTGCACAGGTGAGAACGTTGAGCTGTAAAGACCCTGCAGCATCCATTATTGAAAATCTCTTCTTAAGATAAAGAGCGGATGACGGGCAATGTGCGATGTGACGAAATGTATCGGATGAGGAAATGAAAAGATCCTTCATTTCATATGATTATGGTTTATTATGTGGTGTCGCACAACGCGGTTTATGATAATATTTTTTCATGGTTTGTATGAAGGTTTGCATTAGTCACTACGGCACCACGTGGATGTAGACACAGCGAAAACTATGATGTTATATTTGTGTCATAATTCTGAGCGTGCAGTGGAACTTTCGCAAACAAAATCACGTCTTTATACGCTCAACTCTGCCCTACACTTGTGCTCGAAACACACTGTGCCCTCGCGACCAAATCTATGGAACGCCAAAGGTGCCACAATTTGCCTTTAAGTCACCTTACTAGAGTGACGTAAAATGTGCCGCCTTTTACAGCTGTTTTATGGCATAAAAAGCACCGTTTGACCACAAGTCGCCAGAGCGACACAAAATCTACGTTTCCTGCGGCTTAAAAATGATATAAAAAGCGCCAGTAGAGTGCCGCAAAAAACATGGGGGTTTTACTGTCAATTGCGTAAAAATAAAGATGAATTGTGACACCTTTGCCTTTCCACTGAATTTACAGGAAGTGTACTTTATCATGATATATATTGTTATCAGGGTTTGAAATGATTTTGGCCGTATCGCACAGCTCTAGAGCGGGTTATTAATACATACTGTATGTGTGTTTTCTGTAGGGACATTGCTGCCAGGAATGTCTTAGTGTCTTCCGCCGACTGCGTCAAACTTGGAGACTTCGGACTCTCCAGGTACATGGAGGACAGCTCCTATTACAAAGGTAACCACGAGTCTAAAGCAGGTTTCTTCTGCCGCTCCAGAAAGCACTTTTCCATTTAAGGCAATTGGATTATGGATTCAAAGTCAAAGTAAACTTTGTCTTCTCTGCTACATACTGTACAGATACATAGAGAGACGAGACGACGTGGCTCCAGATGTTTTTTTTCAGTGCAGAGAACAGAGAACAACAGAACAGAGAACAAATAGGCAGTGGCACAAATAAGGCACATGGAATAAGCAATAAATAAGTAAAATACAAAATATGCATTAAAAAATATACGTTTTAAACTATACATGGAGTTTTAAATATCATTTAAAACTAGAAATAGAAATAGAGGTAGAAATGAGAAAGTTAGGATGCAGTATTACCTTCAGGTGGAAATTGACATTTTACACTGGATGTGCAAGAGGTAGAGTTATAATATTGCAAATACTATATCCCGACTATTTATACGTACAACGTTCAGTGTATGTGCAAACATGCAAACATTTATACAAGCAGTGTACAATGTTTGTGCAAATAAGTGGCGGCAGTGCAGTGTCGTAAGAATGGTGTTATGGTGGTAGTCAGATTTGCTTCACATCAAGTTCATTTAGAGCAGCGCTCCCCAACCCTTCTGGCACCACGGAGCACCTACAGTATAACCCACAGATGTGTGAGTGTTTTTCAAAACCCTACAAACGGCAATAGCGTGTAATAAAAGACCGATTTTATTCTTCCTCCACGGCCCCGGTGGTTGGAGACCCCTGATTTAGAGGAACTTTGGCCCTGCTGAGGGAACTGCTCATGCTAAAGGTCGCAGCATTAAAATCACCTGAAATTTTAGCCTCCGTGTTTGCCGTTGTTGCGGACACGTCGGCTAGCAAGCTGCCCATTTTCGTAAACTTCCTCCAAAACTTCCTTCGTCACATCCTCTGTGGCAAAATCGGAATGCTGATGAAACCAATCCTCTTATCAACTACAATGTTCTGTTATCAACAGTAATGAGTGATTAAAAATATTCTTAATTTAAGGGTGCAGCTCCCTCTGGTGGACCAGAAGAAAATAGCATTTTTTAACTCAAACATCTTGGGCCAGTTTCTCAGTCGAAGATTAAGCCTAGTCCTAGATTAGCTTTGATTTTTGAATGGTAAACCTCCATTGCTACTACAACTTAGTCCAAGACTAGGCTTAATCCATGAGTATGAAAGCAGCCCCTATGGTTTAGATTTCCAGCTGTTGTGAGGCTCTCTTATTCAGAGTGAAAGGGGACAGGAAAAGTCTTCATGGAGCTTCTTGTGGTGAAAATGGACTTCATTTTTTTTTTAAGAATAAAAAAAAAAAAAAAAGTTTAAAAAAGATCAACTAGTACTTTATGGGGTGGCGGTGGTCTAGTGGTGAGGATACTCACCTCTGGACCAAGAGGTTGCGGGTTCGAATTCGACTTCCAACACTACTGCCATGGGGTCAATGGTCAAGTTGCTCTCAGGGAAACTACATAAAACATTGGTCAGAATATTCATGAAAACAGTGAGTTTAACAGACAAAATTTATTCTCAAGAACTGTTTGTAAATTGTTTTTAGGATCATCTGAGATTGTAACCTGATTTTTTAGTTTGCTACCTGCGTCTCCTAACCCTAAGTGGTCAAAAGTGCAAACAGTTGAGTCAGAGTTTGTGTTTCACAGCTTCCAAAGGGAAACTTCCAATCAAATGGATGGCACCAGAATCCATAAACTTCCGTCGCTTCACCTCCGCCAGTGATGTGTGGATGTTTGGTAAGTTGTAGATGGTTGACCTCAAATTGAAGTGTGAACCTAATAAATGTTTTTTAGATCTCTGAGTCACGTGAAGAGACATTAAAATGAACTTCATAACATTGCTGAAAGAGTTATTTTTGTATATCTACCAAAAGCTTTTACCTTTGTACAATAAATTCTCTCTATTAAAGGGGTGTGTATGTGGGAGATCCTGATGTACGGCATCAAGCCCTTCCAGGGCGTAAAGAACAACGACGTGATTGGACGGATCGAGAACGGCGAGCGTTTGGCGATGCCTCAGAACTGCCCTCCGACCCTCTACAGCCTCATGACCAAGTGCTGGGCGTACGATCCCAGCAAGAGACCCCGATTTACCGAGCTCAAGACCCAGCTCAGGTACGCCTCTACACCTGTACCACCTCAACACACACACACACACAGTGTGATGCTGTGTGTGCAGAGCTGCTAAAAGGTGGTCTTGTGGAAACTGTGAATGATTTGTGGAGTTAGGCAGATGCTTCCACTTCTTAATTAATTACAGGAACAGTCTTTGGGTGAAAGGTTGTGCTCCAGGGTCCAGTGGTGGTAGTGCTGTCCAGAGAGTAGAGCTGGATTTGAACAAAAGGGTGAACTTGTTTGTCTGGGTGTGTTCAGCATTAAACACCAGAGAGCACTGTTTTATTGCTGAAGATCATTTTTGCTCTCTTTTTGGTTTTTGCTTCGGCTCTTTTCTTCCCAGCTTTTCAAAACACAAGTATCTTTTTATTTTGTCAGATGATACGACTCTTCTACCACCACTTGGTCTGATGTTTCACGTATCAACGAATCAAGCGTGAGATGCAGCTGTTAATCTTAGTTTAGTTATTAATTGTTGTATCAATGTTGTTACAATGTACAACTCCTTTAGTCAGCAATAATAATAATAATAATAATAATAATAATAATAATAATAATAAATAACAACAATGTGCCAAAAGGTGGTTGTGTTAATAATGAAAAATTACCATAAAGATTATCAGTAAATTAGCCATGAAGTTCCAGGCATATATGGAAATCCCGTTCCTCGGTTCTCCTGGCATAGAGTGCACCGGTCGGCTGAAGAATGGCAGACCACTTCCTCATGAAGCCAAGTCTCCTGCCCAGTGTGGATCAGACTCCCACGAGCTGCCAGACTCTCACTATTAACCTCTGGCTGCACTCCAGAAGCTGCTGTCCAGCCCTGTGCCTGAGCACTAGTCTAGAGAGCAGTGGAGGAGGAGGAGGAAAGACGAGCTGCTGAAAGGCTTTATGACCAGCAGACTGGACTGTTAGCAGGAGGGTAGACTGGGCAAGTGTAGACTCAAGTGACTTAACATGATGAGGAGTAGATGAGAAAGAGTTTTATGGAAAAAGGTCTTTGAGAGAGTCGAGGGGCTGGACAGTTAATCAAAACTTCACCAGCATTCAGCACTTCGACTGAATCTAATTTTGCTTATGTCAATTATTTTGATTATTTTTTAAATTCTTTTAATGCTTTCTTTAAAAACCTGTAAATATTTGTGTCATGTGAATCCTGCCCGTCCAGTCTGCGACTAGGTCCTTCAATTATTTTACAATCACAAAAATAAGTTGCACTCTTTTGTTAGAAAAAATATCTCAGCTGTAATAGTACGAATCTTGTCTGTAAACTGTGAGGGCAAAAAAAATCCTCCAATAATTACCCATTAATTGTAATCAAGGTAAAATTAATCATGATATTGATTTCAGCTCTTATCGCCCAGACGTAAAAGTGGCTCAGCTTTTGTCTTGTCACATTGCTGGCTTAACCTTGAAGTCTTGAAAAGTTGAGGATGTGTTTCAGTGCATCTGGTACGGACACACATTGAATTTAGTGCAGTGATGTGTATCAGGGTCGTCGAGGATCTAAATCTAGAACCCTAAAAGGATTTAGTGTGAATATGTGCTTTTAATGTCTGTATCTCTCTCGTCCTCAGCACAATTCTGGAGGAAGAAAAAGCTCAGCAGGAGGAAAGGATGCGCATGGAAATGAGGCGTCAGGTCACTGTGTCCTGGGATTCTGGCGTCTCTGACGAGGCTCCACCCAAAGTACGTGAAACTTAGACTCTGTCTCTAATTTTCTTGCCTGAAGCTTGTGTTGTATTTTCTTCAGTTTGGCTTCCCTGATGGTGGAAAAGACCAGGGCCCCAGAGGTGGAAAAAGTACGGAAAAATTGTAACTAAGTAAAAGTATCTTTACTTTGCTTAAGTTCTACTCAAGTAAAAGTACCCATCTAAAAATCTACTCAAGTAAAAGTAAAAAAGTACTTAATTTAAAATTTACCTCGAGTAAAAAGTAAAAAGTAACTTAGTTACTTTCAATTACTTGATGTTAAAAAAGGACTAGTCATAAATCCAGTCCAGCACTAGTTGTTTTTCATCAACTTTAAGGCGGTATAATGTGCAGACTTTGTTCAGACCGCCCCATAAAACATGTTCAAGTACAAGTGGCATAAGTTGCAGAACCAAACTCAAAGCGTCCGGGACACTCACATGTTAAAGACACCTGAGCGATTCCATAGTTACACTGTGTAACACTTTTGTAGAAAATATAACTGACAAATTAACTGCATAATGTTTACAACCCGTCGACAGGTATAACCTGCAAACTACCTCTTGCTCGGCACCAGCCATCATCCAACGATGGGCTACGTTAAAATAGCGGGAATGCCGTGTGAACGCCCGCGCAATTACCTTTCAGTTCAGGGTGATTGTTTTTTCACCCCGCATTTCATTTTTTACTCAGTAACGGGGTTTTTTTCCAATGTAGCGAAGTAAAATACGTGGGTCAAAATGTACTTGAGTAAAAGTAAAATTGCCTATTTCAAAAACTACTTAAAAAATTACAAATTACTCACAAAAACTACTCAATTACAGTAACGTGAGTAAATGTAATTTGTTACTTTCCACCTCTGCAGGGCCCTCATTTATCAACCGTTCTTACGCACAGATTTGTACGTATTTTTTTGCATGAGAACATTTTCACACAGTAAAGTGTGGTAAAGTGTGGAATTTACCATCTTGTACTTATACTTAGAAATGTTCTGAAATATAAGAACAGCTCTGACCATGTGTACGCACAGAATCCAGTGGTAGAGCAGGGAAACTGCAATATTGAAAGTCTCAATTATCCACACGTGTCAAATGACGTCAGCTCAGTAGTGATCTGTCCACCGCCGGCAGCAGATCCGTCGCGTCTGTGTGCCGAGACACGTTTTTTCGTATTCAGTTTGATATCAAACCATTTTTTTTTTAAGTTCTGACAGGGACCTCCCCTCTTACCCGACGGCATTTACCCCCTCTGTCACTTTCTCCCAGGCAGTATTCTTTTTTTGATTGGTTACCCCGGAGCTGGGAGAACCAAACAGCATTTTTTGATTCATTTCGACCTCGGCAACGAGGACCTTGATCTCAGTTTCTTTTTTTGATCTCTTGGCCATTATTTTCGGTGGGAAAAAACAAGCATTTCCTGCATGATTTTTAAAGGATGTGGTGTTACCAAACATGGTCAATTGAGGGCGTTTCTGAATGCAAATGACTATGAACGGGCACGAGCAGCTGAGTAAGAACGTGTGGGATTTATCAACAGTTGATTACTTACAAACATGCGTACGACTGGCCTCCGCACGTTTGATAAATCCAGATTTTTTTGTACTTACGGACATTCTAAATTTCATTCGTAAGATCAAATTTAGGACAGTTTCTACGAACGATTGATAAATGAGAACCCAGGTTCAGAAAGGTCTTCCTCCAAAACCATTCAGTTAAAGCCACTCTGGGCCAGAAATTCTATATGAGGTGTTAATATCAGTGAATGAACACCTATAAGAAAAAATATGAGGTTCACCATTAGGTTTCCATTAGATTCCATTAATAATAAACCACGTGTACACATTTTTGGCTGGTGCTCATTTACTTGAGGGTGTTCGAGGGAAAACCTGACAGGGATTTGACTTTCTGAACTGAAGCCATTTCCACGTCTGCCTTTATTTGCTTTGCATGAAGCTCGTGCTTTTTTTATGCACGTGTTTTGTCAGTTGTATATATGTTTGCCAGCAGCTCATCGGAAACTCACCTTTTCTACTAAAACTACTTCTTAATAATATAACTGCAAGATTACGGGGGCCATGCAGTTTGCAGCTTTATCAGTTTTTGATGAATCGAAGTGGACAGACGTTGAAAAATGACACATTTCATCCTTTTATCTAGGGTGCTACAGTTCAAAACTTATTAGGCAAAACGCAAAATAGCTTATTATAGCGCCGCCAACTGGCATAGTGGTGCATTTTTTTTGAGTAGTGGGAGGGGTACCAGACCTACCTGCCAAATTTCAAAGCTGTAGCCCACCCAGAGCCGGATTTCTATGTGTGGCATTGCAGTCCCATGCCAAGCCCACCACATTTACTTGCATATTACAGCCAAATGGAGACCTAAATTAAAAATGTGCTCGATAATAATTAAAGAAGAGTGTCTTGGGATTCAAATGATACCAGTTGCATGCAGATTGGATAAAAATCCAGGGACTAGTTTGAAAAAGGTGGATTTTCATTTTATGCAAATTAGCGAAAAATCAAATATGGCAGAAATAGATGCGAGGGTCTACAAAATTCGTCTTAACCCAAGGAATAAGATGATATAAGATTTTTGAAAATCGGAGCTATGGTTTAAAAGTTATTAGGAAAAATGCAAACTTTTTTGGAAAAACGCAATGCCTGTGTAGTGGGTGGGGTACCGGACCTACCTGCCAAATTTCAAAGCTGTAGGTCTTACAGTTTTTTTCTCCACAACGCGTTTTAAGGCAGGAAAAAAAAAAATCAGCACGATTCCGATAGGGTTCCACGCAGTGTTCCACTGCATGGCCCCCTAATAATGACTAGTATTTGTAAGGAGAAGACTTAATGAAAGCTTTGGCTTAAGCTCAGGCCTCTCTCTTCCATCGTGTCTCATAAATGGAAGTTAAATAATTCGTGCTTTTCTTGGGTGTTCCATGAAATCTGTTTTCTCAAGGTCTCCACTCAGTGGTAATAATTTGGAAATTTATTCCCTAGATTCTTACATCATGACGTTTAAAACTTTGCTTTTAAAATTGGTGCTAAAGCCTGCAATTGTAGCCCTGCAGTGTCAGCTTGAGCAGCTTAATAACCATCTATTGGTGCGTTCACATGCACGTTGAGTCTGTGAGATTTGGACCAGTTTACCAAACCCACTTCCTGTTCTGCACACTCAACGTCTGAATTGACGCGTCCTCCAACTTTCCATCTGGGCAGAACGTTACGGTTGTTCCTGTTCCCAGTGTCCCGGGCTGCGTGGCTTTGTTTACTGTGAGAGGAGGTTATGTAATGCACACGCTCAGGCCAGGCTTTGCAGTCCCTCTAATCTTACCACAGCAGAACACTGAGATCTTTTTAGATCTGGGATGAGTCCAGACTGCACCTCCTAGTTGCCAATACGAAGAAATCAAACACTTGGGAAAGTTCGCCGTGACCATCTTTGTTTTTGCTGCTGCTGTTTTTGAGTTATGAGATTCTTTTGTCTTATTCTACAAACTCTTTTTCCTGCAGCCCAGTCGCCCTGGTTATCCCAGTCCCCGGTCCAGCGAGGGATTCTACCCCAGTCCTCAACACGGGGGACAGCACAACCATTATCAGGTACGTGCTCAGCGAGCAGACGGCACAGTTTTGGGGAAAAAAGGCATTGCGATAAAAATCCAGGAAATATTACCAAATAAAACGGCGTTAATTGCAAAGAATGTATTCTACAACTTTGATCAACTTATGAGTTTGTAATTATTTAGTCATTGTGAACACACCACAGCACAAAATGTTAGCTCTACATTTGAAATTAACCGCGTAATCGCTGCGTCGCAGTTCAGACGTGAACAATTTAGCAGTGGCAGACCATAATCGATTATAACAGGATTTCAACCGGGCGTCTGCTGCCCCCTAGTGCCCCCGCGGTGGAATTGCTGGTGGTCTGTGACATGCAATCCACTTTCACTACAGAAATCACTTTTGAAAAATGCTTCTTTTTTCCATTTCTCAAAACGTTTCCTCATGATTTGGGCGTCTTTATGAAAAGTGGATTTAATGCGAATATCTAAAAACTAATACAAAAAAATACTCCCCCAACACTACGGCTGCTTGGTCTGAGTGGTGGTCCCTGGGTCAGGAGCAGTTGAAAACCCCTCAATTAAATCATAATGACATTGCTTGGTGATTATCTAGCTACGGGATAAAAATTCTAGGTAAAAGAACATCACAGTAGCACCGATGGCTGCACGGTCTGAGATCCATGTCCAATCTGTGTGCAGTTTGAATTCATCTAGAAAAATCGACGGGATGCATTGAGATATTGTATCGAATCATTGCCCTTATAGTCATAATCGAATCGAATCGTGAGACCAGGGAAGGTTCACACTTCTAGTGCCAACTCACTAAACGTTGCAACAGCACATCGTCTAATAATATCAACAAGCCGATTTATCAGTCAAATGCTAATAATGTCCATGTTTTATATGCGGTGGCACACACGAGCTCCATCAGTAGCGTGCTGACCAGCCGACTCTTGTCTTCACCTGTCAGAGAGTCTCACTAAATCTGTGTAGTAGATCTGAAGAGGAGTGTCCACGTCTCCCACCGTTCCCGTCCTTACGAAGAGGCAGAAGTTGAGCTGTTTTACAGCACTGTGGTCCTCATAAAGCAACCTGACAGCAGCCATTTCCCTCGGACTCCTTAAGGCTGCTGGCAGCGCATACTCCAGATGGAATTCTCCTGCCGAAAATAACATAAATAATAGCGCTAGACTTCCAAATTCTGCCGTTATCACCTCGGGGCGAGCTCCCATTTTTCCCTTAAAAGGCGTCTGTGTAAAAAGGCCCAGCTAAACGGGAGGTTATTTCTGTTGGTTTGTTTTTGTTCGTTTATCGGCTCCGTTCTTTTAACGAAAGGGAGGGAAAGAGAGCAGACTGTAGGCGGAGTCTCTCTCTTGGGTCTCAGGGTTGAAGGTCATCCCATTGATGGATAGGATGCATATTTTTTTCCTGCAACTCAGTATAGATAAGACTTCACAGTAGGGCTGAGCAATTCGTCAAAAATGAATGGGATTGACATTCAGAACTTTGATGATGATGATGATGATGATTATTTGGAATCATTAAAAAAAATTCTGTAAAAGTTTTCTCCAACCGCATGTGTTATGTTACTCCAGTCTGTGGATCTGGAAGTCTGTGTTTTTTTCAGTTATTTAAAAAGCACCAAGATGTAGGGCTCTATGATCTCCGGGATGAGGAAAACGCAGACGAAATCGTGGAATTCAACAAATAAAATGGAAACCATTTTAAAACACAGAATGTCGTGTAATTCGCTGATATCGGTGTGTGGGCAAAACAAAGCAATGGTTTCTAATAAATTTTGCCCGCTGCTGCCCCCTGTATGTGTTACCTGTTGAGGTGGGACTCAACGGTCAGCTATGGCGAAGAGGCTCGCTGAAACATCGAAGTCCACAAAAAAAATGTACAGAATTCGACTGTCAGTGCTAAGTTTAGAGCAGAACAATACCACGTGACGACCACTTACATTCAAACACTCACATCAGAAACGTTTCGTTTTGCATAAAAAAGTGAATGTTTTTTGTTGTTTGCAGGTAAATGTTTTACAAAAGCAGAAAATGTTCTGCTGAATCCCAGCACTTTGTTGAAGTTGAATAACAGCCATTTAATGTGAATTTTTTTTCTATTGCATTGTTCTTTTTTCCATCCACTCCATAATTAGACACTTTTTAGGTGAATAAATATGATTACAACGTAAAACATGGAATTCAGAAGAATAAAAATGGAAAAAAACGGAATTCAAGAAAAAACTAAACAGATTTCATAGGTCCCTAAAGATGCGCACTCTTTCACTAGAAAGGAATGTCCCAGTTTGAGTAGTCGAGCATATTTACAGTGCTTAACAATATTATTGTTTATTAACTGTTATCGAGGTAAAATATTTGATTAATCGTGATGCTGATTTAAGGTTATGTCGTCCAGCCCTACTTCATAGTTTCATTAATTTTTTAAACTGCTCTTTGCCTTTTTTTTTTGGAAGGCCTCTGGCTACCCTGCGTCTCACGGCATGCCCTCGATGCCCAGCGGAAGCTACCCTCCCCAGGCGTCCGTTCTTGACCCTCACGAGACCTGGAATCACCTCCGACAAGACCTGCCTGGCTGGTCCCCAAACTTGGAGGTGAGCGCCATCTGCCAGTCCACTTTGAAATTCAGATCGCAATGCTCGATTTACAAAATAGGTAATGTGTGTTTGTGTGTGTGTCAGGACGGAGGGGCTCTTGACATGCGAGGAATGAGCCAGGGGCTGCCGCCTCACCTGATGGAGGAGAGACTGATGATGCAGCAGCAGCAGATGGAGGAGGACCAGCGCTGGCTGGAGCAGGAGGAGAGCTTCCTGGTACTGTCTCGCTCTCTCTCTCTCCTTTGTGCCTCTGTCTTCTTTGGCCTTCATATTGTACACAGCCGGGTCCTCATCATTACTGGAATTAAAGGAATTTGAGAATTGGCATCGAATCTTCAAAATAAATTAAAGCAGTCACGTTTTTCAGTATTTAAGACTTTGGATCCAGTAGTTCTTGTTCCTTTACCTGCATTTACATTTGTAGTGTTGAGCAGACGTGCTCTTCCAGAGTGATCACCTGCTCTTATTTCAGGGACGTTCTCTTGGGGTTAAGAGCCTTGCTCACTGGCTGAATGGTGTTTTCTGTGGGCCCTCGTGGGAGCCAGGTTTTTAGGAATGTCTGAGGATCCGATCGTCCGCTAAAAGAAGGGGAAAACCTGGGATTTGTCGATTTTTGTGGCTTTGTGAGGAAATATGTCCTATATAATGACGTAATATATCGGATGATGAGATTACACCATCTGTCCTTTCATATTGTACTCTTATTGTTTATTTCCTGGTGTCACAATATTTTTCCATGGTTTGGCTGAGGGCTTACAGTAGTCACCACGACTCCACGCAGATGTAGGCACAGAGAAAATTATGACTAGGGCTGTGCGATATGGCAAAAAGATCTGTAAATTTCAATATAACTGTTACCTTAAAGTAACAATTCTTTCCTTGTTTGTGTAAAACATTAGCTTATTGAGTTTTCTTCAGTTCTACAGCCGTGTAAAAATATATTATTTAAATGTCTTAACTTTTTTTAGACCAAAAAACGTAAAAAATTGCACAAGGTGAAAGTGGCCCAATGTCCTTATCATTTAACTTTCATTCAAATGTAATATATAAATTTTACATTCATGCTTTTACTTAGTTCTTAGCTTTATTTATTTACTTTCTCAAATTTCTTACTTTTATTTACAATGGCTTGCACAGTCTCATGAGGGAGCCAGGTGTTCATTTAAGCACGTTATGCCTGTAGAACTCAGCATGTGGCAAATAAAGAATCTTTAATCATTTCTGCCATTAAATAAAAAGGACGTTTCTGGACAAATCTGTCGATGGGACGTGACGTGGCGAGCGGCAGACGGAGCGGTTCCCTTGTCGAAACATACGGGCCCAGGCCGGAAAAGTAATGGTGCATTCTTCTCATATTCAACAGCGTATATTTTGCAGATTATGTTTTTCTGCTCAGTTTCCGAGACCCTAAATCCAAACCATGTCCAGATTATGGACGTTGCACCGTTCTTCTTAACGAGCTGCTCTTCTGTACACTCTCTCTCCATTTTCTGAAAACAAATGCCTCGTGGTGTGGTTTTCGCGCATTTGACGCGACTCGATTACGTCATTTTCGCGGGCGAGGAGCGGAAATTTCAGAGGTATGCCGGTATGATCAAAATCTCTATCGTTGGCCAAATTTATATCGCATACCGTTTTAATTCTGATAGACCCATAGATTTGAGCGTGTGCTGAGTGTTTCATACGCCCATGTAGGAGAGTGCCGACCCGAGATTTTACTTGCAAAAGTTCCTCTGCGCGTGCTCCACTCTCCTCACGCACTTAGATCTATGGAACGCCAAAGATGCCACAATTCGCCTTAAAGGCGCCTTACTAGAGTCGTAAAAAGTGCTGCCTTTTACAGCTGCTTTACAGCATAAAAAGCGCAGTTTGACTACAACCCACTGGAGCATTGCAAAGAGCCGTGTTTGCAACGGCGTAAAAAGCCCCGGTATATTAGAGCAGTGTTTTTAACTAATAAAACGACATGAACAAACAGGTGTTTTACTGTCAGTTGGGTCAAAACATTGGCAAATTGTGGCACCTTCGGCTTTCCATACGAGCGCGTGCAGAATGTTCCGAGCGTGCGTGTAGAAAGAAGATTTTGTTTGCAAAATCGCCACTGAATAAGCAGACATTGTGTTGTATTGTGCTACATATCGTTACCGGGATATGAAATGACCTAAATCAGGGTATGAGATTATGGTCACATCGCACAGATCAGGTGTTAGAATGAAGGACTTCACCGGCGGCGGCTGGTTTGTGTGTTTGTTTTCCGGCCCGTTCACTTGATGATGAGTCCTGTTCTTCTTTTTGTTCAGAAGAAGAAAAACAGAGTGGTGAAATAACATCCCACGCGTTACAGCCTCGGCTTGAAAAACAAAGCCATAAATCCCGAGCGAGCATCAGAGCGACCTGTGAGATCAGACTCACCACCTCCAGAAAGCATCAGTAACAGTCGAGGAAGCCGTCATGTCTCTTCGTGTTTTTTCTGCCAAAACGTCGAGACCAACTCCTAACTGGCCTCACAAGAGGAAGTCACGCAAATATCTGGCTTAAAGTTCTGCCAGTATTTGGAAGACTTTTATTCCGAGCCGCTCACATGGTCTGCCTGGAGCGCCCGCAGATGTGGTTTATAAGCTAATATTCTAACATCAGATTTTTACATTTGAGACTAAACAGGTTCCAGTTTTTCAGAGATTCTTTAGATTCAGCCAAATGGCAGTACGATCCCGTTGGTGCTTGGTAGTTGAGTAGTTATACTTTGTTCATGAAAGTGAGTGATTTTTTTTTTTCATTGTCGACACACTACAGCACGGCACACAGTGCACCACAACCAACTGTGACCTCTGCGTTTGACGGTGAGGGAGCAGGGCTTTAAGGGCTTTGTCTGCAGAAAAAATCTTTAGGAATCTGATCCTGAAGAGGTGAAATTGCCTCCTGCAGGCTTTTTCAGTACGTAACGGAAGCGAAGTCCTAGACACTAGATCCTTACAACACGAGCAAACATGACCCGGTCACTCTGTGCCAGCGTGGTGGGGGTTTGTGCCTCATCGTTTCTGGATTAGTATTTGTGTAATACGTTTAAGAAGATATTTCTTGTAATGTCTAAATTGACTTGCATTTGCATTAGTTGCATGTGATTCCGGGCGGCACAGCGGCGCAGCCACCTCACAGCGAGAAGCTCCTGAGTCCGATCTCTGGGTCAGCCGTAGGGCCGTTCTGCGTGGGTTTCTGCCGGGGGCTGCGGTTTCCTCCCACACTCCAAAAGCATGTGATGTAGGTTGACTGGCGACTCTAAACTGGCCCTGTAAAGTGTGAGTGAGAGTGTGATTGTGTGAGTGTGAGCCCTGCGGTTTGTTGGCGCCTGCCCAGCGTTGGTCCCCACCTTGCGTCCGTAGTTCCGGTCACCCCCACGATACCCGAGTAGAATTATTCAAGTTGTTTTTTTTTCTGATGATTGACCTGTAACTTACTGGAGTCATTTTCTTTAGAAGGGAGTGGGGCGGTGGTCTCGTGGTGGTGATGCTCGCCTCTGGACCAAGAGGTCATGGGTTTGAATCCTACCTCCAGCACTTGCCAGCATTGGGTCCATGAGCAAGACCCTTAAGCCCAAGTTGCTCTCAGGGGAGACTGACCCAGAAATTGGGAAATGAAAGTCTCTCTGGAGAAGAGCATCCGCAAAATCCTGTGAATGTAATGAATCTTTGCTTTTATTGAAGTATGGGTTTCAGCTCTCGTCCGATTCGTAATATTGTCGTCTGGTTGAGAATTAGCATAGCATTGGAAAATCGGGATGTTGGGGCAGTTTGGATGAGCGTTGTGTTAATGACCGTTAACTTCAGCTGTTGCGCTTCCGTGAAGCCGTTGAATTCCTGGTGGTTTCTGCCTTTCTGAGAATCGCAAAGACCCTGTGACAGGTTTGGCGTCTTCTGCTTTTATTGAACGCCTTTCTCCCTCTGATCCGTTTTCATATTTTTGGAAAAAAGACACTGGAATAGATGTTGAAAAGCAGACTCGAAGAATCTGGAGTATGAAAGCTATTTAATCCCCCGGGTTGTTGTTGTTGTCGTCGTCTTTCTTGTTGTTGCTGCAAGTTTAAAGAATAAAAATCTAACCAAAAAGGTGATGGTGCAAATGAACAATTATCAATTTGGAATTTCAAACTTTGACACAACTTCCCTGTTTTTTTTCTGTATTTCCTTCTGCCGTTTTTCTTGTGGTCCCAAAGGGTTAATTTTCACCCCGGCAGAGAGAGAGAGAGAGAGAGACGGGGAGGGAGAGTGGGACGCGTTAGTGGGAGCCGGAATCCGAAAATAAGAAGGAAAAGTTGAGGGAAAGGACAGAGTGGAAAAGAGAGAGAGAGAGGGAGAGAGAGGGAGGGGGAAGATTCTTTCTGCTGCTGTGACTTCTGTGCTGCGTTCTGCAGTTCAAGCGGCGCTCCAGCCGGATCAGTAGCGGCTCATGGACCCGCGTTCGGCTCGCTCTCTGCTCGCGGCGGCGAGGGCGCGATCCGCTCCCAGGATGCACCTTTTCAAGTCCTGCTTGGGAAAACCGGTACTTCAACACCTTGGGAAATAAGGGCCGTTTTCAGTGCATGTTGAGATTTTTGCTAGTAAAAATGGGTTTAGAATCAGGTACTTTGGTTCTTGGGCCTGGTCTTAGCTTTGGTTTTTTGATGCAACTCTGTTAGAACCTGGAAAAAGTTTGTTAGTTGGTATTGATATTATTAGAGGAAATAAAGGGAAGAGTAGGGGCTAAATGATGGAACTTCAGACTATGGATTGTGGAAAAAATTTTCAGTCTTTAAGTTTGCGATTTTAAGCCGCACATTTTCTCTCTCTGTTGTCATTCTGTGTCTGATCAGTTCAGCTGTTGGGGAAAAATAGCTGTGGGTTTATTATTTGTCTCCTTTTTTGCTACTTTGTAAAGTGCTCAAGGTTTTGAGAGAAGCATAATGTAATCTATCATCATCATCATCATCATCATCATCGTCATTGTTAATAATATTTGGATTATTGTGGAATATGGAATTGCAACAAAACTGAAGTGCAGTGCAGCAGTCTTGGGAAGGAGAGGTTTGATTGTTCTACAATGACGGTGTGTGTTTGTTTGTTTGTTTTTTCTTTAGAAACCAGAGTCCAGAAATTCCAGGGGCAGCATTGACCGGGAAGACGGCACTCTCCAGGGACCGGTGAGTTCCCACAACTCTCTCTTTATTTACTCATTTTTATCCCTGAGGGAATGAGTTGCAACACACACGTTGATGCAACTCTTAAAGGCCGTCTCCTTGATTTTGGCAGCACTTAAAGGTGTATTTGTGTAACTTGTGACCCCGTACTCAGTCTACATACCTGGCTGTAGTAATTCAGTCTAAATATTTTTAATCAAAATGTTTTAATTGAAGAATCGAGCAGCAACATGTTGAGGTTTTTAATGGAGATTCAAATTAAATGCTCTTAAAACCTCTCTCAGTAAATCCCAACATGTGTGGCTTAGGCAGGTTTGGTGCACGATGAAGTAAAAGGTGAACAATTAAATTCGATTCCGATTCTTGGGCTCACGGTTCGATTTAAAATCGGTTCACGATTCATTAACCATTCACAATTCAATACATGTATAGATTTGTTTTGAGTTATTTTCCCATTCGAATGAGGCAGAACAAAATAATCACACTGCGTAGTTTACTTGATGTAACGCATACGCAGCTTTTCTCCAGTTTACAGCTTTACATGGAAACAAATATTCTCACACTACAATTTACACAAATTTTGTACAATTTACAAAAGTAAAACGTTTCCCTCCACTGTTTTCAGTGCTGCACACTCCCGCAGGGACACACCGGCACATCACTCCACCATGTTAATTACATTGTGGAGGTGTAGCCCAAGTTTACTTACGTTTACGGCGTGATGATGTGATTTTATTACACCAGCAGCTCAGAATATCGCAAAATTCATATCTATCCGGGGATTAGCGTGATCAGGAGAGACAGAGATGACATGCCGTCGCGTGAGTAAGATAAATAACATGCGGCTATTTAGTTTGGTTAATAAAAGGACGAGGTATAAGCCTGTTCTAGAGGAAAGCTTAACCCTAAATTACTTCTGTTGTGGACTGGTGTCGGGGAAAGAGGAAACCAGATCGCCAGAGAAAGAATCGCGATTCGATTAGGGGTTTTTTTGCGCACACCTACCATTTTCATGCACATGTACATTTTTAATATTACCTTAGGTATGGCATTTACTTTACATTACTCTCCAACTCACTCAGCTTGGTTTATAATAACTTGCACAGTATTGGGGCCGAACCAGGCCATATTTCACTGTGTTGTACTGTGTCAAAGTCTTAAATCTTGACACTGCATGAAAATAACCACTTCCACGTTCCACAGCCGTGTTTTCCAGCCGGGATTCTGCTCTGATTCCGAACTGAATTTTCCCAGGTTAGAGTAGCTTCGTCCCCGAGGTTAGATTAACGATGTCGGATGAGGACGTGTGTTTTTAAAGAGAGGTTCTGCCTCGGCCCACTCACCCAAAGTCGAGGTCGGGGCCGGGAGGAAGCGAAGATCGCCATCGCATGCAGCATCGGGGTGGGAACCTCGGAGGAAGCCAGCAGCCGCACGCAAGCCATTTTTCATGCCGTCGTCCTAATCTGCAAAAACAGGCGTCAGCTCAACAGCTCCCACAAACCCAGCCTGTTTTCTTGGAGTAATTACAGAACGGTCTGAACGCATCAGGGAGGAAGACAGGAAGCGCTGGAATGCCAGCCAGAAAAGAAGTGGGAAATGCTATAAAAAAAAAGAATGAAAGAATGAGAGTGGCTTCCATTGAAAGTGTTTTGGAGTCGAGCTTGCTTAGAGCCTCGGGATCTGAATTACGCAGGCCTTCCCACAAACTGCCCACAATCCCACGGGGCCGCGGCGGGCACCCTAATCCGGCCTGCGGCAAAAAATACGGCCTGAGAGCGGAGACCAGGGCGGCCCGAGCGAGTCTCTGAACGCTTGTTTGTCTTTCTATTTTCTTACAGACGGGAAACCAGCACATATACCAGCCTGTGGGCAAAGCAGGTAAGAGCCCCAGCGCGGCCGCTGGAATCTCACCCCAGCCCATAAAATTCCTGCCCGCGTTTACCCACAACTCACAAAATCACCCAGAGACTTTTTAGAACATGGCATTTACGTTAAGCTTCTTGTGTAAGGATTTAAGAACAGAGTAAAGCATTTAGCAATTTAAAGACGTCCTGTTGTCAGGTTACGCAACTGCAAACAAGTTTATTAGAGCTGAAGGCATCAGTTTCAAATATAGATCTGTGGCATCATTAACGTTGTTAAAGTCAAACTGCGTCTATAAAATAGTTTCCAAAAACTCTCTTCATAATTATTTCCACTGTGTCACTAGCCGATAAGTGGGATAAATGCTGACTGTAATTTACTAAAGAGCTCCTGTTGCTAACTAATCGCTCATTTTCACTAGCTCATTTATGGAAATTACTGCTATTTTAGCATTAGCACTAGCAGAAATTAGCGACAGTTAGCCAGAGGATTATATCAGAGGAATTAAGGTTTTGTATTTGTTATTGATCTCGCTCTTAAAAGCAGGACTGCTTATTATTATCATTATTACTTTTACTATTATTAATAATAATTTGTGACCCTCCACGGCAAAACCAGTCGCTTGTCGCAAATTTCCAAAATTGAGTTATGAAGTTTTCATGAAAGCGCATAAATCAAGCTTCAAAACGATACCTATATGGAATGAATCGGACGACATGTGACTGAGATATCAACATTCAAAGGAGTCGGATTTCTCCTGTCACGCCAAGTGAGAAACGGAGAAATCTGCCTTTGAAGTTGACTATCGCCGTAGCACTCACAGACGCTTTGTGCGGTCGCGGCTACGTTTGCATTTACGGTAGCCTACGCTGCATTCACAGCCACACGGATAGCCTACCTGCGTTAGGTTAACTGAACTCGGGAGACGAAGATGGATTCTGGAGAAATATCTTTGGATTTACCGTAAATATTGGAGTAGAGCGGTCAAAACAGAAACTTTTAACATTCTGCTGGAATTGAATTCCTCACCTCAAGAAAGTCACGTTTTTAAGATGGAAAGGGTAAGTTTTTCAGCCAAATTTATTCACAACAGTACAGTATAGACCTTCCAAAAAAAAAAAACACTAAAAACAAAAAATCCAAAATTTTACCCCACGCAACATAAACACTCGTTTTTCTCGGAAACCTCCGTTGGCGACAAGCGACTGGTTTTGCCGTGGAGGGTCACATTTTTTATTTTTTGTATTGACAATTTCAGTGTTGTCTCACTATATTAGGGATGAAGGTTTGTGTCAATCTACAGGGTTTTTTTTATTAACTGTAATTTTTTTTGGTTTCATTTACTTTTTTAATTAATGGAAACTAGAACTCATTTTTCATTTTTTACCATGTTACTGGCCGGTGACTGGATACACTTTTGATAAATGTACGTGCTGTAGGAAGGTAAAATATGATGTTTGCTTCTTAAATGCTGACGTGGAACTTGTGAACCACAGAGCACGTAGCACCCCCCAAGAAGCCGCCGCGCCCGGGAGCCCCGAGTCACCTGGGCAGCCTGGCCAGCATCAACCCGGCCGACAGCTACAACGAAGGAGTCAAGGTGCAGTTCCGCTCCCTTAATCTCCTGCTTAAATCAAGCAATACAGCTCGTTCCCTCTCAGCGTCACACCGTTAAAGAAGCCTGACTCCGCCGCGTACAGAAAAATGTAACTTTTTCATTATAGTAACTTACTGTAACATCTCATTATGAGAAACTTTCTCGTTATAATGTTTTAGTTTCTTATAATTATGAGACTTTCTTGTAATTATGACTTCTGTTAATAACAAGATGCTTTCCCGTAATTATGAATTACCTAATAAGAAGATACTTTCAGTATATTTATGACTTAACTTTTCTCATCATTACCACTTAATGTCTCATAACATCTCGTGATAAATTTTCTCAGGGTTACTCGCAATACGTGAGACTTTCCAGTTATTACTACTTAGTGTCTCGTAATAACAAGACGTTCTAATTATTACGATTAGTGTCTTACAATAATGAGAAACCGTCTCATTATCATCACTTTCACAATAATTATTATGATTTAACTTCAAATGCTAACAAAAAGAATTCTCATTATTCTGACTTTTTTCTTTACACGGCGGAAAGTCTTCCATACGAACCTACAGTCTTCCGTATTATAATTTATCAGCCTCCTGTGATTAGCATGCGCTTTGGTTTCTCCTGTGCTGTTTATTTTTTATTTTGCATCCCTCTTTTGAATTTCTCCGCATGGATATTCCTCATTTGACGCCTAATTTACACTTACGGACGCTCTTATCCAGGTGATTTGCGTTCCCTATTTACTGCTACAGTCTTCCAGGAGAAACGTAGGGCTGTTATACACGTATGCGGAGATTATTATAAACACATTTTTTATACGTTTGGGCAGAGTTTTAGCTTCAAAGTGATGATTTTTCAAAAACGCTGGATTCTGTGGATACATGTAAACGAAAGGCCCAAATGTATAAAAATATCCGCATTCGTGTTAACAGGCCATCAGTATCCCAGAACTACAACACCCACCATCGTGCTCGGGATCTCGAGGAAGAAAAGCAAACGTTTTTCCGTCGCAAGCTAGAGTTGCTGCTTGTCAGCAGAACCGGGGAAAGACTCGTATCCCTCCGTAGTCCTGCTCAGAGATGGAAAACACATGCAAGCGCACACAGTGTAAGCACACGAGGAGCTGAGTAAACACAACGTTCGGATGTGGTTCCCTCGCTGGGAAAATCCACGCTCCATCAGCGGGAGCATGAGAGCGCTAACGGTAGAGAGAGAGAGAGGCCTTTTTTCTTCACCAAAAAAACACATTTTCTTCCGTGCAGCACTTTCACTGCGCTGTGGTATTTTGCACTTGAAGGGAAAATTAGCTTTGCCTAGTGTTCATGGGATGGGCACGTTGAAGCTTAGATATCCATTCACTTGTTAGGAAATCTTGTTGCTAAATAACGCTAATTGCGGAGCAGAATATTTTTAGAAATTAAGATTTGCGTTTGTTGTAGATTTGCCTTCAAAACATGCATTATTATTATTATGTCATTGTAATTATTGAATCTGGACATAAATCAGCACATAAACAAGCAGAAAATGCTGAAAAATCGCCTGATATTTGTGTACAAATAAGCTAGCCGAGTCGAACTCTAGCTACTAGGCTACGTTCACTCTGCCATGCTGAAGTGACTCAAATCGGATTTTTTGCCTTAATGTGACACAGATCTGATCTTTTCAAATCAGATTTGTGTCACTTTCATATGTGGTACTAAATCGCATACGTATCCGATTCGCGGCCATGCGACCTGAATGTGAACGCTCAGATCGGAATTCATGTGGCTTTTTGCTTATACGCATGCGCTGACATCATCAACCCGCACCGGCAGCGCGGGAAGGTAAAAATGGAGGAGAGCTGCGGTAACAGAAAAAGCTAGCCGCCTGACTTTTTTCTCCTTTTCGACCTGCTCGTGTACAGCTGATTCACTGTTTATCATCCTCCAGAGCAAAGTGCGATACATGCGTGAGCTACTAACGCCTCCATCTTTAATGCCATGAGTCGTCCCACAGATATGACGTTTATTGTTGTTGGTGACGCAGTTGACCCGTGTAAAAATGTATTAATGTGCGCATGCATGACGTTTTGGAGGACCGATGCGTTCACATTACAGTCAGATACAGGTCACTTGTAGTTATGAATGTGAACCGTAAAGACAGACAAATCCGATCTGAGCAAAAAATCGGAATTGAACGATGTGACTGGCAGTGTGAACGTAGCCCTAGTTTGATAACGATCTAAAAATAAAGCCGAATATTGTTAGTATTTTTGTAACTTTGCAGCCAGTTTTAGAGACGGTTCCTCAAAGAACCGTAATGGTTTAGGAGTAAAACGGCTTTGAAGCTCATCCCATGTTCTGAACAGATAACGCTGAATGTTTTCTCTGAACTAGCAGAACTCTCCGTTTGAAGACATCTCGTGTTTGCTTTAACATGCCGTCGTGACGCTTCTGGATTTAATTTACGGCGTGACGGTTTTCCGCTCGGCTGTAGAGCCGGAAAATGGCCACATTTCCACAAGCCTGAAGCGTGCCGCTCGCTGTCTTTTCATGCATTTGAGGGTTGTCTGCATGGAATGTGTGTTTTTCATCATTAATTATTTGTTCCTGTTCTGTTTGCATCCCTCCCTCACGCTCGCCTGCTTTTTGCTGCACTCTTGTTGCACGTAGCCCTGGAGGGTAAGGACTGTGTGTGTCTGTGTAAGTGTGTGTGTGTTTGGCTACTAGAGGACCATCTCTTACACCCTCTCACACCTCATATTGACCAAATTAGTATCTTTTATCAGAATGAAACGTGTTTGTGGTGGTGTGTTCTGTCGTAACAGTTGTAACTTGTAATTGGAGGTACAGTAAGCATCAAAGATTTTGTGAATGCCCTGGCAGTGTAGTGAAAACAGTAGTTAATGAAAATGATTTTTACATTCTGTTGATATGAACCTACAAAAAACCAAATGAAATGAGAAATATTTCTTACTGTACCTTTAATGTCGAAGTTAACGTGTCTTCTCAGTCTCTGGAAATGTTCAGTTTGTCTGTGTGTTCATGTGCTCTTCACATTCTTTCCTTGGTTAGATAGATGTGTGGCTTTTTGAACTCTCCATTAATCATCTCTTTATTATTCATCTTCCCCATAAATTATACAGTAAATCATAATATTTAGAGGGTTTTCCGTTTCCTGTCTTTCCTACTAGAACACATTCACCTCTAGATTTAGTGTCACTTCCTGCTTTAGTTCATGAACTCTGCTCTAACTGTGAAGTGGTAAAAACGTAAGGTTTGACACTTTATTCCACCCATTATAAAACTAATTTTCCACATTTTGCTTCCATTAAAACACAAGTTTGACGGGGGATTTTTTGCCTCCATTAAAAGTCAGGTTTGACTCTATTTATGAACACATTTTCACCCCTAACCTTTAACTTAGTGACTCATTTTTTGAATTCAAGATTGTCAAAATTCCTGTGCGACATGCACTGACTGCACTGCTGCCCTCTGGTGGTTTGAGATCCACACAGCAACACCAAAAAAAAATCCCTGTAAACATGGAATCTGGTTTCACTGTTCTGCTCTTTGTGTCCCAGATCCAGCCTCAGGAGATCAGTCCACCCCCCACGGCTAACCTGGACCGCTCCAACGACAAGGTGTACGAGAACGTAACAGGGCTGGTGAAGGCTGTGATTGAGATGTCCAGTAAAATCCAGCCGGCTCCACCCGAGGAGTATGTGCCCATGGTGAAGGTGAGGACTCGGATTGCTGCTTGAGCGAGTGTTTACTGTGATTAAGTTTGAAGTCTGTGCTGACGGTTTGTGATCGTGATTGCAGGAAGTGGGCCTGGCTTTGAGAACCCTGCTGGCCACAGTGGACGAGACCATCCCAGTTCTACCAGCCAGCACGCACCGAGAGGCGAGTCACTTCACCTTCTTCTGGTCGTCTTTGTGGGGTTTCAAGTCGATATAAGTCGCTATGTTCTGTTTGATTTAAATTGTGGCCGTAATCGCCTCAGTCGGGTCCATTACAGGAAAGGTTTGCCATTTTTGTCTTTTTGACTTTACATCACGTCATGCTCACCTTCTCTGTCCTTCTCCCCTCTAGATCGAGATGGCCCAGAAGCTGCTGAACTCAGACCTGGCTGAGCTGATCAACAAAATGAAGCTGGCCCAGCAATACGTGCTGACCAGCCTGCAGCATGACTACAAGAAGCAGATGCTGACTGCCGCTCATGCGCTGGCCGTTGACGCCAAGAACCTCCTGGACGTCATCGACCAGGCCCGGCTCAAGATGATCACACAGGCGAGACCGCACTAAAATGGCCCTCAAAACCCAGTTACGGAGCTTTAAAGCACGGGGGAGGACGGAACGAGACGTCCACCACCGGGACAGTCGGCTGCCGGTGATTTCTCACCTAGACCTCTTACCACTATGAAGAATTCACAACCTCGAAAGCGTGACTCGTCCCCTACAATATGAAATAAACAGTTTTTTAAAGAAGAAAAAAAAAAAACTACAGACAAACTTCTCTCTCCATTCAATGGAGGCCACCTGATGGTTCAGATTCCTCGGCGCTGGACGACGCTGCAACTGGAAGCCATGGCGAACTCTTGAGCTAAAAGCAAGACCCTAATGTGTTCTGTTCCTGGCTGACCCAAAGCTTTCTTACTCAAATTCTTCCTTCTTATGAACTATTACCATTGTAATTTTCTGGATTATATACGTGATGAGGGCTCACACACTCTTCCTGTTATTTCCTGTCATCCTCTGACACACACACACACTCAGGGGGCACCTTTAAGACACGATGCATCTCCTGAAATTAATATCCCACACTCAGAAGCATATATATTTTATAAAGACTCACAGTTTACTTCTATGAAATAATGATTAGCCTGAGCACGGCGACGCAGTATATAATAGAGGTTTAAGAGGGTTGAAAGAAAGTTTTGGTAAAAGTGTCTTTGAGTTCCTCATATCAGTGGATATAAGCACAGTTTAATCTTTTTTTTAAATACACTGCTTCCTTTAAGAAATTGTTCATCAGCGGACGCAGACTTGGGTCCACTTTTTTCATAAATCTTCCTTTTCCTTGATGCTGTTGTTTTTACGTTGGTTTGTGCTCCTCCCTTGTACAGTACAATCTAGAAGTGAATCCTCTTTGTCACTCCTATAAATTATTCTCAGGAAAGAAAGGACTGTACAGAACCTTTAACCCTTCCTGTTACGTTCAAGTTTACTAACATGTTTTATGCTTGGGGTCAGTTTTGACCTCGATTTAAACCACCAGAAAATAATTATAATTAAAATTGTTACCCAAGTTGGTGTGTCGTGTTTTTGGTGATTCTCTGAACAGCACTTGAAAAATATCGTTTTTTTCAGGCTGCTGCCAAAAAGTCAGTGAGTCAAATATTCCTATAGTTGTGATACTTACAAAATAGGAATATTTAAATGTGATTATTATAAAAACACAATATTACTGAACTCAATAAATGTTTACAATAATCTGTTAGAATCCCACCATTCTAACATGGATACTGTGAACATTTACAAAAAGCAGTGTGTTGTGTAAATCATATGCATTTCCATCAATATTAATACACCTAATACACAAAGCCAGATGAATAAGCCTCTCAAATCTCACATGCGTATAGAACCATTTTGACTTTACATCACGGCTTATTTACCTTCTCTGACCTTATCCCCTCTAGATCGAGATGGCCCAGAAGCTGCTGAACTTGCACCTAAACACAATATTACTGAACCCAATAAAATCAGTTTACCAAAGATCTTTTAGAAGCCCATCATTTTACCATAGATATTGGGAACTAAGAGTCGACTGATTATAATCTGTATCAATATCAGCCCTGAAAAATCTATATCAGTCGACCTCTACATGAGACATCACTATATTTCTTTTCCCTATATTTAATACAAATATAAGAATTTTTAAAATATTTTTTCATTCACATTTTTATAATAAGTGAACAGGGCCAGTTGGTAGAGTGACGGTTAAAGAGTTGGCCCCAAGATCAGAGGGTCGCCAGTTCAAGTCCCGGACCAGGAAAAGGTACCACTGAGGTACTCGTGAGCAAGGCACCGTCCCCAAACACTGCTTACTTGGACGAGGCGTTGCTGCTTCTGATGGATCTGTCTGCACTTGCAGGGAGGGAAAACCCTCTGCACCAGCCGCTTCACTGTGAAGTAGTCAACTGTGTCTGCATAGATGTGTCTGCGCAGCTCGTGCAGGTCACCACCCTGCGTATGTCCAAGAAAAAAAAATCACTGTTTGTTGAAATATTTCACATCATATCTTGGTACCAAAATACTGTGATTTGAATTTTGAGTCAGTCTTAAGAGCAGTGTCCTCAGCTGTGAATCCTCACCTCAGGATCGAGGAAGAGGTGGCAGTATGAGGGTTCTCCGTCCCGTCCTGCTCGGCCGATCTTCTGCACGTAGCGCTCGAAACTCTTGGGCATGTTGTAGTGGTCGATGCCTCGACCGTCCGACTTGTGCAGACCCATGCCGTCAGTAATGATACCAGGGACTGGAGGAGAGGCACAGTAATTACATGGTACACGTAAACGTTTTAACCACGTCAAACGCATATTTTGTAAAATGCCCTCCAAAGCGAAGCTTTTCCAAAATGCTGGATTCTGTGGATACAGTAAACGAAACGCCCAAACACAAAAAACATGCGTTTATAAAAATATCACGTACATATACATGTAAACAGGCCCTTAGTCAACGTTTCCCTCAGTGGTGTGGGAAGTCAGGCTCTAGTGGGTACGTTTTGGGTACCTGGTCTTTGTCTCTGTCCATGGACACTGAGAGCTGGAGGTTAGGAGGCACGGCAGCTGAGCGCACAGCAATGCCCTCCTGGTCATTGATGTCCAGGTGATGGGCGATGTCCAGGGCGGTGGAGAGAGTGGCAGTGGCTGTTAGACCCAGTAAACAACGCACACCCAGCCGGTCCCTCAGTACCTACTCACATACACACACGTAACTCAAATTCAAATACATCATTTTCAGTAAGACTTAAGGCTGTTAAATCATGGCAAACTATTTTGGTCAAAATCATTATCACGGTTATTTAAAATGATTTCAAATGGATATTATGGATCATGAAATAATATAAATAAAACATTAACGAAGTGTACAACACATATGCACACACAAATGAACATATATTTTTAAGAACATAGCACAGGTTAAGGCATATTAGAAACAGTCTTTAGGATGGATTATGGTAAAAATCATAATTGTTCAGGTCAAATCTGAGATTCCGACTGTTTAATTCAATAACTTGGGGGAAATGTCTATAACAGTGGATTTTATTAAAGTTGAAATAAGTCAAATGTAAAACGAATAAATGAGAATTTCAGAATAATTGTATTTTAGGTCCTACACAACAATTCTTTCAAAGTTTAATAAAAAAGTAGCTAACAATTTGACTCCAGCTGCTCCAGTAAGCCTCACCTTACACAGTCGGAAGTAGCAGGGCCGAAGTTGTGGGACCAATCGAATACGCAATGTGCCTTGTCGATGCAGGCGAAAGCAACAGGAGGAAGCTGGTCAGCAGGGGGCAGACAGCCCGAACCTGAGTGTCCTCCTCCAACCAGCGCCTCCGGAGACAGCAGCATAACATGACCTTGACCGGCTTTTACCTGAATAAAACACACAAAGAGAGAGATAGGCTATTACTCGTAAATTAAACAAAACCTCTGACATTCAGAACCTCGATCAACGTAATCTGGCCCATGACGGTTACTTATAATTTAAAAAATCAAACATAGAATTGTTAATATTTTCTCCAGTGTGTTCATTTATTGACCCTTGCTAACATGCTAACGTGCAGTCACGTGAGTTCACAGTGTAGTCTTTCATCAGAGGAAACGATCCCGCACGTACCTTTGCGACTGCCGTCTCTCTTTGCTTCTGAGACATGTTGGAGTGGATGCATGCTGCCTTGAGCTTAGTGGGGAGTCCAGACAGCTGAGAACCGACATGTTGGAGATGATTAAGTAACATGCACATGACATCCACCTTCTGTCTCATTAGAATGTTGTAAAATGTTTGGGTGGCGTGTGCAGGAGAAATACCTGGTCGTCCATTAGGGACACCAGAGGGGACACAACCAGGGTTATGCACTTGGATCTCTGAGCATAGAGGTAAGCAGGCAGCTGGTAGCACAGAGATTTGCCCATGCCAGTTGAGAGAACCACAAGAGCAGACAAACCTAAACAACGCAATCCACAAAAAACAGGATATGGGAGTTTGAAAGTGTGAAATGTCAATCGTTTCACTTTTTCTCCAAACATATTTTGTCTGTAATATATTGCATGTATATTGTGAAAATTTTAACATTATAGTGTAACGATACTTGTTTTAGTGTCATAAACAATGTATTGATCAAACTTGGGAACAACAGTAGTTACTTCTGGCAGCGCCACGAGCAGGCAGCCGCTAACAGCGCTGCTAGCGCAAGGCTAAAAGCTAACCCGGCCCAACCAGCACTTCCATCTGTCCTGCTCTCCAACATCCACTCACTGGACAACAAAATCTGTGGCTCCAGCAGTCAAGCCAGCGTGAAATAAAGAACTGCTGCGTCTTTGTTTTTACGGAAATGTGGCTGAACACGGACATCACGGACTCGGCCATCGAGCTAAACGAGCCAACAGAGAAATCTCTTTGTCTGGTAAGGGCCGCGGAGGCGTCTATATAAACAAACTCTGGTGCACAAACTCTGCTGAAATGAGTCGCCACTGCTCACCACAGATAGAGTTTTTAGTCATAAAGTGTCGCCCGTTCCACCTGCCAAGAGAATTCTCTGTGGTGCTAGTCGTAGCCATCTACCTGCCGCCTAGTGCTAATGCTAACCTGGCGCTAACCGAATTGTACAAGGCTATTAACAAGCTCCAGATGGCACACCCGGATGGATTTTTCATCATTGCCTACGACGACCTACGACGGCTTCGTGAATCTGCACGAATCTTCATGACCTGCTACATCAGCAAGTGCATAGAGGATGTTACCACCCTAAAGAACATCACCACTAGAGCCAACGAAAAGCCCTGGTTCACAGCACAGGTGCGTGCACGGCTAAGAGAGAGAGATGCTGCTTTCCGGTCTGGGAATAAAGCTGCTCTCAGAACAGCCAGAGCTAACCTCACTCGCTCCATCCGACAAGCAAAGGGAGCACATGTAAAAAAGATCCAGAACCACTTCAACAACACAAAAGACTCTCGCAGTTTATGGCAGGGCATCCAGGTTGTCACTCAGTACAAGCCAGCACCAAGGAGCTGTGAGGGGGATGCCACACTCCCTGAGGAGCTGAACAAATTCTATGCACGGTTTGATGCACTGAATAACACGCACACAACGAAAGCCACACCTCCCATCACCGACCAGATCATCTCTCTGCCTGCAGCTGATGTGAGGAGAACTTTCACCAAGGTTAACCAATGAAAGGCTGCCGGTCCAGACAGCATTCCAGGTTGTGAGCTCAGAGACTGCGCTGATCAGCTGGCCAAGGTCTTCACAGACATCTTCAACACATTACTGAGCCAGATGATCGTCCCAGCGTGCTTCAAATCTACCACCATCATCCCAGTGCCAAAGAAATCTTCAGTTTCCTGCCTGAATGACTACCGTCCCATTGCTCTGACCACCATCACCATGAAGTGCTTTAAGAGACTTGTCATGGCACAGGTGAAATGCAACCTCCCCCGCTCACTGGACCCGCCGCAGTTTGCCTATTGCCCAAACAGGTCAACTGAGGATGCCATATCCACTGCACTTCACCTTTCCCTCTCACACTGAGACAATAAAGACTCTTATGTTAGATTGCTGTTCATAGACTTTAGTTCAGCATTCAACACCATCGTTCCCCAAAGACTGTGTGTGAAACTGAGCGAGTTGGGATTGAGCACCTCACTTTGCAACTGGATACTGGTCTTCCTGTCAGAAAGGCCTCAGTCCGTCTGAATCGGCAACAAAGTTTCCAGCACTATCAGACTGAGCACAGGAGCTCCTCATGGGCTGCGTTCTCAGTCCACTTCTGACAAACTACTTTTCTTAATGCTCAGGGTCCCAAAAATAGAAGGTTTTTTACAGTGAGGTAACCAGATTTTCTCTGTTGATCCAGATTATACTGCTGAGAAACTTCATCACATATATAATCAGCATAATCCACTTAATTACTGATTAACGTCTGATCATAAATAGTTTATGGATTCAGATGCATGTAGAAGTTTAGTAAAGTTTACCATCACACAACTCATTGCATTTAGTTGTTCCTTGTTTATAGTTGGTAGCTCGGGTACAGGAAATGCTTCTTTAACATGTCACAGGGTTTAAGAGGTTAAATCTCTAAAAAACACTCAGAAAAACCCACATACTCTCTAACACTCTCACACATCTTCCCATCTGATAATCCGGGCCAGGCAGATCTTGTCAATATCCCTCAATATTCACAATGTACTTTTTGTTCTTTTTTTTCAGAATTTCGGCGCAGGCTTCCTGGTTTTGGTCCAAATTTGTTCATGAAAAAAATCTCCTGGTTTTATTTCTAAACTGCATCACCAAGGAGAATGCAAAACAGTTCACTAAAATTCAAGCTTGGATTAAAAAGGATAGCAACCTAAAACACCTCACTTAAGAAATAAAGCTAATGAGCTTTTGAAGCTAGTGGGGCTCAGCCAGCAATGGCACTAACCTCATTCGTTTTCATCTTCTGCTAGCGATTTGTTGTTTTTCTTTGAAAATGTAACTACATTTGGTTGTAAAAGAATTCTCCAAACTGCTAGAAATCGATGAAAGCTGATGAGGTAGGAAGCTAGTGGGGCTTAGCCAGTCGTGTTACTTGCCCCCAATGGACTGCATTTACTGTTATACAGTGGGGCAAATAATTATTTGATCCCCTGCTGATTTTGTAAGCTTGCCCACTTACAAAGAAATGAAAAGTCCCTAATTATTATGGTAGTTTTATTTTAATGAAGAGAGACAGAATATCAACCAAAAATCCAGAAACAACACACTACATAAAAGTTATACATTGATTTCAATTTTATTGAGAGAAATAAGTATTTGATCCCCTACAACCCAGCCTGAATTCTGGTTCCCACAGGTTGGGTGTGGCACAGAGATTGCAATGAATCAGTTACAGATACACCTGATCTCATCTTGTTATAAGTATAAAGCACACCTGTCCACAGAATCAGTATCTTCCATTACAACCTCTCCATCACCATGGACAAGACTAAAAAGCTCTCAAAGTACGTCAGGGACAAGATTGGAGACCTGCACAAGTCTGGAATGGGCTACAAGACAATCAACATGAAGCTTGGTGAGAATGTGACAACTGCTGGTGTGATTATTCGGAAATGGAAGGACCATAAAATGACTATCAGTCGCCCTCAATCTGGAGCTCCATGCAAGATCTTGCCTCGTGCGGTGAGGAGGATCATGAGAAAGGGCAGGGATCAGCCCACAACTACTCGGGAGGAGCTTGTTAATGATCTGAAGGCAGCTGGGACCACAGTCACCAACGCACTACGGCGTAATGGACTGAAGTCTTGCAGTGCCCGCAAGGTCCCCCTGCTTGAGAAGGCACATGTACAAGCCCATCTTAAGTTTGCCAGTGAACATCTAGATGATTCAGAGAAGGCGTGAGAGAAAGTGCTGTGGCCAGATGAGACCAAAATCGAGCTCTTTGGCATCAACTCCAACCGCCGTGTTTGGAGGAAGAGAAATACTGAGTATGACCCAAAGCACACCATCTCTACAGTAAAGCACGGAGGTGGAAACATTATGCTTTAGGGCTGTTTTTCAGCTAAAGGTACAGGACAACTACACCGCATTGAGGGGCCAATGGATGGGGCCATGTACCGTAAAATGTTGAACGAGAACCTCCTTCCCTCAGCCAGAACATTGAAAATGGGTCGTGGATGGGTTTTCCAGCATGACATTGACCCAAAACATACAGCCATGGCAACAAAGGAGTTGCTAAAGAAGAGGCACATTAAGGTTATGGAATGGCCTAGCCAGTCTCCAGACCTTAATCCTATAGAAAATCTGTGAAGGGAGCTGATGCTTCGAGTTGCCAAGCGGCAGCCAAGAAACATTATGGACATAGAGAGTTTCTGTAAAGAGGAGTGGGCCAAAATCTCTCCTGAGATGTGTGCAAACCTGGTGACCAACTACAAGAAATGTCTAAGGCTGTGCTTGCCAACAAGGGATTCTCCACCAAGTACTACGTTGTGTTTTGCTTGGGGATCAAATACTTATTTCTCTCAATCAAATGCAAATCAATGTATAACTTTCATGTAGCGTGTTTTTTTTCTGGATTTTTGGTTGTTATTCTGTCTTTGTTCATTAAAATAAATCTACCATAAAAAGTAGACACTGTTCATTTCTTTGTAAGTGAGCAAACTTACAAAATCAACAGGGGATCAAATAATTATTTCCCCCACTGTACTGTAAATTAGAAATATTAGCATCCCTAAGTATAATATTCCTTTTAAATTACTTTTTGGGTTCAACTACCCCACAAAGTTCAGAACGACCTCAGCTCTGAGAATGCTGTTTGTAACCTCTTTTATCCCTGTCATTCTGAGTTTTACTACATTTTCAGGTTATCCACTAAGCAAACTCACACACACTCACACACTCCAAACTGATGATGAGGACCATTAGGCAGCAAGGTAGTGCATTTAATCTGACTCGTGTTGGGATTAAAGGAAATTCAGAGATGCAGACATCAATTATCATTAACTAGCAACCAGAGATCAAACCCAAACGGTGAAGCTGAAGAGACACATCAGCACCAGATTCCCAGATTAACATCACAGCCTGCTTTCTCCCCCTCAAGTGGATCACACACAGAATAGTAATGAATGTGAGAGTGTGTGTATTTGTAAAGAGAAAGTACTACAGTGTACAGTAAAAATCTGTTAATGGTAGTTGTTGGAGCAATAAAAATGTAGAAAGCAAACTGGTAGGTGTGTGTGTGTTTGTGTGTGTGTGTCTGTAGCGAATGGTCTATAATGTACAGTATATGGTAAAAGCATGTTATGTACAGTTAAGCCCAAAATTATTCATACCCCTGGCAAATTCTGACGTAAAGTTATGTTTATTCAACCAAGAAGTTTTTTTCTAACTGGAAATGATACAGGCATCTCCCAAGAGAAAATGAGACAATGTATAAGGAGCATCATTGAGGAAAAAAATAATTTCCCTGTTATATTTACATTTGAACAAACAATGCATTTCCAAAATTATTCATACCCTTCTCAATAATCAATTGAAAAGCCCGTATTGGTTATTACAGCAGTCAAACGCTTCTTATAATTGCTGAGAAGCTTTTTGCATGTCTCCATTGGTATTTTTGACCATTCATCTGTTGCAATGAGCAACAGGTTGGAAGGCCACCTTGCCATCACCCTAATGTATAGCTCCCTCCACAGATTCTCTATTAGATTCAAGTCAGGACTCTGGCTGGGCCACTCTAAAATGTTAATATTTTTGTCAGCTAACCATTTCTTCACCACTTTTGCTGTGAGGTTTGGGTTATTGTCATGCTGAAATGTCCAGTGCTGGTCAAGGCCAAGTTTCTCTGCAGACTGCCTGATGTTGTTGTTGAGAATTTTGATAGTGTCTTCTTTTTTCATGGTGCCATTTACTTTGATTAGGTTGCCTGGCCCATTGGCTGAAAAACACCCCCAAAGCATTATGTTCCCACCATCATGCTTGACCGTGGGGATGGTGTTCTTGGGGTTGAATGCTACTTCTTTTTTACAGCAAATAAAGGCTACATCATTGTGGCCAAACAATTCAATTTTTGTTTCATCTGACCACAAAATAGAAGACCAGAAGTCTTCTTCTCTGTCCAGATGAGATTTTGCAAAGGCCAAGCATGCTTCTGTGTCTTATTTGGAGAAGTGGCGTCCTTCTTGGTCTGCATCTGTGGAATCCAGCAGTATGCAGTGTCCGTTGGACTGTCTGCCTTGAGATGTTGGCACCAGCATGACCCAGATTCTTCAGGATGGCCTTGGTGGTGATCCTCTGATTCTTCTTCACCTCTCGTACCATCAGCCTTGCCAGAGCAGGTGTCACTTTTGATTTCCAACCACGTCCTCTGAGATTTTCCACAGTGTGGAATGACTTGTATTTTTTAATAATACTTTGTAGCCTACTGGAGCTTGAAGACATTCAGATAAGGACTTGTGGCCCTTTCCTGAGTTGTGTGCAGCCACAATGTGCAGCCGCAGGTCCTCACTGAGCTCTTTTGTTTTTGCCATGACTTGCCACAAACCAACCGCAAAAAGCTGCTCTTTTTCACCTGTTGAGTTTATTGAAACAACTATTCCCAATTAATCAGGGTAATTAGGATGTTTTCAAACAGCTTGGACTATTTGGAATGGTATGGAACCTTGAATTTTCCCAAAGACTGTGACAGGTTTCAATGTGTATAAATAATTTTGGACATGCTATTTTCCATAAAAATGTAAGTCACTGAAATCTATGGCACATTGTAGTATCATATTTTGACACACATCTATATCCTTTCCAGTCAGAAGAAACATGTTAGTCACATAAAAAATCATTTTACATCTAAATTTGCCAGGGGTATGAATAATTTTGGGCTTACCTGCATATTACTGGTAATAGTGGGCACAGAAAGCATGTAAAGACATATTAGTGTAAATGTCAAATTTCATCACAATACAATATTGTATATTATAAAGTCTGTTACGATGCAATCTCGATTTGATTTGATTCAATTCAGTGACTCAATCAGTGAGACAATTTCATATGTTTTTATACCATCAAATCACAAAAAGCAAAATATTATTTGACGTTTTTATTCGTAAGTTCAACCAGACATTTAAATTTATGGAATTAAGTAACCTTTAGTTTAACTAAGAAAGGGGGTAAACATAAGACAACATAAGAAAGGGGTTGCATTATATTTAAGGCCATTTGCATGTTAAAAATTGTGTGTAAGGGCCCCGGCCTAGAAACAGGCTGACTGAGAGTTTCTGCTGATTCCAGACACATGGCCGATGCATATATTTCTAACACTGAGTGACTGATAAGTTTAAACCTACTTTACCTGTTGGTTTAGGAATAATAGACAGACAATAAGGCTTATTAGATGTGTTAGAAGTTGTGTAAAAAAAATTCAGTGCATTTATTCTTGTGTTTGAAGTAATCAAAAGGGGGGAGAGCTATCTCCAAGGTCATGATCTGAACGAACTGTGCCCAGCAAACACATACAAAGTAGCTGAAGTGATTCCACCCCATATTTGTGTGTGTAAAGCCTATAACTCTGATTTGAGCAGCACTCTCCCTCACAACTCCATGTGAGGTAGACCTGCTCTTGCCTGGCAATTATATACAATTTTTTTCGTTCCATAAATTTCTGACTGATCTGACTCTATTCAATCAGAGTTTTTTCCACGACACAAAGCTAGTGGGGGACCAATCAGGATGGACTGCTGAGGGCAAGAGAAGCCTCTACCTGAGCAGGTATTAGCTTGCGACCAACTCATCGGGGGACGACACACTGTGGCAGAACCTCTGGAAGTGGCCAAAGAACCTGTATCTGAAAAGTTCTCAGATTTTGTTTTTGTCTCTAAAGGTCTGTCAAGACGAACACCATGAGAAACGCCGGCGCCGCGTGGCTGAGTCTCGCGCTGCTGTTTACTCGCGCCTGCAGCTCCGGTAAGGACGTGTACGGCGATGTGGTGAAGCTGCTGTCTCCCGGTGACAACGAGCTGAGTGAGATGGCGCTTCGCTCCTTTTTCAAACTGCTGGAGAGACGTGTGCAGTGCGGCGGCGGCGGCGGCAGCGTGTCGTGTGGAAAGGTACGGCGCTCTCCTGCGCACGCTTCATACAACGCACTGCTTTCCACAGAGGTCGAGGTCCAAACGCGCACGGACTAAACTGCTCCTAAAATATATTAGGAAGTATATATACTGTAATATATATGTTTCCAAATATACTAAATATACTGTGAATATATTATATAAACCGTTGTCAGTTAAGTTGGCTTTACCTCGTCACACACAAAGTGTTCATTTTGTAATTCTTCAGGTGCCACACTGAGGTGGAGTAAAGCAGCATTTTAAATGTAAATGTACAAGTCTAGTGTTACATATGGCAACACATTAGAAAGTGTTTAATTAACAGTATTTGTGATGGATATAACTCATAAATAGTGTTAATTCTGCGATTGACACATTTGCTGTGTTGAAACTAGGCGAATTTACGTCTACGTTTTTGTGTAATTGTGTCTACGTAACATCAAAAAATGTCTAAAAACTTGAATCAGATTTAAAAAAATTCCTTTGTAATTGTAGTAAACTTAAATCTTTTCCAATTTTGCAAAATCTTTTAGTAATTTTTTTTCCTTTGTTATTTTCTTGACAGATTTCGAATTTGGAACCATTTCTGTTAAGGCTGAAATATACTTGCTGTGATCTACGTATGCGTATCACAGTTGCGTTGTTAACGTTTGTGCTGATACTGTATAATTGCGTCCGCAGTGTGCGTCGTAATCTGTAGTGTGTGCTCCTTACCACCAGGGGTCATTGTCGAGGCGGCAAACCTAATAAATGAATGAATACCTGTATCTTAAAATCGTCATCTGTTATTCCAAACAAACATGTCTTCATCATACTGAGACGGCACCAGAGAAGAAAACGAAAATCGCGGGGATGTTACGTTCGACCACTTAATAGATCTCGTCAGCAAACTGGGGAATTCTTTTCTCTGGTTTTGCCAATGAGAGACATTGACGAGGGAAAACACCGGGATTATTTCCGACTGTCTCCTAAAGTGCTTGATGAATTGCTCCGTCGAATTCGCCCTCATATTGAACCAGTGGCGCCTCCAGAAACAATTTCTAGGAGTGGCCAGTGGGGCCCACAGCAAATCTTAGGGTGGCATAGCAAACAAAAATCCAGAATCAAATTTAATACTAAACGCTGTCTTCTATGCGTCGTTCAAATCTTTAGCTACCTCTAGTCAGCAACGTCAAAGGGAGTGGGAGGCAGGGGGAGGTGATGGAAGCTACGAGGGCAAAAGAGCAGCGCCGCTGTATCTTGCTACAAAATCGTTTTCATGTCAGGAATTTTTAAAAATCTAGGCTACATATTTACACATAGTATGCATAATAAAAAATTTACTTAGGGGTGGCAACTGTGGTGGCAAAGGATGATTTTTGGGTGGCGCCCTTGTATTGAACACAATCAGACTCACTGTGACCTAGTAGGCAGCGCTCAGAGATGCCTGTCACCCTTCGGTTTCTCGCAGCACTGCCCCCTATAAATTACGCAGGTATTGTATCTACGTTCATTTTTGAGTACGTGCACAAAAACCGACGCAAAGAACGCAGGATACGGATCGCGGCTGTACGTACGCACATACGTACGTAGTTAACAGCAAGTATATTCTTCTTTTTGTTGTAATTAGGCCATTCATTTTTTAAATAATAACATTTACAGTGGTAATTTCCATTTTAAAATAAAGACATTTCAAATTGTCAGGTAAACAAATATATAACCCATACTACTACTACTACTACTACTACTAATACTACATTATTAATATTATTATTAATAATAATATTAATAATAATAATAATATATTGTTGTTATTATTATTATTATTATTATTATTATTATTATTATTATTATTATTATTATTATTAAGAATAAACTATTTTAACGGCTTGGTTAATGATGGGACTTGCATTAAATCTTAAAAAGAGCAGCAAAGTTCTTTGATGATGTCTAACAACTTATTTTGCAGGGGTGGGGGGGGTTGGGTAGTTGATGACGAAGGGACAAATCTGTGTTAAGATGAACAAACATTAAAGTAGTGAAGTTGTGTTTTTTGATGGATGAGATTCTTTGAGAACATAAAAGCAGGACAAACTATACAAGGAATATTAAATTGCTCAGAGTGTTAAATTCATTCTCTTGTGGCCATCTGTGTCCGTAGTGCCTGTCGGAGGAGAACGTAGGCCAGCTGGTCAGTAACTACTCCAGCTCCAGTGGTCTGAACAGGGACAGTTTCATGAGACTGGCTGCTGGGTGTTGTCTGTTCCTCAGCTCAGCCCCAAAGACCTGCACCGCCATCCAGGAGGGGCGCTGGGGACAGGAAACAGATCAGTTCATCCAGTCCTTTTTATCCCACGATGACCACAACACGAGCCATGGGGACGGAGTTAGCGCCCAAACAGAGGGATTGGAGAAACTCCTACATGACATGAAGGAATATTACATTCTCGAAGGAAACAGTAAGGTTAGTTGAGGGTGAATTTTTCAAGTAACATCATCCAGAAATACACAGGCAGAGTTCCAAACATTTTAGGTGTTCATCGGATTCAGGGCAGGAATAACACGCTTTAAATGTGCTTTTTAGAAAGTGTAGCTGTAAGATTGATACAAGCTAACACAGCCTGTTGTAGAGATTTAAAGAGAACAATAAGTACACGTTTAGAATCCAAAATCTTTCAGATTCTCATAGGATCCAATACAAAAATGACTTGGTAAGTTACATGATCTTTTACAGTTACTTCATATTTAAATTTAAATTTTAACCAATATAAAACAGTTCCAAGCTAAAATCAGAAATTGACCACACAGTCTGTCAGAGAAAACTAAAGAGATCCACAAATACACAGTAAGAGTTTCAAAGACTTTAGATGCTTATAGCATTCTGTACAGGAATAACTCCATCCAACCTTACATTTAATTCCTTACATTTCTATTATTGCATAGTTGAAAACTGAACTGATACAAGTCAAAACTCAATGGCAATGTTTTTTTGTATCATTATTTTTCCAGCACTGTCTCTCGCTGACTGATATCCTTGAAGAGAGTAACGTGACGCTGACTGACAAAGAGCATCAGCATGCTGACCTGCATACGGTGTTTGGGGTTATTGTCTACCATGCTTTACTGGGAGACTGCATGCTCGCTCGTAGCCTTCCAGCAGAGGAATTTCTTCCTGAATTATATATTCAACCACTTTGGCCAAGACAACATCACTCTACAAGGTAGGACGGACCTCACAGAAACTGCACCATATGAGATGAGAGCAAAGCAACCTGCTATTGTTGTGTATGATGTGCCTAACTGTGTTTTCTGCAGTTGTAATGTCATGTTGTCTGTCTTCACCACTGGTCACTTTCTGACCACCGGACCCTAGTGACATGGTATTAGGGCTGGACAATATATTATTTCAGCACAGTCATCAAAGTGTGTGCATGAACAATAGTCACTTTGCTCTAGTATGACAAATTGAATCACACATGTCATGCTGCAACTTTTTGAAGCTTGATACAAAAGGAAATATTCACATTATGACTAACCTACAAGAGAAATTCAGGGTAAAATAACATGTTTAAAAATTATTTTTACTTTTTTGTATTTTCATGCAGATGCACTCCCTTACAAAATCATACACTTCATTCTAGAATTATCCATTGTTTACAAATAACAGTACTGAAGATAACCCAACCGCATTGTAAAAAAAATAAAAGCAATATCATGGTTTACAATATTGAAGCCAAGTTTCTGGCTATAGTATGGATTATTGTGCCGATGTAAGAGCATGAGGAATTATTTGGTTTTTATACACATAAGCAACACTGCTAGATTGATCCTAACCTTTGTCAAATAGTTAGCAGAGAGCTGATAGCCACTGGTGTGGTGTTGTAACTGGTACAAACTGATGTTATCTCTGCTCAGACCTAGATAGCCTGATGTTACGCATGAACCTGGGTCATGTGAGAAGGAGTCACGACGGCGGCCACAACCATAACCACGGCAACAACCACGGCAATCTAATTAAACCACGCCATTTAATAATGCCACGACCATGACCACGGCCACGACCACGATCACGGCCACGACCACGGCCACGACCACGACCACGACCACGACCACGGCCACACTCTTAAGGCTCCTGGTCAGGAAGAGAAGAGCAGAGAAGCTTCCAAGGAGCTTCACACCTCCAACAGCAGCTGGGACACGGTAATTATGCAGCTACTGACTGACTTTATTCCCCATCATCCATTGCACATTTAGCTACAATCTTGGCTGCACTGATCTGTCGACTTTCTTTTAACAATTTCTATAACCTCTTATAAGACATACAGCTGGTTAAAGAGCAAAGTTATAAAAAAGCCACTTAAGCCACTGGCTGCACGTAATCATGTGGAAGATTTCCATGTGCAACTTAAAGCCAAATGGAGCGCATTCCGTCCTCATCTCAGAGGCCAAATAAACATTGTTAAGCAGCCAGACGGGTGTCAGAGCAAGAAATGAAGTGCAATTATGAAGTGTTGATCTGGATGGACGGATGCTGGGATACATGCTGGGGTGTGATAGTGAGATTCATTTAAAGACTCAGTTTCATCCAAGCTCAGACTAAAGAATGTCAAATGGCACACACTTCATCTCCCACCGAGTCCAGCTGAGCACTTTAACACTCCGCGATGATGTCAGGTTCTAATTTTGAAACACTCTAAACAATACTCAGCAGTACAGTTGTAGGTAATTACTAAGTCTAGTGTTAAGCCGTGGGTCATGATTATTATCTAAGGACACCATTCCATGACATTTTCACACATTAATGAGTCGACTTTTTATAACCATCATCTCTAAAACTGTTTATCACACTCTGTGGACAGACCTGTTTCACTGCCAGTGAGCTCTTGAAGATCTACCACCTGAACGCTTCTGACTGACCCGTAGATCAGCTCACGCCACCAGTCCTGCCTCATCCAGCAGCTCCTGAGGAAGCCTGTTCGGAGACCAACCTCACCACTGATCCAACACACAAAGCACTCCAGCACCACTGAAAGTGAGTTTAATTTATTAAAACCCATAAAGAAAAAAACTGTATTCTGCCTGTTCCTTATTTTATGTCCACTGAAGGCATAAAATGGCCATGAGGGTCAAGGTCACTTCTGTCTTAGGCCTTCAGACAGGGTTTTCTGTAGAAGTGCCCCAGAAAATGGACTCCAAGGTTATGGAGAATAACACTCACAATTTCTGGACGTGCAGGACGTTGTTTAACTTTGTTTATTGAGTCTTGTAATGTGACATAAGTCAAAAAGGAAAATGAGGAACTGAAGAAGCTGAATAATATTTAACTCTAGGAAATTCAGATAAAAAACTAGTACTACAGATTACTATAATCTTTCTAGTTGAACATTATGCTTCAACATCTCTCTCTTTTTCTCTCTCTCTCTCCATGTCCATCTCTCTCTCCAGGATATCTGTATGCCACCCTGGCCAACGCAGTGACCTGTCTGATGGCCGCCTTTGGCATCGTTATGTTGTTGTGTACCAAGAGCAGTGGCCTCTTTCAGCTCTATATCCAGTTCTTGCATTAGCTCGGTCATGGGCTCAATGACGGGTGACTTGCTGCTGCACCCTCCTGCCCATGGTGAGACAAATACCACTATCAACCCTGCAACACACCACAAACTTATTATTTTAACAGTGATTACAGTGATGTTTTTGTTACGGCTTGTGTAAAGTATCTGAAGTATTAGTAGACATAGAGTAGCATAGAATAAAATCCTTTAAATGAATAAACGTCACCTCTTATGACTTATGCAAGGAATTTTCTAGTGCAAATCCTCACCAGCTGGTAGTTTTGAGGTTGCTGTGGTTTTACTTCTTGATGTGAGTTGTTGTAAAGCAGTAATTGCATAGTAATGATACACTCAGAATGAATATATATTTTTTCTGCTTAAATGACGATTATCGATATCACTGTTTAATTTTGACCATCACTAATATTAAGTAATTACAGGTGCTTACTGTGGCTCCACTGCCGTTTCTTCTCTCTGTGCCGCTTGCTCTCGACTACTGCTTCATTTAACGTCCTGCCCACAACAGTCTCTGATTGGCTACATGTCACATGATCTAGGTTAAGCAGAGAGCAGGCAGAGTAACTTGCTGCCGCTTTTTAACTTGGGAATACTAAAATATTTTTAGTTTCTTAATTTCAGTTTCACTGTTTTATTAATGTTATTAAAATGTTTATTATTATTATAACAATAATAATAACAATAATATAATAAGTTTAAATATTTAAGAACAATAAAGTTATTTAAATAAAGTTTTGTGTTGGTAAAATTATAAATTTGACAGATTTTCTTTATTTTGCATATTGGTTCCAGTTTGATGGTTATCGTCTGCTAACTAGCAGCAGTCGGCATTGATATCGAAGTTGACATCTAATACAAAACCAAGATACTAAGGTTGTGCACTAATCGGACTTAATTTCAATTTCAATTTCAGCTCCAAACAATCACAAAAATAATGTAATCGACAAAAAACAATTATAATTACAATTATTTTGCCACATTACGCTCTGCAAGTATACTCATATTTTGTCTTGTGTTCTGAATGACACACGCACGCCAAGACTAACGTAAGACTCGTCGAAGACTGGAATTCATCGCGGTGTGTTCTCCTGTATGTGTACAAGGTCTGAGCGGTAAAGATGGCGAAGGAGGAGAGCAGCATAAAGTTCAAATAGTAACACAAAAGTAAAGTGTTAAATAATCGTGATTTCAAGATTGACTCAAATTAATCGTGGATTATGTTTTTTTTCATAATCGAAAGCAGCCCTCATACAAGATACTGCAGTCAGGATACCTTTAACAATATATTCCTAAGAGAAGAACAGCAGGATTCTACGAATAAATGTGGCATGTTATGGACATGAAACTGACTAAAAGGCACTTTTAAAAACAGCTCAAACATCAACTTGCACTGAGAAGCGAGTGACATGCTCGGTTGAGATTTGACAATTCTCACTCACTGTCTGCAGAAATCGGTTCTCTTCTGCAAACGATCGCAACATCACCCATCAAGGAACAGCTTAAGCTTCCATTCAGACTGCAACTCGCCTCACCGGGCTTAACGTTAGGGCTTTTCTACGAGGCGAGAAGGAAACACGGCGCCTCTCCAGGTGCCGGCTGCCAAACTGCAGCTGGAGCCACTGTTCCTGTTCGCACGGTAGCCCACTTCGCTTTGGCCCCCAAAATGCTGCTATAAGAATCGCTTCAGACCTCCCACCGCTTATTTCCCTCGGCCGCTTCAGACGGAGGCTGCACCTTCCTCGCTTTCATTCTGTCTTGATGTTCGTGCCAACATAACGGCGGCGTGTCACGCCGTGTCAGCGGCATGCGGGGGAGGTAACAGGATTAGAAGGCAGAAAGCAACAGCATCTGATTGAACAAAAGAGTTAACCCAGAGAGGATACTTCTCGAGTTAGCAGTGTTAGTTGGAGTCATGGTTTGATGGCCTTTTTACTTGTGTGTGTGGTGTGTGTGTGTGTAGTTCCTGGGCCTCCACGCACGGGAAGGCCATAGTGATGGACAACGACTCATTCAGGAAAATTCAATTACACCTACAAACTGCTGATGCACATTGGAGGCATTTTTATATCTTCTTCTATGCCATGGAGGCCATCTTCACCATCATCACCAGCAAAAGCGGTCACACTCATCAGCACGGAGTAAGTAAAAAAATCACAAGGACATTTTATACAGCTCAGAGAAATGTTATGTTCACTAATATAAAGATAAATATGAGTTTATAATGATTTAATAACAACAGAAACTCTCTCAAAATAGTTTTCTGTCCTCTAAACATTATTATGCAAAATTAATGTGTAATGTGGCATTTATTCAAAGCTGTTGATTTATCATTTTAACCAATGTTCCAACTGATGTTTTTTGTTGTTTTGTATTTTTTTTCCTGCATATATTTTTTGAGCTTGTTGAGAGGTAGTATGAAGGAAACCATTAGGCCATATTTTAGAATTATTATTAATGGTTTATTATTAAATGTACATTTATTATATAATTTTTATCTTTTTAAAAATTCAGACTAAGAAGAAAATGATATCAAATCAATGCAACATTAAACAGAGTTTTTCAAATGGCATCAAAAATAAATTTTGTGTCACTTAATATAAGTTTTAATAATGCAAACATGTATGTACATAGCATTTGTTCACAGCATTGGACTAATCATGGCCAAAGTTCAAACTTATTTTTTACTGGTCATGTTTGAGATGCTTTACACATAAAGCCATGAGTGCCATCAACATGTGCTGTTTAACCAAAGTCTTATACAAAGTATAATTGATCAGTGATGTTGGTGACTGAACCTTCAAGAAAACCAAAGAAAGGATCTCAAATGTCAATTTATATATAATAACTTTCTTATTATTGATATTTTATTAATTATTTACTTCCCTCTGAAAAACTCATCTGCAAGCTGCAACCCCTTCACCTCCCAAGAAGATTGGGGAAACTGCTTCCCTTAAAGGAACTTTGATATCATTATGACTAGGAAGAAGTGAAGTAAAAATACTGTTGTTATTAAAGGCTTAGGTAAGTGTTTTGTCATGAACATCTGGTCTCTCATGTGACATCTCTATGTTGACATCGTGACGCTGGTAAACTAGAGAGTGAACTTTGAAAATCTCAGATTCACAGTTTGTTTTACTCAAAGAGGTTAAGGAGGGAAAAGAATTGCTTATGTACAAAATGAAATATGAATGGATGAACTCTCCTAAACATGTGTAAACAAAATTACAAACCGCACTAACAGTAGTGTTCTATAAATCTCATTTGGTTTATCATTAACATTTTTTGATGTTATTTCTTATTATATTTTACATTTTTTCTTTCTTACTTTCTTACTGTTAATTGTTTAGCTCCAACAAAGCTTTTCCTAAAATCTTACTCAAGGTGTTTGTTCCAACGAGCTTACGCTTGTGTTTCTCGTGTCAGGATGTCGAGGATCTACACCAGTGCCATCATGGCAAAGTGCTGCAGATGTACAAGAGAGAGAAAGAAAACAAACTCTCTTCTTCCCAAGCAGACCCGGTAAGAGTATCTTTCTATGCGTCCTCATACTCGAGAACATGAGACGGCCTTTACTTTTGGTCAGGGAGTCTGAAGGAGGGAGAGAAAAGGGACGCTGACGTCAAAATAGACAGAGGAATGTGGCAGCAAAGGAGAACTAAGAAAAGGAGATCTAACTTGAATAGTCTTTGGTGATATTTTTCAATAATGATTTGAGGAAAGCTCAGTTGGAGATGATTATTTTATTTAAATATGTAATGTGTATTAATGTAAAATAGAGTACTTGGAATGTTCTAGACACTCAAATACATTTGCTAAATAGGTGTGAAAATCGAACACCGATTCCGACTTAGAACCGGTTCCACTTGATCACTTCCATCAGAATTGTTCGGCTCCCACGTTATCGATTCTTCTTAACGATTCTCTCATTTTCCAGAACGATGTTTTCCGGTTTTCCCTAAGTGTTGCGTTACGTCACCACTCTGCGATTTTGAATCATGACGCATAAATGATATTTTTCACGACGTAAACACATTCCCTGCATTTGTTAGTGTGCACGACTCTCACAGGGAAGTCCAACATTCACTAAAATGTTCCAATCCAGTTAAATCTGGCCATTTATTAGACAAAACTTTAGCTGATAAATCACAAATCAACACAGTACAGCTGTTTAATTGATATTTATTTATATTCCTGACGTGCGTCCACGGCGCTATTGTGCCACGGTTTTCATATGGAACGCCCTCATGACAAAAATGCACTCCAGAAATGAGTCAAACATGAGTTATAGGCCATCGGCATAATCAGCATCGGTATACTGCTTCATCGGCATCGCAGATATAAGCATGAAAATATCGGATATCAGCATCAGCAAATAATTCCCATATTGCATCTTCACTTCCATCATACCTCATGAAGCAGTTTTCATCAGTGATGAAGCTCTGGTTTTGAAATCATTTCCTCAGCTAGTGAGTCATCTCTGTGTCAGTAAGAGGTGTGGATTCCTTGTGTTTTTTGCAGGAGGAAAGCAAGACTAAGACCCCTCTTAGAGCCAGTCTCACACAAGAGTGTGAGCTCTGGAATGAGCTCTCAAGTAGTAAAATCACTGTGAAATGACCTGATCGTTTAGGTCACACTCGCAATAGAGAAAACCTCAAGGCTTCATTCTCTCTCTCTTCTCGCCTCAGAGCAGAGACTGTTGCCCTACATGATCACCATCAGCGACGGCATCCACAACTTTACAGACGGACTGGCCATCGGAGCCGCCTTCTCCCTGTCATGGCGCTCTGGCCTGGCCACCTCGCTGGCTGTCTTGTGCCACGAACTGCCCCAAGAGCTGGGTGAGTTTGCAGCAAGTCTCTTCCTTTAAAGGCAGTTGGTAGCGTAACGGTAGGAGTTCGCCCCCTGATCGGAAGGTTGCCGGTTTGAATCCCCTACCAGTGAAGGTGCCAATCACAAGCACTGCTCTCTGGCGCCACACGTCATCTGTCCACTGCTCCTTCACACATGGGTCAAATGCAGAGGTCACATTTCATTGTGTTGCACTGTGTGCTGTGGTGTGTTCACAATGACAATCAAATACATAAAATGATGCATGGAAAAGAATGTAGAAATTTATTACATTAAAATAATAGTTCTTACCGTTCTGCTTTTACTCCTACCAGGTGATTCTTTTGTCATGGTTGCTGCACTGCGGCCTGTCCGTAAAGAAAGCCTTGTTACTGAACCTGGGTAGTGCTCTGACCTCCTTCATCGGCCTCTACATCGCCCTGTCCGTCTCCACGAACACGGTAGCCATTGAGTGGATCACTGCCGTCACCGCAGGCTTTTTCCTCTATGTGGGGCTGGTGAATATGGTACAGAGCCCTACTTTTCTACATTCTAACATATGACAATACAAGATTCTTCACTGGTCACAACTGTTTCCAAACCCAGGGATTTACTCTCACTTCATTGTGTCTTTTTCTCTTCACAGCTCCCCACCCTTACCCGTGTGGACAGCCAGAGGCCGTGGCTGATGTTCATCCTGCAGAGTTTGGGGTTGCTGAGCGGCTGGGGCTTCCTACTGCTGCTCCCCCTTTTCGAGGACAAAATAGGGGTCTAGAGACTCCCGCAGTCCAAGTGATTTGACAGCTACAGAGTTTGTGTATGATTGACAGAGTAGAACACAAACACATATCTGAATGACACCCTTTTGGGGAGAAGTTTACATTTTAAAATGCATCTTGAGCTTTAATATTTTATTAACTACTGATTGTTTACTGCAAAAATCCAGATTCCTATATTGAAATTGAAATTGCATAATGCACTTTTCTAGATTTCATACTAACCTTTATATAAAACAGTGAAATACAGTATTCATTGTTCATTAAGTGACCAGGGTATTCATTTGTTTATTTTTCTAGCATTAGCATTAGATACAAAAAATTACATTATCAGTGCATTAAGGGTGTGCAAAAAATTGAATCAAAATTGCAATTTTTTTCTTTTGTCAATCTAAAATCCATTCATGCGTCTCCAAAAAATATTTTTCAACTAACGTAATGGCACTACATTTTATAGACTAATACAAATGTAAAACATTTGTCATTTTTGTAGGTTTTCCCATTTTTCCAGTGAGACGTGTAAAATAGGGCACTTCTTATTCGTACACTACCCATAGCCCAGTTTTTCTTACTGCAACAGCTAATGAAGTTTTTTTTTTTAAATACTATTAGCATTAAAGATCTTAATGATGTTGCTAATGTAATTTTTTTTTGTTTTGTCATTTTTCCACTTAGCAAAAAGAAACAGAAGTAGAGACTGCACTGATGGCCTTTTTGTATCTAGTAGTGTATTTCTAATGTTTATTAAAGACTCAAAATAAAGCCAAATTTGCAAGTTCCATTCCCCGTCTTGTTGAGAACTCTGCTGATCATTCACCACTTTGGAACAACCTTGTGACTTCGAACAGCTGAAATGAAATACTTGAAGTTTGTCATTTTGAACCAATTTGGCCTATAAATGAGCTGCTTTTTAAGAGAACTACATTTCAGCACAGCCTCTAGCGCCTCTCGAGTCGCTTTCACAAAGAAGCGCTGGAGCCGCCGCTGCTTCCCATTACACGATGTAAAATCTATGGAAAAATCTGAATAAACCGCGGTGAATTTTGAGAGAGCGCTTTTGTTGTGGTTATGAATCAGCTAAAATATGGTTTGTGCCTGTAATAAAGGCTATATTTGACCGAACGCGAGCTGCTGGCGCAGTAACGGGCGCCATGCACGCTACCATTAACACGGAGCGCAGGTTTACGCTACTTAAAAAATGTTGTAAAATGTTTTGATGGATTTACTTCTGTTTTAGTGCAGGAATATCTCACAAATACTTTAACATGCAGAGGGATCAGGTCTGCCTTGATCGCGCTTCACTGGAAACGCTAGTGTCACTATTATTAAGCCTGCGGTGAAACACTACGAAAGCGACGCTGTTTTAGCGAAAGTAAATGACCTAAACGAAGCTTCGATTCTAGAAAAATTGTCTCGACCATTTTTTGTAATACAATTATTCGAGTTATTGGAACAAAAGTTTCAGCTCTACTTTACCGCAGTGCCACGTCCCATGCATAACGAATTGAGTGTACACGCATTTACAGATCGGCTCCATAGAGCAGACCAATACCGATATCCGATCCAGCTGTTTATATCGGGATCGATATCGATGCACATATCAGATCGGCTACATCTCTAATTACTTCCATACCAAACTGATAGCTTTACAGTCTTGATGCGTGTTACTCTGCTCTGCTTAATAGCAGGGCATCCTGACCACACTCACAAATCAAATGGTTTGATAGATGAAATTACATACTTATCAGCAGAGGATGTTTCAGGTCCAGTGGTTTCACAGAGGTGGATAAGTTCATGGGTGTGTCACATATTCACATGCTTCTGCTAAAATCTAAGAGGTGATAAAAGCTCTGATAGGAAAGTTCCAGATGAGATTTTACAGGTGTTTCTCTGGTGCTGCATTAAGTTAAAAATATTGTTTGTAATCTAATTTTAGGCAGTTGCTCCGAACAAGAATCTCAAGGATCTGGAACCTTACAGGCCAATTCTGAGAGTCAAACATTTTCAAGAATTTTCAAACAGTGCAAATGATTTGCAACCCAGAAACAAATCAGCACCAGCCTGTTTAATTTATTACATTTAAGTCTCCTTTACATAACAGCTATATTTCCTACTGTTATCTTCTTCTGACAACCTAAGTGAGCGTGAAGTTACAAAGGCGATGCCATTATCTGTGACCAGCGACAACCTGTTGGCTCACAAAGTTCACACTAGACGAATAGACTGAATCTATACCATGCACACGGAGGGAAAAGTAGATCAAGTCAAATAAGTGGTGTGATCATATATGATTGAGAGAATAATCTTTATAGTATTACCTTTATTGGGCTGTAATTTCGATAAGTTGTCTCAAGGTACCACAAGAAACTTTTATAATGACATCTGATACTATACAGAATAACCATTTATTTTTTTGAAAAAAAACTTTATTGTATAAAATAATTATGTATACATATTAATATATATATATATATATATATATATATATATATATATATATATATATATATATATATATATATATATATATACACAATGCATTGTGCATTGTGCAAAAGTTTTAGGCAGGTGTGAAAAAATGCTGTAAACAAAGAATGCTTTCAAAAGTGTTAATCATTTATGTTCATCAATCAACTAAATGCAGTGAATGAACAAAAAGAGAAATCTTAAATCAAATAATATTTGTGTGACCACTTTTGCCTTCAAAACAGCATCAATTCTTCTAGGTACACTTGCACACAGTTTTTGAAGGAACTCGGCTGGTAGGTCTTTGTCTGGGAGAGACCTTGCTGATGCAGTATAACTACCTTGTGTCTTGTTGCTGTGCTCAATCTTTGCCATGACATGAAACTGTTCTCCACAACCTCACCTTGGTAGCAGCTTGGCTGTTCCTCACCCAGTTTTAAGCCCCCTACACAGCTGTTTCTGTTGCAGTTAATGACTGTGTTTCAACCTACGTGTGACATTGATGATCATTAGCACCTGTTTGGTATAATTGGTTGATCATACACCTGACTATAATCCTACAAAATTCCTGACTTTGTGCAAGTGTTTTCACACCTGCCCAAAAACTTTTTGTAATAGCATCGTAGATATATATATATACATACGTAATATATATATATATATATATATATATATATACACTCACACACAATATACAAATAAAAATGCAGGACTAATAATTGTTCCAGAAAGTGGTGTGAACTTATAATTATAATCTTACTTATATACTTATAATTATAATATAACTTATAATCTCGTCCTTATAATTTCCTCAGTTGCTAAACGAATGATCTCATTGAAAAGTGGACATATTTCCTCCAGTAGCGGCGATCTCGGTCGTACGTCTGCGCCGGGTAGCAGGGGTTTCCTGAAGACCAACCAGAAATGAAACAATTAGAAAACCACTGTGATAATGGAGCACATGAAGCATGAAGAGCAGATACATAGGGATAAAGGGACAAAAGGAAAGAGGGAGCAGGGAAAACCAGAGAGAGAGAGAGAGAGAGAGAGAGAGATGCTTAAGATGAACTCCTGAAATTTTTATGCTTTTTTGCTTTTAAAATTAGATAAATCTCAGAGAAAACAAAGTTTAACAGCTAGTTAAGAACAAGACTTTGAGTAAAAGATTTATTTGGATAAAAACTAGGGGTGTGCAAAAAAATCGATTCACAAAAGAATTCTATCTCTACCGATTCAAAATCGATTCATACAGGACACAAAATCGATTCATATTTTCCATTTTGTAACGGCGCGAGTTTAATTGTTTTTCCGGATAGGAGTTTGCCAATCCTATAGATGGCACAACGCTGGTATCTGCTCAGATAGTAATCCTTGGTGTGAGCAAGGTCCGTGTACTTTTTGGTATTTGAAATTTCATTTCAGAAAATATCATTTAAAAAAGAAAAAGAGACTTCAAAAAAGTAATTTTGCGATGATCCCTAAGGCTGCGGCACTAAAACGACCGTGACCATAGAGATCGCGAGGGACAGCCGGAGTATTTAAAGAAATTAAACATAATAATCACGTGATTTGCTAAAAAAAAAAAAAAAAAGGGGTTGTAGTGTGTTGTCTTCCTTGTTCTGCTCAGTATCCTATCGATTTGTTTGAAATTGTATGCTTCGTTTTGTCATAAAAAAGTCACGAATGTCGAAAATAAAACCAACTTTACCGCAGTCTCACACCCCCGTGTTCATATGACACGCTCTGATATACTTTTTGATGACAGGCCTTGTTTTGTCATCTTTATGATCATGATTATTGTTCCAACGTCATGATGATGGTCACTCAGCTATATGTCAACATTTCCCTCACATCACTAGATTCAAGATTCTTTATTTGTCACATGCAAAAAATACAGGTACAACATGCAGTGAAATGTATCCTGATCTGCTCTTTTGACTGTGCAATTTAGGCAAAAATTTAAAAAATAAAATAGATACGCAATGTACAACAAACTTAAAATAAGGAGATAAGGGAATAAAATAATAAATAAACTATTTCTTATATTACAATAAGTTTAACCTGAGTACAAAAATCTGCAGACAGATAACAGGTGCTACACAGCAGTGATCAGTGTAGCATTTTAGCAGACAGAGTAGGAGCATGTAATATTTTGGACAGTGAAATATGACAGAAGTATAAATCATCATAACAATATGGAGTTAAGAGTCGGTATGGAATGGCAAATAAGACTTTAGAAAAAAGACATGTCCTTGTTTAGGAAACGGATGGCCTGAGGATAGAAACTACTCCTGAGTCTCTCTGTTTTGGCCATGAAAGTGCGGAACCTTCTGCCTGATTGCAGAAGATGAAATAGTCCATTGCCGGGATGAGATGACTCTATAATCCTAATCGCTCTGGTCCTACAGCTCCTGGAGTAAATGTCCTGCAGGGAAGGGAGAGCTGACGTGCAGCAGCGTTCCGCTGCCCGGATCACTCTATGGAGGGCTTTCTTGTCCTGAACGCAACCAGGACAAGATGTTCTGTGTGACAATGCTCTCCACAGCGCCAAAATAGAAAGTTCTCAGAACGGTAGGGGAAACCCCAAACTTCCTCAGCTTTCTGAGGTGTTACAGACGCTGCGTTGCCCTCTTGACTTAAACATTCATATGTTCAGCCCATGCCAGGTCCTCAGAGATGTAGACGTCAAGGTATTTAAACAAACACACCTTCTCCACTGGAGCACCGTTGATGGCGAGGGGTCTGTAATCACGTTGTCTCCGGCTGAAGTCCACCACCAGCTCCTTCGTCTTGCTGACGTTCAGCTGAAGGCAGTTTTTCTGACACCAGAGCGCCAGGTTCTCCACCTTGTCCATGTAGGTCATCTCATCATTGTTGGAGATTAACCCCAACACCACTGGGTGTTGGTGGCCTAGTGGTAGGACAGTCGCCTTTGGACCAAGCATTACCAACATTGGGTCTCTGAGCAAAACCCTTAACCCTAAGTTGCTCTCAGGGGAACTGTCCCTGAAATTAGAAAATGTAAGTCGCTCTGGATAAGAATGTAAATGCTGTAAATGTGTCATCCGCAAACTTGACAATATTGTTGGAATTGTGAGTGGCCACACAGTCCGAAGTGTAGAGTGAATATAACAGCGGAGAGAGCACACACCCTTGAGGAGCTCCTGGTGATGCTGCTGGAGACACACCTGCCCACACGCATCACCTGAGATCTGCCTGTGAGGAAGTCCAGCACCCACGTGCACAAGCGGTTGTTGAGTCCTAGGTCTCTCGGCTTAGTAAACAGTCTGTAGGGCACTATTATGTTGAACGCTGAGCTGTTTTCGATAAACAGCAATCTCACCCTGTTTCTTGTCCACGTGGCTGAGGGAGGTGTGTAGGACGTGGGAAATGGCATCCTCTGTAGATCTGTTGGAGCGGTAAGCAAACTGGAGTGGGTCTATGGTGCTTGGGATGGAGGAGGAGATGATGTGCTTTAACAGTCTTTCAAACACCTTCATAACTACCGATGTCAGTGCAACAGGGCAGTAGTCATTCAGGCATGAAGGTTTGTTGTTCTTGGGCACGGGGACGATGGTGGATTTTTTGAAGCAAGTGGGGACCACAGACTTCGCCAGAGACTCGTTGAAGATGGAGGTGAACACACCTGACAGCAGCAGCGCAGCAGGCGCCCAGAGATACCGTCTGGACCCGCCGCCTTCCTGGTGTTCACCCTCCTCAGCGTCGCATAGACATCATGCTCTGCGATGCTGATGACATCACCGTCGAACGATCTGTCCACTCATGGCTTCTGGTTAGGGAAGATTCTAACTCTCACCGTTGGGATGACTTCGTTCGCAAGCTTGCTAACAAAGTTAACTGCTACATCCGAAAACTCGTTGATGTTGTCTGCGCAGGCTCGGAACATGTCCCAGTCCATGTCATCAAGCGCGTCCTGCAGCGTAGCCTCTGATCGGGCAGACCAGCGTTGCACCTGCCTTATGACTGGACCCTCATGACGAAAGTTTTCTTGATATTCTGGTATGAGGAAAATGGAGGAATGATCAGATTTTCTGAAAGCTGGCTGAGAAGAGACTTTATAAGCCTGCTTGTACGGCATGTAACAGTGGTCCAGTATGTTATTACCTCTTGTCGAACATGTAACGTGTTGGTGAAAGTTCGGCATAACTTGTCTTAGGTTCACCTTATTAAGTCCCCTGCTACTTAATAAGGTGAACCTAAGGTGAACCTAATTAACCTAGTTAATGACTGTGAATATTGCGATTGTTGTTTTTAAATCTGACAGAAAAGCATATATGTCCCACTGAGGTTGATATGGGGTCCAAAGATGGTAAGCAAACTGGTTTCTCAGCCCCTCTTAGTAAAGATAGGATGCCAGAGGGAATTGCATCCATTACAATGGCAATCTCTTTTGGGGTAACAGGAGCACCAAATGTTTGGAGGAACTCCAGATTTCCATTGTCATTGCGCAGCTGGCTTACTAGGATTATGCTGTTATGAAACCATGTTTGAACAAAATATTTATTTTTAGATTCAATGTGCTGATTATTCCAGATGAAGCATCTATGTGGGGAGAAGTTGTGTTCATACATTAATGATCATGCCAAGAGCACTTGTGTATGGAAATTTGACAGGATTGGGGAAGTTTCTCGATTTTATAGTTACAAATAAGTACTTATTCAAGGCCTCCAATTGTGGAAAAAATATATTCAGGTATAAAGTTCCAGGTGGATGTGGGAGAGCGTAGAAACTGTTTTATCCAATTAATTTTAAATGTATTATTAAGAGTAGTAAAATCAAGAAAGTTTAAACCACCAGAATCATATGTGTTCATAATCACTGATTTTTTCACATATGTCTTGTTTTTCCAAATAAAATTAAACAATAATTTATCAGTGGCATTACAGGTCTGCTTGTTCACAGACAGGGGGATGGCTGCATATGTAAGACGGGACAAACCTTCTGCCTTTGACAGTAATATTTGTCCTTTCAGGGATAAATCTCTCTGAAGACAAAGTTTTTTCCTTGTCTTGTCAATAATCAAATTAAAAATTTCAGAACATCTATCCATTTGGTTTTTCATAATAGTAATCCCGAGATAAATGATATTGTCTTTGATTGGTATGTTGTAGATGTGGGTAGAGTCACAATTTTTAAGAGGAAATAGCTCACATTTCTTCAGGTTCAAGCAAAGTCCTTAACCAGCAGAAAATAGATCTATTGTTTGGATAGCAATGGGAACTTGGGTAGCATTTTTTAAGAATAATGTGGTATCGTCAGCCAGCTGCCTAATTATATCTCTATCTACGATTAAGATACCTTTTAATGTGGCTATCTGTAATGTGAGTTGAAAGTAGTTGTGTACACAGAATAAATAAATATGGAGACACAGGACATCCCTGTCGGATGCCCCGCTGTGACTCAAATCTAGGGGAGGTCCCACTTTTTAGTCTGATGGAGCTGTTACCATTGGAATACATAGTTTTAATAGCTTTGCAAAAAAAAACACAGCCAGCATCTCTTGTGAACCGGCGAAACGCCATCGAAAACAGGAAGTGACGTTAAGTGACGTAAAAAACAAACAACACGCACCTTGCGCTCTCTCTCACATACAATTCATGGAAAAAATTCATTTGGTAGAAAAAGTTTTTGTTCTATTTTTGTACTACATATAGTGTCATAAAATGGGTTTAAAAAAAGTCTGACACCAAAAACAAACATCGTCTCTTGCCCATTAGCCACAGGGTTTCATTTACATGTAATAGTTAGAGTAGCCATCTAGCGACATCCTAGCATTACTGCACGGTTATTTAATCACAGGGTATAGAGAACTACCCTCACTGATAACCAGCATCTTTGAACACTGCTAATGGAAAAATACACAATTTTAAGCCTGGGCTGCTTTAAAATTTTTAATTTGAATTATAAAGTTGATTTATCTAAAATACACATTAATCAAGTAATTCAAGCAGAACGTCTCTAATTATTCTCTTCAGTAATATGAGGAGCCACTTCAGGGCTGAAAGAGCCAGCTTGTTAGTGAGCAGAGCTATAAGAACAGGCCTTTTAAACAAGCCAGAATTCCCAGGTACATAGAAGCATATTTCTACATTTACATAATTTTACACCATTTTAAATCCATCAGACTGTAGGAACCTTGATACAAAAGTAGCAAATGCTGTTATTACATATCAGCAGTCACCTTTACACAGGATGCACTACATAAATCATTCCAATCTACTGTAATACTAAGTGGCCTACATGTTAACAGACTTCTACTCTGCCTACTACTAGCAAAGGTTTAAATACAAGTTTCCTGATTAACATCCACATTTCTAGAAACTGCCAACAATTTAGATTTAGAACCACGCTTTCCCAATAACCATTTACAGAATTCATAAAACCAAAACTTGACCATGCTTGGTCCAAACCTCTTAGCTAAGGAAATGGGGTTTATAAAATTAAGACAAGCAGTCACCAGTTGCAATTTTTAAGTTTTTAATAAAAATTGCTTTAGTCAAAGAGACCAAAGCCCATGTCATCATCAGACTCCTCAGACTCCTCCTTCTTCTCTTCTTTCTTCTCCTCCACCTTGGCTGTAAAGTAAAATAAACATGCAAATTAAACATTCAGGACAGCCATAAAAGGTTATTGTTAACCAACATATGTTTATTTAGAACACCTAAAGGACAGAATTAAGAGTTCACTCACACATAATTTTTTAAAACCTTAGCTGGGACTGCAAACATTGAGAGAATGTATTTCCTTTTGAAACCTAAAAGCATGATGCACTGTTTACATGCATTTATATAGGAGGAAGTCAGTACCTTGGGCTTCTCCAGCAGCAGGAGCAGCTCCACCAGCGGCAGCAGCAGGAGCAGGGGCACCACCACCAGCACCAACGTTGCAGATCAGACTACCGATGTCCACACTGGCTAGAGCCTGCAAGAGAAACGTCACAAATTCATCTTCAGGTGGACCTCATTAAACTGCTGTACAATTATTTTGACTAGTTCATCATTTGGAACATTTATGGCATTTGGCAGACACTTATCCACAGACGTTTCACTTCCTAATTCCTAAAGATAGAAATTTTGTCTCAATAAGTTGCCCATTTAAGTGGACGGTATACTCAAAGGGTTAAATGTTACTGTAAATCAACAAAATCAAACAAATGACCATGTGCACTGTATTAACATTACATGGTATAATAAAGTACTGTGGGCAGTTTGAGTTTAAAACCATTTTTCCAGGCTTCACACTAAGATAGTCACATACATGGTTATACAAGTCAAATGATATGGATCTCTCCATTTTTGCCTAGAAATATCCCCATTTCCATTAATTCGTGCCATGCATTGCCCCCTGTCAAACTGAAGCTGATTTGGCTCGTGAAAATGTCACCCTACCACCACATAGCTTAAACACAGCCAGAACGCCCCAAAACACACGAGGGCAATATATTGTGCTCCAAAATGGGATGGAAAAACAAACCTTGGCGAAGAGACCAGGCCAGAAAGGCTCGATGGTCACTCCGGCAGCCTTGATCAGAGCGTTGAGCTTGTCCTCCTGAAAAAGTAGCCAACAATACAGTCAAGAAAAAGGCACACTACTCTAGTTACTATCACAAAGCAACAGCAGCTCACCGATGTCACAATGTGTGAGACTTATGTTACATTAACATTCTTAATCAGTTTAAGCTATGAACCAATATGATAAAACACTGATTCCTAAGTAAATAAAATTTATTTTGTGTTATGAACATGAGGTGTCAACATCGCTGAACAACCATGACACGCTCCATGCTAACCAGGTAACAATGTAGTAGCGCCGCCTTCAATATTTAGTACGAACAAAGCAAATTGTTCTGAAGTGAATTTTACTAATTCAACGGTTTTAGCGGCTGCAAGAGAACTAAACCTAAACTTTCCAGCTTCGCCATTTGACTAACAGGATTGAGGGTTAAAAATGGCGGCGGGCCGACAGCGGCGCCGAGGCCGCACGTACCGTGACGGTCACTTCATCGTCGTGGAGGATGAGTGCGGAGTAAATACAGGCCAGCTCGGAGACAGATGCCATTTTTCTTTCAGTATGTTAGATTTCTGGACTTGGATGCCTAATAATTACGGTGCTAGTCGCCGGATTCAAAGGCCTTAGCTTCCAAAGAAGAACCGAACACCTTAGGCACGTTCTTGTCCTTCTGACAGCGAGAGCGGAAAGGGAGTGAGAAGAGGCGGGACATGTCTTTATAAACTCACAACGTCACAACGAGGGCGGGGCCAAATTACAGCGTGGGCTGCGTCATTAATTTATGCGGAAACGCGCGAAAAAGCTTTATTACAAAGGATTAACAAATAATTATAGATTTTTATGTAAATTAAAAAAAATAGAGAATTTACAATGTTATTAAGCGTACATACTTACATATATTTAAAGGTAACCAACATTATGACACAATTTCAGTTATTTTTCGCCTAAAGCAAGGTTTTTCAACCGGTGGTCCTCGCCCCTCTGGTGGTTCGCAGCGATATTGCAGGTGGTCCGTGCAATGCAATCCAGTTTCACTACTGACATCCCTTTTGTAATTTCATTTTATTTGTTTTTCCAAACACTTCAAGACGTTATGGGCATCTTTATGAAGTAATGAATCCCCCCATCTCACACAGTGTTTCACCATTCATACTACTCAGTAGTATGAATGGTGGTCCCTGGGACAGAACCAGTTAGACCAAGTAGGTCATACTTAAAATTATGAACCACACTATTGCAGAATTCTTTGAGAATGTATTTATTTAACAGAGCTAAAGAAGCACGGCTCCAGGCTATTCAATCAGTGATGGTCCTTCAGGCCACATTAGTAAGTTTTGCATATAAATATTTTCACCCAGTACCTTTAAACTTCTATCAAGGATTCCAGGTATCCAAGTGTCAGAATTACAGTTACAAACTAAAATATTCCAAATCCTTTAATTACAACCAGGTTTTGTTCGTTATAACAATCACTCCCATCCAATCATGATAACAACCAGGAACCATAACCTCAAAAATAAAAAATGCACTAAAATTGCAGGTTTTAGCTCATAAAAATAAACATTTCATAAAGCAAAGCACAGACTTCACAAATAAATCATTGAGTCCTTTTAAACACTTTAGTGGAATTGAGTACATAAACTCACACACAAATCATTCTCACCCATCATATCTCTGTTTTGTTTTCTACCAGGCAGCAGTTGTCCCATTTCATTTTTTCATTCTCATTTTTACCACAAAGAAACAAAAGAAATTCCATCTTCAGTTCATTTGGCACCAGAGTGATAAGATTTCTTTTCCAAAACACTATTTTAAGAAGGACACAACCAGAGTACCTGCCAAAATACTTTAACAGTCTTTAACTATGCTTGTTAGCAAAAAGAACAGTCAAATGAAATCCTTGATTGAGCTGTGAGCAGAGATGTGTGGGACAGACAGATAAATGACAAATTCTGTTGGCAGAAGAATGTGTGGTAATGATGGATTTCACATTTGTGAGCTAAATTCTGGTCCCTCAAATCAAAGAAACATTGGATTCAACCACAAGGCTTCTCAAGCTGAATTATTTAGCTCACCAACCCATTTAACCGTTTAGAACAGTACAAGGGAATTCTCAAGAAAGGAAGCAGACTGGTCAAAAAAAAGAGTATGCATGAACATATAAGAGGCAGAAGCTAGACATGGAAAATGCAGATGAGAACAAAATCTGTTCACGTGCCAACGTCTCTCTGAGATTGCAGTGTACGGTCATTCCTTGCATGTATCTGTCTCTAGCAGGTATGGACTAGAACGTGTCTAATCTTTGTGGGCCTTCCCTTTTGGTTCCTCATCATATGACACGCCATACTCGTTTACTCTGGTCTTGTCGACTGGATACAGCCTGCAGCATGAATCACACAAGTCTCATTTTAGGCTCATTCAAGGCATGTGCTCTTCAATACATGTACAGAAATAGCAGAAGACAGCAGGAAATAATAAATTACTAAGTTTATTATTATATGCATTATTTCACCACTAGGTGACTAACAGTTTTGTAGCTGACAAAATGAATTGAAATAACATGTTGACAGAATTTTCAAGATCCTTGAGAGGCTACCATAATTGATTATGGTAATAAATAATAACACCTATTCAATTTAACAGTGTCTATGATCAGTAGGTAAAATGATTTTGCATCATGATACGAATCTTATCTTCTGCATTGTGAAATGTTTCGAAAAGTACTGACAGTATAATTTCTAAGTTGTACTAAGAGCATGCGTTCCTCACCATCTCTGATACAGGTAAATGAGGAAAACGGCGTCGTCCCTGAAGCAGGCTAGTCGATGAGAGGTCGGCATGGTGATTATGAAGGCGAAGACGTCGTCAATGAATGTGTTGAATGCCTAGAATCGCACAAATGAGGGAATAAATACTCAGCCTGCTTACAGATTTGCCTTCATTTCATTACATGGTGAATCACTTACTTTATACATGAAGGCCTTCCAGGGTAGATGAGCCACTGATTTTAACTGACAAATTTAAGAAAGAAAGAAATTAGTGACATGCTTAAACTTCATAGGGCTAACCCGTTAAAACAGTTCTGACATTACTAATGGTGCAATCACAGAATATTTTAGAGGGCCCTTCAATTCAAAATACCGTATATCTTCCAATAGTAGCCTGTCTCTTATTGACGCCCGTTTCCAATAAACGCCGGGTTTGAAGAGATGTCGCGACAAATAGACGCCGGTCTCCAATAGTAGCCGGTCTCCTTTAAGCGCCGGTCTGTAGTAAAAGATCACGTGAAAAACTCTGCGCCCTCTTCCTCCTTGTCGGGCTGATGAGCGCTTTTGTGCAAAATTCGGACTGGTGCAGGCCAGTGCTGGTGGCATCATTGGCAAGAACGTTCAGTTGACGTCTACCGTACCTGTTTTTCATGCGTACGTTAATACCGTATACTGCTTTAATAATACCGCACTGTTGTACTTATAATTTTATTAAATCCTGAAATGTTCATCCGGTGTTGTTGCCTACATTTTGTGGCCGTAAATACGGTACCATACCGTATATTACTGCCAAATGAACCCCGTTTACCCATCACCATTCCGTCTCCGAGGCGAATAATAGCCGGTCTCCAACAACCGCCGGTCTCTTTTAAACGCCGGGCCGTCCGAATAATTTTTTGAATAAACGCCGGGGCTACTATTGGAAGATATACGGTATTGCTGTTCCAAAATGGAAAAGTGTTAACTACTTTTCTGTAACATTAAGCATGAGAGCTGACCTTGTAGTTCACAAATAGCTGAGGTAGCATGAAGAGGAATCCAAAAGCATACACTCCTGTCCAGAGAGAAGAGAATCAGACACATAATAATCAGAGGAAATCAAACACATACATGCCCAGACTTGGTTATATAACCATATTTCATATAAAATGCCACTTGACCCTAAGACTGATTGAATAAGTCATGTTACACCTCTGCACTGCACTTTAATAACATTTTCAGGATGGTCCTTTACTTAAATTAACATTACATGGTATATAAAACAATGTGCACATGGCTCCTGCCATTTAACTTCTACTTTGTCTACATTTTTATTGCTTATTTTATCTTTTATTTATTCCCTTATCTGAATGGTTTTTTTTTTTACTTTTAATTAGCACAATCTTGGAGTGGGTTCGATTTACATTCTATAGCTTTTAGCACTTGTATGACAAATCAAAATCTTGAATATTGTACTTAAATTAGTTACAATTTTGGAAAATTCTTTTATGTGAGTGGAATGTGAATATTACATTGAATCCAAAGCCAAAGCGAAAAAAATTTTATGATTCTATGAGTCAAAACTCATAGCATCAAAAGATTATTTTAGAATATGTAAATAGAAGCATGTAACATACCATTGACCAGACTGTTAATCAGCCAGGAGTACCAACTGTGAAAAAAACAAAGAATCCCTAGGTAAATACAAGTAAAAGTTTCAAACAAATTCATTACATTATCAGTGATACTAGCACCACACCTTTTGTACTTCACAAACACAAGTGCATAAATTGCACCACCCACACACAGTGGATACAGCAGGTAAGAGAGGTACTTCATTGCCTGCAAAGAAAAAGAAACATGAACTTACAAAAACATTAATCTAAATACTCTAGATGCGCATCTACTAATAACACCAAAACAAAAGTAAATGTCTTACCAAGCTATCATATTCCTCTGTTTTCTTCTCTGATTCATCAGATTTGCCGAACTGAAAGATGAGGTTTTGATAAGTTTCAAATGACAGATGGTTTATTTCAGCAAGCAAGGTCTGTTGAGCAAGTTTCAGTTTTCTAAAAAACACAAATACTAAATACTTACCAGAAGCATTGGCGTAACGCCCTTCCACATCACATAGATCTTAAAGGCTTTCTTTACTTTCCACACCTAAAAATATAAAATGTTTACAGCTATAAATGTTTTATTATATTGTAAATGTTTAAAACGAAGACAATGATCATCTGCATCTGCACCTATAAGTGTGTTTGTGAACTGGAATGTACCTCAATCAAAGATCCTATTCCTGCAGGGATGAGCACTAGCATGCTGGTCTGTTCATCCAGCAAATACAGGAAAATCACTAAGGTGCTAAAACACCTCCATAGCACTAGAAAAACAAATATCTGAGGTCATCTTTAACATTTAGCAATACACACATTACAAACCCAGACATCTCCTATATACAGGATCCGTCACATATAAATAAGACAAAAGAGAAATTGTGAGGAAAATAATCCTCTTGAAAGTTACCTGCTTTGCTGGACATTCCCACCATACTTTTCTTCTGTTTCCAAAAGCTGATGTCATTTTTAAATGCCAGGAAGTCAAATAACAACTAAAACAAAACATACATATTTATATTTATCTTCCTACACAATAACTTCTGGCTTAAGTTGCGATCTAAATGCACTTACGTGAAAAGCTGCAACAAAGAAGGTCAGAGCCAGGAAGTAAAGATTTGTGTCCACAAATATCCCCTTGATTTCATCTGCATCTTTTTCAGTAAAACCTAGAAGGAAAAAGGGTGCAAATAATTAACCGGAAATGGCTACACAGACCCTTATAGGACTAAATACGATATTACAAGGATATTTTCAATATTTCTTTTACGTAGACATATTTAAAGACCCCTCTTAAAGTTGCCAGATTACAGCTGTAAAAAGGTTCTGAGAGTAAAAACTGTTATATTTTATTACTTCATTACTTGAAATTTGAATTTCTGTAATAAATTTAAAAGTATCAAAAGTATGAGAGATCGAATAATCATTCTTTTTAAGTAATGTGTAAATAAATGAAAGAATATATAAATCTAATGTTTAAATGAAGTTCCACTACTGGTGTTTTAGCAGTTAAATAAAACAATGATATTTAGTTTTTTTAAAATACACCTTCTGTATTTAAAAGTTGTCTACACAATGACCATGAGTTGCACAAACGAATAATACCCCTTTATCTGTACATTATATTGTGCAGCACACAATATCTTCGACATTTATTTTTCAATAAGGTGTCTTTTAAAACCAGTTGCCACATAGCTGTCAAACCACCCATAAATAAAGGCGAAGAACACTGCTTCCTCAACATGAGCCTCTTAACCACGAATCAAATGACATGCAAAGCAGCACGTCCCACTAACCAAACTGCTGCAGTGAGTAGACAGCGTCCTGCATGTGGATCCAGAACCTGAGCTTTCCCAGAGCTATGGTGTCATAGGAGATGGTGAGCGGCAGTTCTGTGGTGCTGCTGTTAATCTCCTGAAAGACACATACGTCGTTAGCGTGAAACAAACATACAAGGAAACAAATTCCACGCTCACTGAAACACCATACCATTAAATCTTTCACTCTGTTGCTCAGCTCATCTATGAACAGAAGGGGCAGGTACACCATTTTCTTTCCTATCTGATACCTACAAGACAAACATAAAAAAAAAAATCAAGCTATATACATTGGGCAATGTTATCTTAAAACGGAAATGAGTCACTGAAAATGAGCAGCTCTGTATGGCCCGAGGTGGCTCACACTCTCATGTATCGGTGCACGTCACCAGGAAGAGCCTCTCGGTCAAACAGGAACTTTTCTCCCACCACATTCAACGTCAAGCGAGACCGCCAGTGGGACACAGGTCGGTCCACCTCACCATCGCCAGGTGCGCTGTGCGGCTTCTGTTGCTAATGGGCAGAGATTATTAGATAGTTAGGACTTGCTATAGGACTTATTAAGGATGTATACCGATATCATTTTTTGGTATGATTCCAATATCTTGAGTGTCTGCCAATTCTGATACCAATTTTGGTGTGCATATTTATTTTTCATTTATCATTTAGTATGAATTCACAAACAGAAGAGCTAACAAGGTTAACTTTCTGTTGTTATTATTACAACACTGATTAAGTTAAGAACAGGAAAATTAGATTCCCGTTTCTTGTACCCCAGCTCCAGCCCCAACTATCCAATCTGACACTTTTACCCAATTTCAGCACAATACTGACAGTGTTTTTTATACTTACAATTTGTGAAGACAAGGCAAACCTAGTGTAAGGCAGTCCTGCTGCATAATATACTTTTTCAATATATCACCTAATTAAATTGTGAGTAAAGAAATGAAGACTCACTGGAGGCTTTTCTTGGCCTGTGATCAGGCTGACCTCAGGGGGTTTGGGCAGCATGTAGGTGGTAAGCTGCGTCACCAAATGCACTTGGCGTGGATCCTGCCAAGGTGACATTCCCGCCTGGTGCACGAACACCATAGCGTACAGAGTTCCATTCTTCCGTGTCTTCTTTGGTAAAGACACATTCACTAACCTTTAGGCAAGCGAAAGACGGGAATGAACGTTCGAGGCGAGCTGCGATTTCCAAGGACTAACTAAACAATCAACAGGTTTTACCTTTCAAATCTGGTGTGCACATCAAAATTCTCCTCTCTGTGAATGAGACTGTGTCCGCCATCAGCATTGGGCCTCAGCGCCGTGTAGACACTCAGCTGTAGGAAAAACAAAAAAGCAGCTCAAAATAGTTCAGGTGACATTTGGGTAACAGGGTATGAAAAAGCTGATTTGAGTGAAGAGAAATTAGTAGAAAGTGCACAAAACTGCCCATTTGTGGAAAGGTGCATTAAAGGGTGATGAAACCCCTGAGTTTAGTAAAAAGCCATGAGCTCTCATTTTTTCTTAAAAAGGGCATTAAATATGCATGAAAACCCTGAATTTGAGTAAAAGGGGCATGAAACCTGAGTAAAGCTTTACTTTGCAAATAAAGTGCATCTGTTACAAAGTGGGCGGACCAAGATAAAATAACCAAGGACGTGCTCCAAAATAGGATGACATCTAAACCAAAAACACCAATCTCACACCCTGTGACATTTTTGCAAATAAAGTGCATCTGTTACGAAGTGGGCGGACCGGGATAAAATAACCAAGGACGTGCTCCAAAATAGGATGACATCTAAACCAAAATCTCACACCCTGTGACATTTGCCAAAAGTCGACTGGATGAAGAAATGAGTTGAAAAGACTCATTTCAAACCCGTTTTTTGCCTCTAATGTGCAAGTAACACACTATCACGGTTTCCAATTACAGGAAACTGCATTTCAAAAATTGTCTGTAAGGGTTTCACACATTTAAGCCTAATTAGAGGGTTCATACAGCCTCACCAATGTCATTACAGAACATATGCATTAACGTATAATGAATCATCATTTGGCTTTAGGCAGACCTGCAAGCGAGGATTCTCGGCCAGATAAGGACTGATGCAGCTGTCACTTCTGGGGTTGTCACACGGTTTGGTGTAAACGATGCCGTACATCACCCAGCATGTGTGGAGCACGTAGACGACGAAGACCCCCACGATAAGGGTGGTGAGGGAAGTCTTCTGAAACATGCTGACTCAGCTTTATATGGGGATTCTTCTCAATAAAGAGGACCATGTGTCAACGCGGATCAGCGGCGCCTCACCACCCGGTTCACCGAACTCGCGTTACACGCGCAACACGGAGAGAGACGGCGCGTGTTCACCGACATGACGCCGCTCGGGAAGCAAGCATCTGGCGGGAGCGAAGCCGTCGTACCGACTGTCAGAATGAAGAAGCCGCCGTCGAAGGCCCTCAGTACGCTTCCAGATACCGGTGACGAGACAGCGACGGTAGGAATCAAACGGAGCTCGAGTGTGTCGTATCAGCTCTTAGGGCAGGCTACGAGATTTCAACATAAGTGGAGAATTCAGTTCCGTGTACCATTTCCTGCTATGGGGTTGCCAGGTGTGCCTTCTTTTACTCAAACCTTGTCATTTCGAGATATATTTTCCCCACCGAGCAGTCATCTATTTTGTTACGTGTCATTTTGCACATGTTGAGTGATATCTCCAGAGAAATCACGTCATCCATTCAAATGTTAGATGACACGTTATCAACATTTGTTCATTTCTCGAGGATCTGGCAACCAGCGAGGAGCCGCGCACCAGAAGGTAGTGCTTCCGGATTTGAACGGAAGCAGTTGCCTGTTTCAGTGGCGTTTTACGGACCTCTGTCGTTTGCGCTACAATTTTTTCGGACATCGGTGGAGGATTTTTGGTCTAAAATCCACCGCCACAATGAAACTCGTTCGGTAAGTTGGTAAAAGAATGTCCTCTCCAGGGCGTGTGGTGATTAAACGCAAGAAATCGACATCCGGGGCGACGGATGGCGTTAGATTTTAAATTAGCGGCTAAGATGCTAACGAGCTAGCAGATGGGAGGCGGGAAGTTGTGAATGAATTAAAACATTGATTATACACTATCTATATGGAAATTATCACCAATAAATGTTTTTAAAAATATCTGTGGGGTGACATGGAAAAAAAGCAAGTAATTTTAATAAAGTTGGCACGGCTTTTATAGAACTTGCGTTGGTCATTTATGCGTAAATACAAACAATAACTTGTCTCAGTGTGCGTATTATGATCTAATTATGATAAATTGTGCATTTGGGCACACCATGTTTGTGTTTATACAGAGCACTTTGGAATGTGTCTTGTCTAGTTGCTTATTGTCTTTGTGTTCATGTCGGGGCTGCAGATTGTGTTCAGTCGACTGAAATATAAATGTATTTACCATTTGTAAGACTAAAATTGTTCTTTTAATTATCCAGCTTTTTGATGAAATTGAGCCATGAAACGGTTACCATTGAGCTGAAAAATGGAACCCAGGTCCATGGCACCATCACAGGTAAGATAAGGTCTTATGTTCTTGTGTCCTAAGAGACATGAGTTTTTTTGCATGAATTTAAAGAGTGCATTCTACGTCAGTATTTGCATAATAATTGAATATTCTTCTTGTCTTGTTTCTTGGGAATCAGGTGTGGACGTCAGTATGAACACTCACCTGAAAGCTGTGAAGATGACCCTGAAAAACAGAGAGCCCACCCAGCTGGAGTCTTTGAGCATCCGTGGGAACAACATCCGCTACTTCATTCTGCCGGACAGTCTTCCTCTAGACACCTTGCTGGTGGACATCGAGCCCAAAATCAAGTCGAAGAAGAGGGAGGCGGGTAAGTACTCTTGTGCCTTCCAAATAGGAGCCATGCAAAATGCTGCTGCCTCTGTGTGTGTCACACTGGATCCATATACGTATCATCAGAAATGTAATTACATGTTAGACATGGATATATAAAATAAAGTAGCGGGTATAAATGTAAATGCATCTGATGCTGTACCCTCTTTTTCAACATTATCACTCAGGGTCTTTGAAAGATGCTCTGCACTGTTTTTATTCATTTTAATTTCGTGCCGATACTGCATGTCATGGAAATATGTAATTACGCTCATCTTAACATTGTGGGCCATTACATAGAGGATAGTTTTAGTAAATGTATCAACAAGATGAGCAAGTGTGCATAAAGATTAATCATGGCAGGGCAAAAGGGTTCATGCTATCCAGTAGTGCTCAGCTGACATGGACTTGCCTGCTTCTTTGACTTCAATAACAAAAACTTTGTTTTGCAGTGGCTGGCCGTGGACGGGGAAGAGGAAGGGGACGTGGCAGAGGAAGGGGACGTGGAAGAGGTGGACCCAGGAGATGAATGCTTAGGCGGTGCTGGCTTTTTTCTGTTTGTACAGGATTTTTTGGAAATATTGTTTTTTTTCTCCTTTATTTTGTACATTAAAGTCTTCTCTTTGAAAACAACTTTTGTCTGAGTTTCATCAATGCGTCATTTACTGTTGCAAAAACCTTTGAGAGGAATGTGACGTGCCTTGTTGAGATTCTGTAGGAAAAAATGCATAAGTTGAGCAGTCAAAAATAAATATACAGTGCTTAAGATTAGTTACACAGAGTGGAAATTTTGGTGGTCCAAAACCAGTAATTATTTTGTTCACCACATCTAAAATATAGTGAGTGATTATTTGTCATCATTAACACACCACAGCACATTGTGCACCACAATGAAATGTGACATGCATTTGACCCATCTGTGAAGGAGCAGTGGGCAGCTTTAGGCAGGTCTTGGGGATGGACAGTATATTGCTCATGAGTACCTCAGTGTTACCTTTACTGGTCAGGGATTTGAACTGGTGACCCTCCAATCATGAGAAGTGTTTACTGTGTCATTGGTAATATGTGTGGGGTCATGTGGAAATAAGTCGAAGTTATTTAAAATTAAATTAAATTAAATGAATATATATATATGTGTGTGTGTGTATATATATATATGTATGTATATATCTATATCTATCTCTCTCTCGCTCTCTATATGTGTATGTGTATATATATATATATACACACATAAAAGAGTCTGATGTATAGCTGCTTTTTTGGTTATAGACTTTTCCAAAACTAGTTCAAGAACTGTTGTCAAGATAGGTGGCAGCAAAACCCCAGCCAACTATCACCAAGTAGAGGCCGACTTTTATTTTGACGAGCGGCCACTTCAACAGCAAAATGAACGCCAGCCTTCGTCAAACAACGGAACGGAAATAATTAATATTTACCTAACAGATTGCAGTAACGCTTTGTGCGGTGTCACTATGACTCTGGCATTGTTGTCACAAATACAAAGAAACTCGTCATCCTAATTCCTGTATTCGTCCTTTTCAAATAGGTTTTTCTATTTTTATCCTATTTATAATATCCGAACAAACACCAGCGATGTCAAACGCGGGCTACTTCATGTACTTTGCTTTCGGGAGCAACCTGCTGAAAGAGAGACTGCAGCTGAAAAACCCATCAGCGCTTTTTTATTGCATCGGTCGCCTTAAGGTAATGAGAATTTGTTACACGCAATTTGAACATACCGTGATCGCTTTTTATATTGCCAGTTCCAAGTCCCTAAGGTCTGAGAAGACAGTGGCAAAGGGGAAAGGGACAACCTCTCTGAAAAATAGAATGAAACCTGGAAAGAAAAAAGACTAACTAAACAGGCCACCCTCAGTCTGGGTGAATTTGAAGTGTGTTTAATAAGATGTTCAGTTAAAGCTCAAGAGGTCGCTGCAACTTCCACGTGACAAGGCATATTATTAGGGATCCAAGCATAAAGTGCTGTGGAAGCCACTTGTAGTAGTTCAGTTTTTTCTTTATTATTAAAGAATATATATATTTTTATATATATTTTTTCCCTACAAAACGGATTGTGCATCTTAAACCGTAAATCGCAGAAAGCTGAAATTTGGAGAGTAAGTAAGAACGGTGTGCATAGCATAGTGATCGGCCTATAATAAACGCTATAGCGAAGGCAAACACGTTTTGACCTCTTAACTCTCGAACTGTGTGGCCTAGAGTGAAAATTCCTGCTTTAGCTGATTCTCTCACTTGGATCAAACAACTTTCTAACTGGGACTATGGATTTCATATTTTGGACTGCATCGGCCCAGTTACCATCAATGGCGCCAGTTGAACAATAGGGGGCGCTATAAATGCTAAACGCATATATCTCAAGAATCTTAAGTACGATTCTGCAGAAATTTGGTATAAACAATCAAAACTAAGAAATGGAAGAGGGAAATATACAATGTTGCCATTTCAACAATATGGGGCACTAATTATACAATGCCGCTATTTGAACAATAGAGAGTGCTAAAATCCGACATAAATTTAAATCCTGCCAACATATAAAATCCACACTGTCTGGACATTCTAACAGTAAATGGTCCCCGAACTTCAGAGCAGTTATATTTTTTGTTGTTGAATTGTTAACTCCAATGTGTTTCCTCAGGGTTTTGTCCTTAGGTTCGGCCTGTGGGGTGATTATGTGGACTGCAGGTGGAATGGCGGGGTGGCCACGGTTGAGGAAAGTCCCGATGAGGAGGTCTGGGGCGTGGTGTGGAAAATGGGGAGCGAGAACCTTGCAAGTTTAGATAAGTATGTAATACAGCAAGATTATAGATTAGCCAAAGTACCTGAATTAGGGTTGGACTAACTGACATGTAATTATTTATCGTTTGTATTTGTTTAGTTTGTATAACAAGTGTCTAATTAAAAACTAACTGAAATTTTTTTCTCATAAATTAAAATGAGCTTTTTAAAGACATTTCAGAAACTTTACAGAAAGCAATGTCAATTAAAAAAGTACTAATGAAAGAAAGACAAAATAAGATACAGAAAAAATGTAAGTTGTAATATTTTTTATTATAATTTATATTATAAAATATATAAAACTGCACAACAGATTTAATAAATGTGTACAAAATTTGAAATTGTACAAATGTATTTAGCCTGTTTTGCAATAACTGTGTATCTATTTTAAAGAACTGACATGCATTATTCATTTGTAAAAACACTTACAATTTCTGTTTTCATGAACACAAACTGCTCCTTCAGGCAGGAGGAGGTGGATAAGGGCGTCTACAGCCCCCTGGAGGTGGAAGTGGAGACGGAAACCAGAAATATACAAGATGAACCAGCGACCATATGCCTCCCTTCCCCACACAATACAAAGAGGTATATTTCTCTTTTCATTTTTATATTTGATGTTTAGCCATCACATGCAACACCCCATAATTGTTGCCAGTGCAATCATTATGAAGGTTTTGTATGCTAAAGAAGTGCAACTGTTCTGCAAAAATTAACTATTCTATTAATGATTACTTAGGGCCAAGTGGTAAAGTGCAAGCTGTGAGGCGGTTAGAGTTGGTAGCCTTCATCGATTCCAACGCTCTAGCTTAGAAAGAGCTGGCTAATGTTTCAGCACTTGGTCGCTCATATTAAGCCTTCCTGAAAAGCATTTTAAAGCTTTTGAGGAAAAAACAGAAAAATACATCAATTTTATAATAATTATGATTGGTGGTGTATCAATCACCTTGTTCTTCTTCATTTCTTCCCTGCTTGTTGTAGAAAGCCCGTACATGACTTAAATTGTGTAGCTCATTGAGGAGAAGTTGAGGAATAGTTTGTTGAGCTCAACTATATCAATGGGGAATTTGTCACGGCCACCCGAACCACTTTATTTCTACTTTTTGACTTAATTTTCTCCGGTTTGCCTTTTACACCAGTTTTGGTACTTTTTCCACAATTTTTCAGCTAGTTTATTTCTCCTTACCCTTTTATGCCACTTTATCATTATTTTTCAGCACACAGCAATCCCACAATTCTTTAGGGCATTGTGTGTCCAGTTATAATTTATTATAGATTGTAATTCATAATCAATGAATATTTTCATTATCATTATAACTGTATGGTGTTCCTCTTGCTGTCTGTTTCTAGGTTGTATGTCTAGGGGCACAACAGAATGGATTGCCTCAGAAATACATAGCAAAGCTACAGGCAGTGGAGACAAAACAACTGCTAATTGACCTTCTTATATTAGGACGCATATTAAAAGACCTGAAGAAATGACTAATACTAATTGTTTATGGAAATAAATTAAATAAATAAGGTACCTTGTATGCTCACAAATTTCCTTTGCTGGTTTCTGGATCGAAATGTGAATAAAACATTGTGGAATTATGGATTAATCAAATAGTCCAATATCTTGGGGTTTGATCCACATGGTAGCACAAATAATCATTTTTACACTATACAGTAGTACTATAAAAATGCTGAAAGAATTTACACAGGCCAATTATAGTCTTGAGCTACATTTTTATTATAAATGTAAAGTAAATTTCCATATACATTTGTAGTATTATTAAAGCCAAATAGTAACATCTCAAATATTCATCTTTACAGAAAATACAGTACAATTTTATAGTTAAAGTGAAAATTTGAGTAATTTTTCTGTGAAAAGTCTACAGTACACACCTTTCAAAATGCTATGCCCTTCTTACATGTGCAATCAAACTGTTACTAGTCATAATGTACATCTGATTTTAGCGTTATGCCATCTTTCAATTTTTGCTTCACATTGATCTATGCAAACAACAAAAAAATTGCACGTGAAAGATTTCATATGTGACTATTTGTGATAAACGTTAGCAGCACATTTTAACAGAACGGCACTTGTTTCATTTAGCACTTTCTTAAGAGATTTTTCTACTGTAAAAGAAAGATAATGACACTGGACCGTTTTTTAAATGAAGAAGAGAGAAGAACAATCAGCATTACTGTATATACCATATTTAATCCAGCCCATATTCTAATGCTGACAACTGAAATGCCCTCTTTCTCTGTAATCTGACAGGAACAAATCAGTCCAGCACAGAAAGAATTCAACCACCCTAATGCCAGGACGGTTTGACATGGTGGTAGTAGGCGCAGGGGTGTGTTAAGGTTCCTTAGTGCAATTAAATGGAGAATGTAACAGCATGACAAATTATACAGGCGGAGTCCCTGAGTCTTTAAAGCTTAATAGTCTTTGGCACAGCTGTGAAGTGAGGCATGCCCGGCCTTGGCCGTTAAACCTAAGCCTTGTAAATTGATGAACTCAATCAGAACTTCTGTACAGTCCACCCTGTATTTGCTTAGCCATTCCCTTGGTGGTAGACCTAAGGAACCTACAGGTAAAAGGGATTCATTTTAGGTAGGACAGACTCAGGAAAAACTAAGATAAGCACGTTGGTTTCCGGCTGATCAGGACCCAAGACTAATCTGACAATGGCAATGGGGGGCCACGAGATGGGAAGAGTCACTGAAAGAACGGTGATGTGGATATAATGGATTTTAATAGTTTTCTAGTAGATTGTTATCGCGTAATGGTCTTTAGTGGTGGTCAGGGCTGTGCAAAATTCAGAATTTTAGAATTGATCTCCATTCAATTCACGAATTCCAATTCAAACTCATGAACTGATCTCCATTAAGTTCACGAATTGCAATTGAATTGGCTCCGCCCCACAGGATGTTGAATTGGAATTTGGATTACAATGACAGGAAGTGGAATTTAATTCATTGTAATTCAAAGACATTCCACTCAGTTATACAACTACAAGAAATTATTTCAAGAAAACTGTATTTTAACATTTATTCTGCTTCAGTATACATTTAATTCTGAAAATGTTTCCCAGTTGCCCCAGACATAGAATAATGAGAACTGTTTTTGTTACAATCTTAGTACTTAAACATATCACAAAAAGTAAGGAAGTCAAAAGATGCAATCACCTTTTATTCCAGCACATTACTCATTGGGCAAACACATCTAATTGTCAAAAGATTCTCAAATGTCTTATCACCTAGACTGTACCGGTCTGGTCTGGATATTTTTCCTGCTACCACAGCCACAGACTGGAGTACTGCAATGCTTGCATATGGCTCTGTGGTTTCCTTGAGGGAGTTGCTTCACCAAAATGAACAATCACAGATCACTTTTTAGGCCCACTGTTATTTGCCATGTTGTTGCAGTTATTTTGCAACAAAGGCTAAATCTTAGTTCCTGCCATCTTAATTTTCCAATACTGGAAACAAAGAAGTCCCGCAATGACCATCAAATGTAACAGCAAAGAAAAAATTCAGGAAAATTCAAATTCAGGAAATAATTTTGAAGACTTTAGTTAAAACAAAGCATTCTAAATGAAGGTTTTTAATTTCAAAGTCTACATAAAATGATCATTACATAGATCAAACTGAATCGTTTTATGAACGTCACTTTTGTGTCAATAAATTATACAAGCAGTTCACACTGCACATTGTTTGTGTAGAATGTTTAATGCACACATTAATAATATTTTTATAATAATATTCACAATAATATTTATTGTGAAATTTCACCTAAATATCTTGCATGAATTTTGAATTTTAATTCAAGTTCTCTTTTAATTCAAACTCAAATTGTAATTTGCCTCCTGTTTGCTAACACTCAATTCATACAGTTGAACTCAAATTCAAGAATTAATTTGGAATTCACGAGTCATTCTCAATTCAGTTCTGAATTTTGCACAGCCCATGTGGTGGCACAATGGGCCTTAATTGTGGTCTTCTAGATGGTGATCGAATGAATTGTGATCAAGGCCTAATGGGCTTCAGTGGTGGCCTACTACATTGTAATAGTGTTCTTAATAATTTAGATGGTGTCTAATTCCTTCACTGGTGGTCTTCTGATTGTAATGATGACCTAAAGAATTGTGAAGTTGATTCAATGGACTTCAACTGAGGTAGTGATAGTAATGCTGGATCTACTGACTTGTGATCCGATCTAATGATCTGATCTAACTTGTCAAGGTGGTCATAAGAAATGTGATGATGAATTTCAAGTGTGGTATTCTAGATGGTCACTGTGGTCTCATGCTCTATAGTGATCTAATGGTCTTCAATCATGTTCTTATGAATTGTCTTCTGTGGTGCTCTTTTATAGATTGCAATGGGAATCTCATGATCTGTAATGGTGGTCTAATTACTTGTACTGGTGGTCTAACCCTCTGTAATGGTCGTGTGCAACATAAAATGTGCAAGGTATGAGATGGACTGGTGGAAGCCAGAACTATATACTAAAAAGGTGGGACTAAGGGCGAAGCTGGTTCTAGTAAAAAACATGGCAGGTAAATTAAAGAAAAACAGCAGGAGTCGTGTAAAGTGTAAAGTACCTGCGCTGTTTAATCATTTGGATGCTCAGGGCAGGACCGGTTCACCTCAAACCACTCATCAATACACCTGCAACAAAGGTAAAGCAGGATTAGTAACCCGAGCTGTGTGGCTGTGTGTGTGTGAGAGGAATGTACTGTGTGTATTGTGGATGTGTTTGTTCTGTCCTTACTGTTTGTGGTAAATGCAGAGACAAGGCAGTCTGGCAATGGTGTCCCCCTGCTGCAGCTCATCCAGGCATATTATGCACTCTCCAGAGTCTTTCGACAAAACATCCTCTGAAGTCAAAAATGAAGAGAAATTTGGGGTTGAATTTTTGGAGTCCACTAAAAATAATCAAAACTGCCCAACAAGGAGGAAAAAATAAAAACACTTTTGGCACCTTTGTAATTGGTGTTATGGGAGCGGCAGGTAGGACAAATTTGCATGTATTGAACACAGTGACCAACACTGTGGCCCTGAACAAGCCCTTGAAATGTACATCATTCTGTATATTTGTCTGATAAAAAATCCATCTTTCTGACCGACCCTGCTCTCCCTTTCCATCCTGTCACAAGGATGACCGTACAAAACCCAGATTCAGATGAGGTGCTAAGGTAAAACCACACACTTCTGAAATAGTATTCAGAAACTACGTAGGGAAAGGTGGGTGTATAAATAGGTAATCTCGGAAAGTGTTCAAAACAGAGCTTATTGGCTGCTCAACCCTGGTGCCTGCAAAGTCATCGGGCACCGGCTCACAATACAAGCAGCACTACCCACATAAACCCTTATTTAACCCTGCCGCACAGGTCAGCCTCCTCATTCGCCTCTGCTACAGTGCAAACAAATCCAACTTCCACCTAATCCACTTCTTCATATGACATCTCCCCAGAATTTTGTCATCTCAGGCCAAATGGTACTTCTGCACATATGAATTTATAATTAACAGGGCAACTGTTGAAGAGACTGTGTTGCTGTTGATCAAAAATTAAAAGAAAGGATACAAGAGGTGAAACTGAAAAAGTTAAACAGGAAATAAAGTCAGCACTTTGAAATGATTTCCCAAAAATGGCAACGTAGCAGCACTTAAGAAAAAGGAAACAGGAGAAATAAAGTAAAAAAGGAGGAATAAAGTCAGGACGATGGTCAGTGAAATTTTCCTGTTAAAGAGAAAAATCTGGATCAAGACTTTAGATCTCATTTATAAGAAATAAGGGGGAAAAGGGGAAGGAGGATGAATAGTAATCCAACTTTTCCTCAGTGTGCTGAACTTTTTAAGTCATTTACTGTGTCTCTACGACAAAAACGGTGGAAAGCGTTAAGTGCCAAAAAGTGGGAAAAAGAAGAAATAATGAAAAATAATCTCAAAATTTCACCTTTCTTTAAAATGGTTTACAGAAGCATGAAAACTGGGGTTTACTTTTGTGATTAACGTCAGCTGATGGCCAGATAAAAAATATTTTTGTAATCTCTACATACGTCCATGTAAAAAGCATTAAAATAAGCAGCATGAATCTTAAAATCTGTTGCTTTTTTCAGTCAGGCCTGGTCAAGGCTACTCCATCATAAATCTCTGTTTTAATCACATTATGCCACTTCTACAAATGATTTGTGGACTTTACTCATAAGGTTTATAGGAAACTACTGGTAGGATTCAACCCTACAAATCTGTGTACAGCAACAAAAGCAGTTGGAGCATTTCCATACAAACAAACCGTGCAGAGACTAAATTTGTGAAGTGTTTCAAACACACTGCTGCTTTTCTTGCCTAACAGGCTCTAATCTGAGAAGCAGAATGAAGAGGGACACAAGAGGTGCAGAGTCAGGGGTTATGTTAATGATTACCAACCAGGCAAGGTGGAAGGGCAACCGAGGAACATTTACAAGTGTCCGTCCATCTAAACATAACACACAACACTCTAAAAAACTCCATACAATCACACCACACCAGGGCTAACAATGTGACTTTAAATCAATATCATGATTAATTGAACAATTTTGCTTCAATCACAATTAATGAACGTTCATTTGTTTTGTTTTTTGTTTGTTTGCTTGTTTTGTCCTCATAGTATATACTGACAAGGTTTGAACTGTAAATAAGCTCATCTATCAAAAGTTGACATTTTTTTCTAATGAAACAGTGTATATCTTGCTAATTTAAAAATAAGTAAAAGGAAACACACAGATGTAGTGAGAGACTGGATAAAGTAGTCAATAAACTGTTCTTAAAACCAAGGAAAATTATTTCACTATTATAGGTCAGCCTTGTCTCTGCAAGGCACAAAACAAGGTGGAGGTCCACTTACCTGAAGCCACGTATTTTGAAATAATCGACAATTGAATCCAGCTGAAAAATAAAACACAGAAATCAGCTGAAAAGCTTAAAAGAGGTTTTCTGTTGACTAAAAATCAATTATATATATATATATATATATATATATATATATATATATATAGCATATATATATCAACCTGAAAGGTTTGAAAACACAGCTAAAGAGAAGAAATAATAGAAATAGCTTTTTTTTGGTTAAAGCATATTGCTAAAAAGTTATTTGTGCTAACTATCCACAGAAACATATAATTACTGTATGTATGGAAAGTAATCATGTTAAAATAAAACACAGACACTGTTTTCATAATGTTTTCTATAAAATTAGGAAATTAAGTTATTTAGATGGTAAAATAGTTTTGAATATAGCTGTTGGTTGCAAATAGTGGTTTGGTAGTTTTTAATACTTGCATTTTACATATATTCGCATTACTCACTTTTTAAAGAAAAAATGGCTAATCTGGTCATCATCAAATATCAAGGAACGTGAAATGGTACATCCCTTAAAGTGACCTTTATGGATGACCAACTAAAGCCTGGTGCCATGCAGTACCTTTCTCAAAAATAATTAATCTAAACAGACAAATAAATAAATAAATAAATAATTCAGTTCGCCAATAGTTACTAGAAGCCTGATCCTGAAAAGAGAACCAAAAGAAAGCTACTGAAGGTGAATGACCTCAAGCCAAACAGGCAGCCTGTGTGTGTGTGTGTTTAGTTGCACTCATTTGTGTTTGTGTTTCTCTTTGAAAAATAATCTGGACGGAGGGAGCCCTCAGACACAGGTTCCTGGTTATGGCTTGCCAGGACTTACAGGCAAAGCTGGCACTGGGCAAACGGCACTGGGCTAACTCCAAAGTGCTGGAGGACTGAGCATGCTTTTAGAAAGGCCTCTGAGGCAGCAACAGACCTCTGCTAAAGTCTCCAACAACACATTTTAAAGAGAAAGCATCCCAACACGGGCATGGAACATGTCTACATTCCAAGATGCAAGAAGGAAAGCATGGCCTAGATGATAAGCAGCAGATAATGAGAGATGGGAGTGTGTTTTGGTCTTCTGGAATTGTATACCAAATCTTCAGTTAGTACCACAACGGTTAAGGAGTTGGCTCTTTGTGATCAGAAGATTGGCGGCTCAAGTCCCGGACAATTAAAGGTACTACTGATGTACTACTGATGCACTGTTCCCAGCACATTGCATGTCAGCTACCCACTGCTCCTTCACGGATGGGTCAAATGCAGAGGTCACATTTCGCTGTGCTGTGATACCCTGAAGGCATCGAACACAACTTAACAGAGAGTTATAAGTAAACTAGCTTTAGGTGGATTCCAAATAGCAATAAGCTTGTTGGATCACAGCATACCTTTCATTTTAAACCAGACAATAAAAGGTAATAAAGCAATACGTCGATAGGTTTCAGGAAAGCGATTTTTCTGATAACAGAGTTCAATAAAAAAATATTAAAGCTTGATAAAGTAAAATGGACAGGTCCATCTTATAACGCAAATAGGGATAACACTGGAACAACAGCCAGCCAAGACTGCAGGTTGCAATTTCGACCCACCCTAATGAAGAAGTTGACATTACACTGTGAAAATTCCCAACATAATTTAAGATAGAAAGAATAATGGCGTGCAAAGACAAAAGCATTACTGATTTCTGTGATCCTCTGAAAAATTATCCTATATAAGTGAGTGATTCATTGTCATTATGAACACAGCACAGCACACACTGCTGAACGAAAAGTGGCCTCTGCATTTGATGCATTTCAAGAAAGGGGCATAATATGGGCAGAGTCTGGGAGCAGTGGTTGGGGGTGAAAAGTCTGGCTTCCGAAAGTGAAATTCCTGTTAGGTTTTCCTCTGATCCATTTCTTTTTCAAAAGGGAACCAGCCCAAAATACTATGTGAAGTGACAACAAATTAATGAAGCTAAGTCAGGCCTTTTTCATTTACAGCATTTAGCAGACGCTCTCTTCCAGGGCGATTTTCCCTTTTTTCAGTGCAACTGGGGGTTAAGGGTCTTGCTCAGGGACCCAGTGGTAGTAGTGCCAGAGGTGGGACTCAAACCTGCGACCTCTTGGTCCAGAGATGAGGGTCCTAACCACTAGACCACCACCACCCTTACAGGATTGTGCTACTATAACATTTTGCCAGTTGTTAGCACTCTATAGTGGGAGTTTCTGACCAGCTGCACCTTTTAACTGAAAAGGGTTAAGATTAAACCCCAGGAACTTTTTTACTTTCTGAAGCTGGATTTTCCAACTCTTAAAACAAAACTTTACTAAAAGATGGTTTGATAGCATTTGAGGTACATAATGGCATAATGTGCAATGTAGCAAGTAAATAATGTATTAATATAAAATGGGGCAGTTAATGGCTAATATTTACAGTAATTAGGGACTATATGCTTGTGTAATTATTTAGTAGGTGAGTGATTTTTTCATCGTGAACACACCACAGCAGAGCACACAGTGCACCACAACGAATTGTGACCTCTGCATTTGACCCATCCGTGAAATAGCAGTGGGCAGCTAACAAGGGCAGCGCTCCGGGGAGAAGTGCTTGGGGACGGTACCTTGCTCATGAGTACCTCAGTGGTAACTTATTAGGATGTGACATCAGAGTTCCGAAATAAGGCCCATAAACTTGGACCACTGACTAAAAAAATTCACGGAAGCATCAACACCTGAGCGCTATCGCCGCCGCCTCGCGCTGACCATGGATTAACGCAGGGCAGAGTAAAAACCAGGTCAGCTCTGGCGAACGGAAAGTCCAGCTTGCTGTGACATGCACCCAGATTAACTCCTGAAGGCCGACTACACGGCCAATGCAACAAGTGCAGGCGCCACGTCAAGTCCACCGCTGGGAATTTACGCACATACCTTTAATACTGGGTCAATATGGAAAGCCTCAGATAATGTTCACAGTTGAGCACCCCAGTTTGGCCCATTCTCTCTCTATCAATTGCGTATTGTCAAATTATTTCCTGCTATTAGGTTGTGAGGGCGTGCTGCCCAAAAATAATCCTGCCGAGAGGAGATGGACAAAGGAATGTAGTCACGTGGTCATGTCCATGAGTTCATCTAAGCCTAATTTTGGGTACAACAGTGAAATGGCCATTATTGCACACAAGTTGCTAAGTTACAACCATCAAAAATGATGTCACATTTAACATTGGAGCATGACTGAACCCAGTGGAGGGGCACAAAAGTGCATTTTTAAAAGGCATTAAAATCATATTACATCATACTACTGATGAATAAAGGTGTAAATCCTGCATACAATACATATAAATCACTCTACAATTTTATCATAATTCAGTAGACAACAATTTGATGTCATTAGATATCAAAAAGTCATTTGACACTTTAATTTCTGAGCTAGCCAATCAATAGTGCTTAATAACAGTTGCGACAAATCCAACAGGCAAATCTAAAGCATTTGATTTGAGAACGCATAATAGGTGTGATGTTATTTTGAATCAATGTCATGATTATTGATCACTGAATTGATGTATCAATGTAAACTGATGTATTGTTACATTCTATGCGAGGTCTACACATAATTGTTAACAAAAATTGGTTTGGAATATTGGTTGGGTATTATCCAATTTCTTCGTCAAACTCTGTTGCTAGAAGTATGAATTAATTCTTAGTTCCGCATTAGACCATGTGGCTCTCTTTCTGGCTGGTTGAACATTCGAGTCTAAATCCCTGTGCGTCTCAACTTCAGGGCAGACCTGAGTATAGAGGCCTGAGCCGCCACTGCAGTTATGCAACAGACCATAAGCAAACCACAACAGCTGCTCCTAGAGGGCCAAGGTCAGCACATGACAACATATGTGTGAGTGTGTCCACACTGCACAAAACACACACACACAAACACACACACACACATACAAACACACAAACACACTTACTAATCCGGACACCTTCCCACAAACACTACACCCAACCGGGAGTTATTGCACTTTCTTTCAAACACATCTTATGAACTTTGCCCGTGACAGCCCAACTTTAATCTGAGTCAGAAGTATAAAAATGCCCCAAACAAACTCTCTGTGCCCAGTGTCTGCTGATAATATCTGTGGTATGCAATAAACATTTTAGGTAACATACAAAAATATATCAAAAACATTTCAAATAGAGAACTAAGAAGAAACAAACTTTTATGGACATAAAATTACGTAATGTTATGTATAGTTAAAAAAATTATGGTTAAAATAAACTTTCAGCTAGATCACTATGAACAAAAACTTTACATGCACTTTGTTGGGCAAAAATGCATTTAACCCATAATGTATTTAATGATATGGTTTTAGGACCACTCACACACAAAATCCAGCACTACACACCTGGCTATTTGTAATTTTGTTATATATATATATATATATATATATATAGATATATGTGTGTGTGTGTGTGTGTGTGTATATATGTATGAAAAAATTCTGTAAACAAAGAATGCTTTCAAAAATGGAAGTGTTAATTATTTATTTTCATCAATCAACAAAATGCAGTGAATGAACAAAAGAGAAATCTAAATCAAATCAATATTTGGTGTATCTGAATTTTGTCAAAACAGCATCAATTCTTCTAGGTACACTTGCACACAGTTTTTGAAGGAACTTGGCTGGTAGGTTGTTCCAAAAATCTTGGAGAACTAACCACAGATCTATAATCCTATAATCCTACAAAATAATATAATGACTACAAAATAATATAATGACTATAATCCTACAAAATCCCTGACTTTGTGCAAGTGTACCTATAAGAATTGATACTGGTTTGAAGGCAGAAGGTAGAAGGTAGTTGTTCGCTCACTTTGCATTTTGTAAATTGATAAAAATAAACAATCATTATTTATATTTCTGAAAGCATTCTTTGTTCACAGCATTTTTTTCACAACTGCCAAAAACTTTTGCACAGTACTGTGTATATATATATATATATATATATATATATATATATATATATATATACACATATATATATATATATATTAAGCGTTAACACATATATATATATATACACAATATATATATATATATAATATATATATATATATATATATATATATATATATATATATATATATATATATATGTATATATACACATACACAATAACACACACACACACACATATATATGTTAAAATAAAAAAAAATAAAAAAAGATAGATGTTCCAGTTACCCAGCTTCCTCTACCATTATCAACATCGAAATAACAGGGCCACATGCAACATGTAACCCAGGAAATGATTAAAAATAATTATCCAAAATCCCTGCTCATTAGAGGAATACCCAAACAACACAGTTGTTACTCTTTTAATACAAATAAAGTCCAAATAAATAAATGACACTCAATAAGACGTGTACTGTTACACCTCTGCTTCTCAGGAATCATCATTAACCTACAAACACTGCTGTGGACTGATAAAAACACACCCTCCATCACCACAGTCGCTCACCTGTTTCAGACAAAGTGGGTCAGTCGAGGCTCCTGATAAAAAATAGCTGATAATCGAATCGCTCCAGACTCTGAGAACGGAACAACAAATCAATCAACAAAGCCATCAAGCGAGGCGCCCATTCCGCTAAGGTCACAGAGTTCCAGGTTACTGAGCTTCTCGTTCATATTTTAAAACAATTTCTCCCTTACAAAGCCTGATCCCAGATCTGTAGCGAATGGTGTAAATGGGGCAACAGTTATTAATAAACATAAGACTGCTAAACTTCAAAGAGCCAGCATTCACCACTCCATTCAGACAAGAAAGCACTGACTAGACAAAGGGGCTCATGATAAGCCATTATGTTATTTAAATGGGTATTTACCAGAAAGTAACTTCAAAGATTATTTTTTTAACAAGTAGTTTATTTCAACTCATTTTTAATTCCCTTTAATAAAAAATATCTTGGGGGGATTTTTGTAGAGCAAAACAATTTGTGAAGCAGCAACTTCTTCACCAAAAAATAAACAATACTGGCTGTCAGTCACATATTTCTCATGCTTAATTTTTCACAATAAAGTCTATTTTATATGAGGGTGGAATTATTTATATGTTACAAAGCAATGATTATTACTGTTTTAAATAACAAAAAATATATTTGCTTAAAAATAAAATTGACAATTCAAATCTAACAGTACCAAAACAAAATCAGTTTACTGGTGTTTCTTATACAGTGTTATAGCCTTTATTTAATTAGACCTTATTAATGCAGAAGCATTTTCATATTTTCCCTTATTGTCTCTGTAAAGTCCTAAGGGTCTAGGTGCTATATATGCATAAATATATGTATAATTAATTAATTTGATAACAGCTTTACATGAAAAATAAGGGGTGGTTATGGCTTAATCTAGTCTGCTATTTATAATTTATTCCATTGTTCCATGTTTACTACTGACCGTCTTAAACTTGATGACACTACAATGATAATGAGCTATGACTGAAAATCTGCTGTTAATGCACCCATAGCACTTCCAGGACTGGTGATTTTATTCAAATTTTTCATAATTCTACACTGGAACATATGATCTGTTTGCTTTATGGGATAGATAATGTGCCATTTAAGATTTTTTTAAAGAGTCTTAAAGATTGAAAATTTTAATCATCCATCCAAGAGACAGTATGGGTGATGGTTCATGGCCTCTTGAATAGACCTGGCCTGTGGAAACTTAAGTCGCATCTGCATTTTAAGCCAATGTCACATAGATGTGTAAACGAACAAATTGCAAATGACATGCTGTTGCCTTTTGGGATGCGTGTTCAGACTCTCCCCTCCTTTCCGTGCCTTTCCTTTAATTTGCCAATTCGGCCCTCCAGCTGAGCCCCGGTCATGGAGCACAGGACCATGTGACTGGCTCCACATTACCCTGTGTGTTATCTCATCCTTATCTGATTTGGGTGAAGGTTTTAGGCCAATTCCTAGGCTGCAAATAGCCTGTGGCAAATGTACGTTATATACAAAGGCATAACAGAATGTCCGTTTCCTGGTCTTCTTGGGATGTTGCTATTAAAAGGACTCAGATGCCACCATAAACATTTCCAGGAGACCAATTAAAACGCTACGTTAGTAATAAGACAAAGAGAATATGAATTGTTTATGCTTCAGAAAAGTGAGATATTCCTGACTTATTATCACACATTAAGAATCCAGCTTTATTTAAAAGCCTTTTTTGGAATCAACAAAAACTCTTTGTTTATTAGCAAAACATGTAAGGCTCGCTTGAGGCAAGGAATAACGATTACATTCAAACTACAGACTATGAAAGTCAAAGTTGTACCATTAAGGTCCTTTCAGTTCTGACTTAACTTTCCTGTTTTCATATCCTTTGGTTCGGAAATATTTTGTAAACAAACACCAGGTGAAGTGTTACCAGGAATGTCCTTTACTGAGATCTTGAAACGTTAACTAACACCTTTGATATTTATTTCCTGTTTTATTATATGAAGTGGCATTTGAGCTTAGAGAGAGTAACTTTAACCGATGATGACAAAATGTTATGACATAAATATTAGTGATAGTACCTTTAACCAATCAATGTCATGTGCCTCAGAACTTTAATCATCATATCACAAGTCCTCAAACAAGTTGTCTTAGGGTGGTCATAACATATTCAAGGTGTTTATATTTAAGCATAGTCTATGAAGATGCTATAATTAGGGGACCAAGCACCAATGATAGCATATCTGTTGTGGGTTTGTCATAATTACTCTCATACTCCCATCATACTCCCATACCTAAATAATAATAATAATACTCCTAACCTTAACATTAACCTCATCAGCCAATAGCAAGTGTATAGACTCTTTTTCAAATAAAATAAGGAGGGACAGACACTCACAACCAAAAATGTCCTCACAAAAAGGTTTTCTATCTTTTAGGTCCTCATAACCACTTAAAGTCAACCCAACACAAATCTTGACACAAGACTTGTTGACACACAGGCTTTTTTCAGCTCTTCTTTGAAGGAGACGATACAAAAATCCTATGTATTGTTACCCATAATGTTTGTGTCAAAACACATAGTTCCAAACACTGCCATAATTACTACAAATACACATATCCAAACCTCAGTCACCAAATGGAAATCCTTTGACTCTTTTAGGTTTTAAAATAAAAGCGAAAACTTTCCTATGAAAGCATTTTTCCTCACACTGAATTAAAAACTCAAAAACCCAGAAAAACACTTCTAAGGACTCCCATAATAACTAAATCTAAATAATCTCACTGCAACCTAAAGACCGCCATCTCTCACACAAACACGCACGCAACTCTGTAGACTGCCATTACAGAAATTTCCTATAACATTTTTCCTCTTATGAAACCTGCCCGAAACATGTAAAATGCCAAATCCCAGGGTTTTCCTCTCTCTTTTACTCACACACACATACATACACACATTTACCTCCGAGCAGGTGAGGAGACAGGTGTGCAGGCAAGGAGCCTATAAGAAGCCGGGGAGCGGACGAGCCCGGCTCCTCCACCGCGTCCTCTCCGGTTCTCCGAGAGCCGTCTCTGTTCGGTATGGCGTTAATGGTTGACTGAATGAGCGAATTCGGTCGGCTGTCCGACGCATATCGTCCTCTCTGGACGCCCTGCTGTCCCCCTCGGTGTTCCCCCGCGTAGTACCGCAGCAAGGCCGCTCTGCCCGACCCGCTGCCGCTCGACGAGGGCAAGTCGGAACCGGAATAAGCCCTCACACGTCCACCAGCCATCGGGCTACTCTGTTTGGGTCCCATGCCGACTGTCAGTCAGTTAGTCAGTCAGTCAGACCGACTTGCGCAAAATACGCACGATTTGCGCTAGTATAGAGCACTCCGAATGAGCTTGAGGGAAAAAAAAACCCTTGCGACTCGTGTCTCACCGGTGAAAAGTCACAAGCAGAAAAAAATAATCCCCAGTTTTCTCTACATGGCGTAAAAAGGTCACTGTCAAAACTCCACAGCGAATGAACTTTCACGGCGACGTCAAAATTGTTGATAGGCCTGTTACTGGCAACCTCAGCAGCTTCAGAGCCTTTCCCACACTTCGGGCAAAACTTAACGACAAGAACAACCGTAGGTAAAAATATTTGCACAAACCGGGTCGTTATAGCAAGCGTCAAAGCTTGTAAAGTAGCCAAAAATATAAACAAATAAACAGCACAAATGGAGCTTCGTGGGCACGTAACAAACCCGGCGCGTGCACAGATAATGTGAGTTTAAGATTAATGCCCCGTGTGAGAAGTGAGGAATCGCCCCGCCCCCTTAGTTAGCGCTGTGACGGCGGGCCCCCCGTGTACGCAACATTCACTCCCGAAACCTGCTTCTCAAAGAGGACATTCTAATAATGTCTGTTTATAACTATTTATATGTCACAAATCCCTGAATTGATTTAGCACAAAATAGGAAAGAAAACCGCTTACTTGTGAGTTGGAGCGACACATAGACTGACCTCGCTTTCGGGGACCTAAACTTCTTTCCTTTAACGATGTCAAATGAAAAATTGTTCCTTTAACCAAATGGAAAAGTGGTCTGTGACTGTTTTATTTAAAGAAATTCCAGAAAGCAAACACCATTTATTTGTCTAGATGTATGTTATTTATCATTCAGCCCATTAGATATCTTTAAACCAAGCTTGCAAAACAGCAGGAACAGTTCATATTTCAGAATGCTCTCCATCAGATTTGCCTATGTACCGCAGAACCCGCTATATCAAATGTATAGAGACAATGCAAAGTTTCAAAGCTGTTGCATAAACACAATACTTATTTGATTACTCAACACTTATTACACACAACATATTTATACCATATTATAAAATATTAAGACCGTTTAAAAAGGACTCGGATGCACCATCTACAGACGACTTGGCGTTACTTCAGGCTGATTTTAGGATGTTAGAAAACAAAATCTAAATTGTAAAGGTTTAACATATTACCATCGACAAACAGTGATGAATGTGTTATATATATTAGTGACATATTTCATTTGGTCCAATCAAATCATTGGATAAAAAAAAAAATTACATTTTAGGTAAAGATGTATATAAATCTATGGTTAACATTCTTGTTGCTTACGGTGTTCGAATTAACTAAATAAAAAAACGCAAAAGTAATAAATCCTAAGTTGCATTTTAAACGGTAAGATTATTGTTTTTAAACTTTCGTGTTTTTTTCTGTTATACCATTCCAAAATGTGTATTTTTTATAGCCAGATTTTGCTATTATTAAATTACACAGCATCCAAAATGTGCTTACTTATGTTAATTTTATTTAGCTATTTGTCTGTTTAATAACTCATCACTGTGTTACATCCTCTCAATAGCTCAGTGTAGTTGGCATATTTTCTGTAACAGTAAAACAAAGTCAAATTTTTTGAACACTCACTCAGCAAAGACCAGAATGTCACTTCCACATGGTTTAATTCAGGATTTCACACAAACAAAAATAAAACAACGCACAGAAGGAGAAGGAACCCATAAAAAAGTACAACTTTAGGCAACAAAACAAAACTCAGCTGTTTTTTAGAGTTATAACAAGAGTTATTTGGATTAAGAAAAACTACAGCAAAAGCTTACAGAACCAGGTACATAAAGCTAGATATACAAATAAATATAAACATAGAACAGCAGCTCTGATTGGCTCTCACAGGAGAGTTCAGCACATGTGGACCTCTCTATGTCTACACAGGCATCACACCAAGCACAGGGAGGAAGACGATGTGGAAGCAGTGAGCAGGAGCGGGCAGGTGCTCGGTGGCAGCATTTGGTGGGCACTGAATATATCTGAGATCAGCTGAATATTATCAACGTCCTTTCCACCACGGCATGAGTGGTGTGTAGGGAAAGTGTTGAGGAACAAAATACGATGTTCCTGCTGACCTCTATGTGACAAAAGAACGTTTCCAGTGCATTCTTTGCTGACCAGAATCGGTCAGATGATGATGTGATGATCAGGCATTGCTCTGAAATGGCCTTTTTTGGTGAGTGCCTTATCTGAGAGCAAGCTGATCTGAGGTAAGAAGTTCCCCATCAGTCAGCACAGGTCTCATTTAACTGGGGGATAAAACTGAGGAACGGCCCACCCAGATAGTAGCCAGAATTTGAAGTTACTTTGGAAATAGCCTACGCTGCATGTACTACAGCATATGTTAAAACTTTCATAATCCAGGATTTTACACTGGCTATCCTGTCAGCAGAGTACTATAGAAGACTTAAGTTAGCTACAGCTCTAAAAAAAACACAGCGGACAAGTAAAAACAATCCCAAAGTGTTTTTAAATACAATCAAAGGCTAGAGAAGGCCAAACAAGGAGGAACCACAAAGGTTAAAAGCGAAGAAAGGCATGTCTGTCAAAAACACCTCTCTCCTGTCTGAAAATGCAATCACTCAATTACTGACTTGGGACCATTATAATTGTGTAGAGCATCTTAGGCTTGATCTAGGATAAGCTCATCTTATTCAGTCCGCATATCTTTAATCAGTTTCATTATAATACATAAGGTAAAAGTGTAATAAATAACTCTTGACCTTTGAAATCCTTGATTGGTTTCCAGACGTTACAACACAGCTATTTACCAGCAATCAGTCAGGACTTCCTAAAACAATACATTTAATTTCTATTAATCAGTGGCTAAGATGACAGTTTTGAAGGGGCACGAAACACCTTGGTCAGAGTAAAGCTCTTCCCTCACTACTTTGATATGAAAGATGGACAGGGATAGAGAGAAAGTGTTCTTACTTTGGACCCTCATATAAGTGCTGTACGAAATGGAGAGTACAGCACACACCAAATGTATGTATTTATCTCATATCTTGTAACATTTCTCTGCTGCTCATTTTCATTACTGGACTGGGGGGAAAAAGCTGCAAAATTGCATAAAATCACTCTTCCGCCTGGGTTAAGGCCTGTGATTAACTTGAAAAATCCTTGTATTTCATGGCCCTTTAAATAAAAGCAGTCATATTTAATTATTTGACACCTACAGATTGCAATTTTCATTTTTGACAGAATTTTAAATATCAATATTGTGTAAAATAGTTTTGAACCAATTTCCTTTGCATTTAAGACAGCCTGATTCGTAAACTGGTGAGTATTATGAATATTAACTATATGTGTCGTATTAAAGGGGAAGTCTACGGAGAGAGCTCTTTGTTGGGAGACACAGCCATATACAATATTAAAGGGCATAATGGTGCAATGTCGTTTCACTCTTCATGTGTATGTGTGTGTGTGTGTGTGTATAAAAGAGAGCAAAAAGAGACAGAAAGTGAGCGAGAGGAAGGGAGAAACTTTCATAAAAGGGCAAAGATGTGAAAACAGCATAGTAGAAGGAAAGAAGTAGGAGGAAAAGGAGACTCTCTGGCCCACAAAGGCGCGCCTTCGCTGGACACTCTGAGCTTGCGGCAGAGCTGCCTCTCTGCCCATTATTGCTGGCTGACGCCCATCTGCTGGTGGTCTGTGTCTGCTTCCTCCTCTACATCTGCGTGGTACTGCTCATAGGTGTCATCATCAATGTCTGGAAGACCCAGGAGCTAAAAAATACAAATTCGCATTCATTCCATATATTATATATATTTATACCAATATAAGTTGTTATAAGTTATACCAATATTACACCAATATAAGTTGAAAATTAAATTCACACTCACAGGCCTGAAGGATGTGAAGACTTTGTCAAGGACCTCCAAAAGAGTTTTATTTCCACAGGATGAGATGTAGTCTTGGGCTAGCTGAAGGAAGGGCAGGCAGTCCTCACTCTCACTCCACACATGCTGAACACACAAGGAGAAAGAATCTATCGCAGACCAGATAAACAGTAAAATGCATTTTCCTGAAAAACATATACTCATTTTTACTGATAGATATAAAAAATAAACATTTAAATCTATGACAGAACTGCAGAAACATTCTAAAATGAGATTTTCGTATGACACCCTCTTATTCTCACTAAAATGAGAAACAGAGTTTAAGAAGCTTGATTCATAGGATTCTCTTTTTATTGTAATATTTATTACTTTACCTATATTACAGGTTAAGAAATCCAATCAAAAACCTTTGAACTTAACTTTTGACATAAATGTAATTACAATCACATTTTTTATCCTAAATCTCCCATAAGCCTATTGGTGGATCCTATGCTGGGTAAATTTGAAAGAAAACCATAAAGACACCAAAAATCCACATACTCTTCAAGATAAACATCTTCAGGAGGGTTTGAGACCTTTCTCTAATTTTACACCATATTACACATATAGCATACATATTTCACATAACCATTTACCCTTTCTGGTTTATTTTTACTTACTATCTCAATACAATACATGATCATTCTTATTAGTAGTACTGTTTCAGAGTTTTTCAGAGACCACTTAATATTTACTAGATTAACAGATTGTCCAGTGACACCTGTTTTGCGTTTAAATTAATATATATATAGGGTCTCAAAGAATTCAAACTAGCAATGAGATTCAATATCACAGACCACTGTGTCTTATATACATATTCTTTATTATTGTTTATGTCCTAAGAATACCAGAACAACTGAAAATTACGTATAATGATAATAATAATAATAATAATAATATTACACCAGTGCCTTATACCTGCCAACAGTATAATACCTTCCTGTTTCAAAGGCTAATGGTGTGCTTGCTGAATAAGGGAAAAGGTTGGGCATCAAGCCTGGAGTAAGCCAGACTCCTTTCTGGAACAGCTCACAAATATTTCTGTTTACAGCCACAGGTTTAATGTATCAACACTGGCTATAATTCGATTGTGCGCTCACAGCCCAGCCTGCCAGCATCCGGCAACTCCAACCAGCAAGCTCCAGGGCTGTTTTATTTAATAATTCCCCTCAGGCCAGAAGCTGCTTCTCATGTAGATCTCAGGGCATGAATTTCAAGCAGGTTAGTAGACTACACTAGACTCAGTCCTTCTCACACAAGAATGAGACTGATGTAAATTCTCATTTCCTTCCTCTGATCATATGACCAGATATGACTAAGAGCGCTGGGATCCTGGGATACATTTACATTAATAGTATTTAGCAGACACTCTTATCCACAGCAAATTGGATGTTAATTGCAGGAAAAGTGAAACAACTTGGGGCTCAGAGACCCAGCGATACACATACCAACCCATTTATTAGGAATCACATCTTGCAGATGCACCTTGCTGATAAGAGACTATAGCCCATCTGTGTTCATGCACAATTTGTGTTAATCCTACAATAGACCTTTAGTGGTCACATTGACCCATTACATAAATAATAACAGGCCAAATGGTAACTCACAAAAACTGACCAATGGTGACTAAATTGGGCATAATTTGTGACTGTACATGTAAAAAGTGCATAAAATATTTTTAATGAGCATTTCATATAGGAACAGGCAGTTGAGTGTACATTCATAAGGACACTCCCACTAAGATTCTATAGTGTCACTGCATTAGATTCATAACATAACAACAACTTCAATTTATTAATAATAATTAATTCATTATAAAATTGATCAACAATGAATGCATTCCGCTACTGTAGATTTCCATGACCAGAAGGGGAGAATATAAAGTAAAAAAGCCTTTATCATTATAATTATTTCTGAAATTGGCTATAAATACAAACACATGTAAATTGTACATAATCATTGTGAACTTGAGGTAAAAAGGTTGAAAGAGGTGAAAAGATATTGATCCCTTACTATTCCTAGAATAACTAAAATATTTATGGGTGATGAAGAAGAGTGCAAAAGAGCCCAGTATGTCAATCATTTACAGCGCTTATCTAGACTAGGCAGTTAGACTTGCTACATATTTTTGTATTTGTACACTGAAGACCACTCTCAGCTTAACTTGTTTGTGAAGTCCTGCATGTAGAATGTTATGTAACAATACTAGAATTTGCAAAAATGTGCCAATTGAGATAAAAGCATGTAGATACCATAAATAGCACAGAATTAAAGGAAATGTTTTACAGTTCTACATCACAGCACGGAACTGTAAGTTTTTGCTCTGTAGGCATTAACACATTGATTGTAGTTTTCTCCACTTCACTGCTGTATACACATATAACTGAACACCTGACACAATGAAATTACACATATTTTTCTACTTCTAGCTTAGACTTATAAAGACACTGTTATCATATATAACAAATTGTCTGCTAAGAATATCCTCATTGAACTGCAGCAGATCTTAACAATCAATGCAAAAAGACAATGCCATGACTGCAACTGTAGTTCTTCTCCACTTGACTGCTGCTGCAATACTTCCACATATCATTGAACACCACTTGTAACTAAATTCTCTTTTTCTGCCTCTAGTTTTTTAGAGTTAATATTTTATAGTCTTTTATATATGCATATTCTATGTGCCTTCTTTGTTCTTTGTACTCTGTAAAAACTGAAGCCATGTCGTCTCGTCTCTTTATATACTTGTACATAGCTGAGATGACAAAGTTTACTTTGACTTTAATTTAATTTGTGCACAAAGCATCTGACAGCATGTAGCAATTTCAGAATTGTTTAAGTAAAACTTCTGTCTATGTTCTTGACTCATTCATACAAACATTATCAATTTCTTTTTTATAATTTGTATTTGTAATTTCCTTTTTACTTTTTTGCAGGACACAAAAGGCAGGTAGTTATGGTTTAATGGTGCCATATAATGCTTCTGTTCCTCAGATCAGATCAACAAATCAGACTTGTTTTCTGTCTGGGCCATTTTCTTTTTGTATTCAGTTGCCAGTTGTGGGAACGTCAGGCCCTAGTGTCTTACAAGTGCCATAGATTATTTTGGAGAACTGATCTTGCACCCTTGAGAGTCGCAGGCAGTGTAATGTACTTTGGGTGTGGGATGATTTAGTGTGTATGTGTGGGTTTGTTTGTAGGTGATGGTAGGGACCTGAGCGTTCCCTAAAAGATAGGACACCAATATATTTTAACTTTTGAAGGTGAGGAACAATTCTTTTGTAGAAAAGTTTTATCTAAAAACCGAATAAGCTAAAAGATTCACTTTTGGTTTGTGGGATTAACAGTAGGATTACAGTTAACTATATATTATTAACTGTTGTATTATTAATCTGTATAATTAATCTAGTAATTATGGGAATCAGAGGACATATTTCACAAAGATAGCAATAAGCAACTGTGTGTATGTGTGTAAGTATTTAGGTGGTGGTAAGGACCTGAGCGTCCTTTAAGACTTTCTGAAATGTGTCAAGATTTTTGCGGCTTTGTATGGATATTTTTGTATGCGAGGAACAGTCTCTTTACAGAAAAGCTCCAGCTTTTATCTAAAAACGAGACACAGAGACAGAGACAGAGAGAGAGAGAGAGAGAGAGAGAAAGAGAGAGAGAGAGAGAGAGAGAGTCACAAACTAGACTGGATTTGCGAGTGATGTCATTGTCTCTTGTTCTACTTTAAATGGCGTCAGAACACATATGAAAGCCATTAAATAAAAAAAATACAATAAAGGAGAGGGTTTTTTCTCTTTTCTGATGGAGTTAAGCGCTTCCAATAGTAGACTGTTCCGTCGCAGCCAACAACACCCAACACCTGATACTCAGAGAAGGTCCCACACCGGATAGCATGACAAAGCAGGAGGGAAGCGCACGCCTCACCGCGCTAATCAACTATTCATGCCACCATGACAGCGCCTGAGAGGCAAACTGAGGGGCTTTTAAACCTTCCGCCAACACAATAACAGTCTGAAAATGGAGCCCGGTATGGAAGATTTCACCCTCCCGTTTACCCGGGGAACGGGGACAGAACAGCTGGTGATTTAGTAGAAAAAAACGCAGTGCATTGACCTTTCGCGCGGGTTTCTTTTCTCAGCCGACCGAAGCCGAACGAGCTTCACCGTGCGTGACGTCATCGCCTTTAAGAAAGGCTCGGCGCGCCGGAGCCGATTCCGTTATAATCGGCGAACTGAGCCTGATAAGAGCTTTCCTTCGCACGAGACAACCGTCAGCCCGCCCGCATGCGTGCAGGCGAAGCCTTTCGACCCCTCCCTTTTCCGTGCGAGTGCGCATACACATACACACACACACACGGGATGATCTCGTACTTACAAAATTATCGGTACCTCCTGTAACGTTATCGGGGCAAAGCACGTAGAAGGAAATGCCGGGCTCGGCATAAAAGTCCAGCCGCCTCTCGTCGAGCTCCTCGGCAAAAATGAGGTCGAACGGGTTGCCCGAGCACCATTTTTCCGCCGTGTCCACCAGCTGCTTAAACTCCATCCTCTGTCAGCTGTTCGCGTGCACCTGAGCGGTCAAAGCCAAGCCGTAGCGCCGGTGCCTTAGGCGCCCCTCTCGGTGATGCTCAACGCAAATTATTATTTTAAGATTGATAACGCTAAAGCCGCACAGCAACGACTAAAGCTCCATCCGTGTAGTGGTTTAGCAATATATTGCGCTAGCAATATAGCATAGTGGCCTTTATGCGGTTATACGCGCCTCGTCTCCCGTTCTCGAAATTTACAGTGGCCTCGCACGCGCGGAGACAGAGCCCGTCTCGCGATGACGCCCAACGAAAGCACTGGGCCGCTTTAGAGTATGGAAGGCCATAACGTTCAAAACGTATGACATTTATTTGTGATTACAACACTTCCAGTATAATTGCAACTGCAGTAAAGTTTTGAATAAGATTATAAGCAACCTATACTGGATGAAGGATTCGAAAACATGCATATTAATAAACATATTAATGGCTAGCATATAAATAAATTGTACTTTACATATACACATACACTTTACATATAGTTTCTTACCATAACATGCATATGTACAGCTACTGTATATAGTATTAATCTTTTCAGAACATTTTTTTCCCTTTTTTATCATAAGATTAAAAAAAAACAACTTAATTTGTTGTTAATGTCTAATCTCTCAGTTCTATCTTTTAATTTGTACTGTCTAAGGATCGTTCAGATTACATTTTACTACATGTTGTACTATAATTATATACTGTATGTTACTACTAAAGAGTCTTGGGTAATGGATCATGGGTTGCAAAATGGGACTGTTTGCTGGCGTTTATGCACTTCCAATGTCTAAAGTGTTTACAATATATGTACATCTTACTGTAGGATTGTTGATGTAAGGAGATTGTTTCATTAAATTGTTTCCCTGCATGGAAAATAACTTATTTTTATTAAACATATTTCAAAAACATATTAGGACATATTTTGATAAGTTTTCGATTGTTCTTTTTTTTTTTTTAAAGATATAAGCATATATTGCTATCGGTTTCATTCTTTTGTAGACAGGATGTCTGGAAACATTCAGATGGGTTAATGACTTTGGTCCTTAGAAGCACCACATCAATCCTCATATATTTGAAAGATTCATGCATGGAGTGCTTGAATGGCAGCAATGTTGAGGTAATTAACTGTACAAAATATTTACTATTCATATTCTTAAGCTCTATAGAAAATTAAGACTGTAGCATGCAAAAAAAAGTTAACACGCATTGACCCTTTCGGCGTTCCATACAAGCGCACTTAATAGTGTGCCAAGACACACTACGGTGATGGCGCGCTATTTTGACAGGATAGGTTTGTTGTCTATTAAAACGGTACATAGCCTATAAATCTTACATAAGATGGTTTATAATGCATGTTATATTGCATATTGTAGCATATGTAGATCAAAATACGATTTTCTGTAAGGCGTCGTTCTCGGTCAAATTAAACCGTACAAAACCATTTTTTTCTGACACTGGTGCATAATACACGCATGTACAAACCGCAGTAGAGCACAATATGATATTTTATCGAAGATTAAATGGGGACTCTGGCGTCTCGTCGAGGCTAAAATGCCGATTTCCGTCTAGCCGTTGTACACCACAAGGGGGCGGCAATAGCTTTCCTTTTAACTCTATACTGGATCGTTGTGTTATTATCAGCTTATCAGCTTAACTTGGTAATGCACCCGACACACCAATGCTTTACAAGGTGACATTCAGTGTTTTGGGCGTTGGTCAAACATTTTTTGTTACATCACAAGGGGCTAAAGGAAGCATGGTACAGTTCATAATATGTGAACAAACCCTAAGGTCATCTGGACATACGGGTTGCATCCATCAGTTGGACAGCAGTGGGATGTCTGTGACTTGCACCAACACGGACAGACAGACACAAACACAGACACAGAGAAAAACAATGATTGTGATAGTAACAAATACCTTCTTATCTTGCAAGATTTTATCTAATGTTTCATTTGGGTTAATTTTTTTTCTCCATAAGACTGCAATGCTATGATTTGGAACAAAGCTTGTATTTATTTGACAGTGGGAGGATTTCCTGTGCTGACAACAAAATGGTTCTACTTTGTCTCCCTACCATTTTGGGTCGTCTAGTCAAAGTCTTAGAAAAAATTAATATATATTTTGTATTTTACACTACATAGGTTTAAAAAGATGAGCGAAAAGCAGTGTTAAAAGCAGTGTTTTCAATGACCAAATGAACTATAAGTGAACTATAATTTTGTCTGAATCAGTCTTTTAATGTAAAAAGTAGTGTCCAGAGTTTTCATTTTCCCCCAGATCTGGCTCAGGCACTGGCACAGGACCCTGTGTGTTTGCTAAAATAGCAAGTGGCACAAGACAAATACCCTAGCAAAGTAACAATGTGCTGACCTCAGCAGTCCTGAGAAAAGATAGGAAAGGAAGAGGCAGAACAAATGTTTACTGTGGTCAAAAATCTGTCCATCTCTCAGAATCAAACACTGCACTAATCTACGATGTCACGCATGTACAGGACCAGAATTGAGGTGTAAAATTAGCACCTTAAAATAGCACATACTTATACTTGTACAAAACATGCAAAGATGTGTATTAAGAGACTAAAATTGTGAGCAATTTTACACCTAGTTATTGCAGTGATCTACAAGGGTGAAAAGGTCACCAAAATGTGTGTGCAAGTGCATAGAATAGATTTTTTTCAGTGTTCCACATTCCAAAAAAACTCTTATAATGCCTCCCCAATGTGAGCAGGTTCCATTTCATATATAGCGCACATAATTCACTACGTAGTGCACTACGTAATGAAGGCAAGGCGGTATTTGAAGCCATAAGTAAGACACATACGTATTTAGAAGAAATTCAACTTATGAGTACATCTGAAAAGATTCATCTTTGTCTCGAACAGCGCCCGCTATTCTTTGTTAAAATCTATCTTCGACGTATGGCTTGTTTGTGCCCTACCTAGGGAGCATATTCATCTGAGACGCATTTCGAACCCTTCCCACTCTCCTCTCACCACTACACCGGGGGAAGATTACTGGCGACGGAGCTTTTTGACTTCTTCCAGCAGCCTGTTGTGTCCGAAAATGCGGTTTGCCGAATTCACTCGCAATCGGTGTAAGGATTTTATTATGGATTTAAACCTTAGAAACCTGCGAGTCTAACCGGGGAACGACTGCCGTGTCCGCCCCGTCCCTAAAAAGAAGCGTCGCTTTGTTCGCTAAGTGAGAAGCCGAATCGCCTCGGCTTCGGGGATTTACAGCAAAAAATGGACAATTCGCTTAAGGGAAATAAATCCGAGGATGAAGTCTCGGAGTCTCCAGAGGACGAAGAAGTTGACCCGAGAATTCAGGTAGCGTATTGTAACGTGACGGGAATTTCAGTCTTTAATTACGCGTCTTATGAGTGAACCTCATAGGGTTAGAATTTGTGGTTAGTAATTCAGATATTGCAAGTTATCATTTATTAGGTTATGAAATTAGAAACCCAGTCAGTAAGTTACACTTCAACAGGTTCTTTTTCCTCGTCTTTTAAGAGACGCGAAGGTCAGGGTCTGCAGCTGCAGATAAGCGCTTATTAACGCCCGTGGCGCGGTGCGCGAGGCTCCGATAACGAGCTCAATTACGCAATTATTACAGCTAATAGAATAGGAAATATTCACTTTTTAACCTGTAGAACATGACGCGCCCTGTAGGGTTTGGTTCTGTTTAGGTTCACCGGGGAAACCCCTCCGCCTTCCAGTGATTCATGAACAGGTCTGGGCTGCATCTTTTTCGTTGGTACGGGATTTATTAGAATGTGTAATAATAATAATAGTAATAGCGATAATAGTCGCTCATATGAGCTTTATTATGGAGTGGCTTTCATAAGGGCCATTTAAAAGGTTGTCACGTGTAAACACAGCAGTTTGTTAAAATGAAAACGAAACTATTAGGCAAAAAAGAAAAGATATTATTGTGTATGCATGAACCAGAAGGTGTTATTTTTGTCTTATAATCTAAAACTGGCTGTTTGTAGATTATGAAGTGGATTCATGGTTTGTGATGAAGTATGCTGGTTGAAATGGTGTTTTTAAATAACTTTCAAAAACACTACAGAAAAAAAGTATACATTTTACATTAATAATATATGGTGTAAAATGAAGATTATCGCTGTTAATCTATACATTTTATCACTAATATATTTCAATGCATTGCAAATGCGTCCAAGTATTTATGAATATAATACATAATACATACATACACCTCTTCAAAGAGTATTTAGGGGACTAATTTACCTTTTATGTAAACCTTTTATTTAAAAAAAAAAAAAAACACTAACGTGTGTCTGTCTGAACTTCTTTCCTCTAACCCATTTTCTTTCGTTAAAGTATAAAACTTAGTCCGTGGTAATTTGGTTTAACTACAGATGTCGACATAGCTTATGGATCTAGGAACAGTTGTGGACTACAAAGCACTGTTGTAAGTCGCTCTGGATAAGAGCGTCTGCTAAATACTGTAAATGTAAATGTAAATGTAATAATATATAATTACAATACATACATGGCATTTTGGGGTGTGCTGTGATATATTTATGTTGTGTAAGGAACACCCGAGGAATGTTAATAAGTGTGTTTCTGAGGTGAAATGTTCAGGGCCATGTTTAAATTTCAGCGTTGGATTACTAATAGATTCCAGATGTTGCTAGACTTTTCCATTCCTCTTTAAGTCTCTCCGTCTCCCTCTCTCAACAGGGGGAACTGGAGAAACTGAATCAATCAACAGATGACATAAACAGATGGGAAACAGAGCTGGAGGTAAGTGCTCTTGTACTCTTGTACGTCATTGTACCTCCAGAAATGGTGGCACAGAGAACTCCAGCGGGCAAGAAAAGGGAAAATCTGTCTTCAAGCTCACAGCCCCACCCTCTTTCAACATAAGGACCAGTAGGAGGTTTCTTATGTGCAACCGACAGTCTCCGGTATAACCAGTGGAGGAAAGAGTTTATCTGTGTGTGGAAATCCGGTTATAAATTTTGCTTGGAAGTCAAAAGTTGCTATAGAACTAGAACAGCGGAAGGTCATAGAGATTTTCATGCATGATAAGCAACTTTTCTGCTCTGTTGACTTAATCATGTCATGTTTTTGTGCTTAGTTTTAGTAACACTTTGTATTATTGTCAAAGTGTCTAATATGCTATGCAGGTAATCATGGGATTGGGGGTTTGAGTCTTGGGAGCCAAACAAAAAACACCTTTGGGACCAGGAGCGTGGCCTTTAACTTAACTTCTAAAAATTAAACCATACCAGCCGTTCAATGGGTATGACCATAAAACCTATACATATTTGTAAAGAGGAACATGCATGGAGTTTAGGTCTGTATTTATGGAAAGTATACTAGTTCCTCTCCTTTACCAAATAAGGATTTGCAAAGAAAGACCCCTTATGCTTGGTTTAACCCACATAAAGACATTCCCTAATTATGTTAATACAGCAACAAGAGGTCAGCACCGAGGTCTGCCGTACGTCTGAAAGTCGTCCTGTAAAACACAGTCGAGTTTGTGGCCTGTTTCATTTAACTAGCCTCTTGGTTATGGAGCGGAGGGAAGAGTTGCGCAACCGCTGTATTTTTTTTTCACAAGCACTGTTATAGATCACTCGTTAGGCATCCGGGTGAGCCAGGATGGGCGATGTCAGAGGAAGCCGCGGGGTTCTCTGACGTCTGTTTGGCAGCTGCGGTGCCATGTGAGAGGATGTAGGTGTCAGGGCCACTCAGACGACTGGCATGACATTGCGACATAAACAGGGATCTATTCCTCAAAGGTTGAAGCTGACCTTGAAGCAAAATGAACAGTGTTCAGCACAAGGAAAAATGCTAAAACCAGCTGAATGGCCCATAGAGGTGTTGGCAGGATAAAATGGATGTGCCATCCTGTGGGTATGTGTAAGGCCTCAGAACAGTTATGGGGGCACTGTTATGTAAAATAGGTGAGTTCCTCAAAGGTCAAAGCTGACTTTAAGGCAAAATAAATGATGTTTTGCAAGAGGAAAAATGCTAAAACTGTCCAGTGGTCCGTAGGGGTGTTGGCAGGGACATCTTGTATTTCTGTTTAATGTCCCAGGGCAGTTCTTTAAGCAAAATATGTTTGTTCCTCAAAGGCCAAAGCTGATGCTGAGGTACATTTTTCCACAAGAGGTAAAAAATGGTGAAGCTGTCCAGTGGCGTCTAGAGGTGTTGGTGGAGCCACAAAAGATGCCATCCTTTGTTTTTTGTAATACCCTAGGGCAGTTATGGGGAAAATGCTGAACATGTCCATTGGTCCGTAAGGATGTAGCCAGGGTAAACAGGAGGTGCCTTTCTGTGTAATACTCCAGGGCAGTTGTCGACACTGTTGAAAAACTGTTACAAACTGGTGCCTTTCTTTAGAGGAGGCATAAAATTTAAAAGAGTCAGAGGCCGATATCTGGGTATCTTAGTAAAGGACTAGGGATGGAACCTTGATGTCCTACTAAACTTAATCAGCATGGACCTTTCAGGCCCTTTAAGCCAACATTGTCTCCTAAAAGTGGTTTAGGTGTCTAGAAAAGCAATATATGTGTCATCCATGCAAGAAAACAGCTTTTTCCTTTCTGCTGAGGGAGCTTTTTTGGTGTCTGCAGAGAAGCTGCCAGTATCTTGCCCAGTAACTTGATTAGTGTCAAACTGAGTTAGCTGAAGGAGCTCTTTTCAGGAATGCACAAAGACCGACTATTGAAGTTTCAGTGGGCCTTTAAATTGCTGCGAATGGACGACGAGTGGCGAGCTAGCCTTGAGAAGAGAGGAATGCAAGTCAGTGAGAGGCATTCCCCAGCACACGCAGCAGGAGGCCTGGAGTCGATTAGCCGTGCCAAGCTTGGAGAAGAAAAAAAATGTTAGGATTCTGGGTCATACAGTACTCCTCAAACTGGCTGCAAAGTAAGAGTGCTGATCCAGGATTACTTTCTCCGCTTTACGCTACAGCATAAACACGATTATGAGGGACACGGAAACTTTTGCTTTGCCAGCAATGTTAAGAAGCTGGACTGAATTAATTTCCAGGTTGGAAAAAGTAGCATAAACCACCATATATGGTGGTTAGTGCTGGTGTGATGTGGTTAAGCTAGTTAGGGATTCAGAACACAGTTTAAGCTTTTTATGCATCATGTCCACTTGACAGGACGAGCTGCTTAAAATTAAATATCTTATTCATGGATTTAGATTGCACTCGTCATCACAATAATCAATGTTAAGCATGTATCCTTTTAAATATTGCAATAGATAACAAAAAATATTAGTGTTGTTATTTCCCTCAACAAATCATGTAGCCATAATTTGGATGAGATCAGAAGCCAGTGTGAGAAGTTCAAAATGTGCACATGAAAAGCTTATGATTTGGGCCTAAAACAGCTTTTAGGGTTTCAAAACCAATAATGCCAGGCTTTACTACTTTTAACTGCACACAGTCTGCATTGCTGCATAACTGCATTACTCAACTGTCCTTATTGCTTTAGAAGCATGAATAATAAGGCCTTATTTCTTCTGTGGTTGGCAGGACTCACGGCAGAGGTTCCGTGCTGTCCTGGTAGAAGCCACGGTCAAGCTGGACGAGCAGGTTAAGAAGATCGGCAAAGCGGTGGAGGAGTCCAAGCCGTACTGGGAGGCTCGGAGAGTGGCTCGACAGGTAAGAACCAATCCTCTCACAGTGGCTACACAAAAACAAGTATTTAAGGCTATTAGGAAACTGTCTACGTGTTATTTTTGTGTAGTGTAGCTTTTTCTAAACAGTATGGACCAGGACAAAAGGTTAGGATTGCACAAGGCATTTAACTGCACTTGACTGTGGATGAGAGGCAATTAGAAGGATACCGGCACTGTTGAAAGTATTCCGGTAACTAAACTTTTTAAGAACAATGGTGGGATTTCATCACACTTTTTCACTTTCCTCATGCAATTTCAAGGTCTCAATTTAAAGTCAACATAATGATGTGTAATTAAATCTTCTATTTGGAACACATGAGTTTGCTAAAGATATAACACAATTATTGCTACTATTTCCACACCCTCTACTACTACTATTACTACTACTAATAATAATAATAAGAAGAAGAAAAAGTAGAATTAATGCATGTAATTAATGGTGGTGGCAGCTAGTAGAATTTAGGATCCCAGTCAACAGAACATCAAGGTTTGAACAGTCTGGTGGGTGCTTGTGAGAGGCAGCATAGCTTGAGGTAAAGTGGGCCATTCAGACTTTCAAGAGGCCCAGTTTCAGTAGTGTTAAGCTTCTTTTTTCTTTTATACATGAACAGTGATTGATGGCATTAAACACAGAACTACAGTAAACAAGTTCATGGTATATACCATCTTTTTAAGTAGAAACATGCATCTTTATTCACTTCTGTTTTTATTTGTCTTTACTTTGCTGAAGAATCCTAAGCAGATTTGCCTAAATGGTTTGGGAGAAAATGGCTCTTTTTGGACGAGAATAAAAACTCTTGCCAAACTTTCCCTTCACTTTTTCTTTTTCACCCCATCATGTACTCTCTTTCCCCATAATTAGCACATTTTCCGTTTTTTTGCTCTCTGTAGAGTTTGCACCCAGTCTCTCATTAAAGCCGGAGGCAGCTGTGAGAGTCATTTGTTGGCACACAGGCATAAAAGTCTCCATAAAACAGGAAGGTGTCTGTTGACAGGTGCACACTGTGCGAGAGACGGAGAAAGAGAGGCGCTTCTGCTTGTCATCCGTGTAAGCAGAAATATGATTTTACATTCAGCAGATGCTGTAATGCAGAGCGACTTCCGTTTCCTAATTACAGGGACGGTCTCCCTGAAGCAACTTGGTGTTAAGGGTCTTGCTCAGGGGCCCACTGGTGGTAGCACCAGTGTTAGGTTAGAGCTAGATTTGATCCTACAATTTAGGGCTGGGGAGTTAATCAAAAATCCAAACCAACATTCAGAACCTCTAGTTCTGCCCGTGTCGGTTATTTTGATTATTTTTGAAATATTTTTTTAATACTTTCCCACTACATTTGTGTCTGTTTCCTTTAGTTTTTTTAACATCAGAAAGATATGCACTCTTACTTTTAATAGCTTTAATAGTTAAGCATATTTGCAGTACAAATCTTGTCAGTGAACTATGAGAGCAAAAAACAAACCAAAAAAACAAATTATTGTTCATTAATTATAATCGAGGTCAAATAATGATATTGATTTGAGGTCATATCTTCCAGCCCTACTATGATGTCCCGTTTTCAGACCATCAGCATCGGCTTCTGTCTGTCGCAAGCAGGAGGAAGTGTCTACGTGCTATATATAGAAAAATGCCAAAGCTAATTAGCATAGCTGTCGTCTGAAAGCCTGGATTAGTGCTGATTGGAGACTTCAGCCATAAAATAACGATTATCGCCGCCTGGTCGTAACGATTAGGCGACTAACTGTCTGAAGCTACTGAGCTGATGTGCTTTAATCTTCTCATACTTCTAATATCTGTGCTTCTGGATACCGTTTATGCAGAACTTTTTGATAAAACACATAAAAGCGGTACGAATAAGATGGTCGTTAATGCGTCACTAAATATTCAAAAGGATGAATATGAATCTTTATTTGATTGAGCTTCCCGAGCATCAGACCAACTTGCGTTCTCACCCAAACTGCCTGCAAAACCAAATGAGTGGAGTTTATTCATAAAGTGAGGCCTGCTGCTGAAAAAAGGATCTTAATCTAATCTTGTGCTTAAACTAAGAGAGATTGGTTAGATGTACAATAGAGACAACACGATGATAAACAGTAGCTGCGTGCAGAATTTGATTGTGACCCTAGATGACACCAGTGGTGGGTTTTTTTCCCATGAACACAGATTAAGTTGGGGAAAAACAGCTTCTCTATCTCTCTCACGCTGATGGGGCGATGCAGCGTTTTACAGTTAAGATGGAGATGGAACGGACGGTAAATTAATAAATGTTTTGTGAGGGAATTTAGTCGCTCCTAACATTAGACATTATAAGCAGTGTGAGAAATCTATTCCCAAATCGACATTTAAATTGCAATGACAAATCAAGTAAAGATAAATGTAGAGGTACCACTGAGGTACTCATGAGCAAGGTACTGTCTCAAAGCACTGCTCCCTGGGTGCTGCCAAAAAGCTGCCCGTCGCTTACTCACGGATGGGTCAAATGTAGTTGTGGTGCACTGTGTGCTGTGCTGTGGTGTGTTCCCAGTGACAAATAATCACTCACTTAAATAGTGCATGTGTTAACCTGTTACAATGATCCAAGTTAATTAGCCGAGCATTTCATTTTTGTTGCATCTGTCTTTTATCCCAGAAATGTCTATAATTTTATCTGCTACCTTTAAATCATGATAATGAACTCACTGATTATTTGCTCCATCAATGTATCACAAAGAGCCCCTATCTCTCATTCAGACGCTTTCACTTTCAGTTTAAATCCCACCTCTAACCATGTAGACTCAAGTTTCATGTAGTGCATATAGAGCTCAAACATCATTTGCAAAGATGTTTAATTACATTTAGTATGAACACACACCAACCACTGGCTGTAACATAAGGGTCGGCCGATTACTGGGGGCTGACATTAGGCATTTTGCTCATTATCGGTATCAGTGTTTCATTTTGACCCTCACCAATATTAAGTAATTACAAGATGCGCTACTGTGGCTCCACTGCCGTCTCTTCTCTATGTGCCGTTGGCTCTCGACTCGATGCTTCATTTAATGTCTCACCCACAACAGTCTCTGATTGGCTACATGTCACACGAGTAGTAGCCAATCAACACTGAAGCCTTGTCGTCACTCAAACCACACTCACACACGAGCGCAGCGTGAAGCTCAGAGAAGGAAAAGAGGAGAGTTTCAGCAGAGCTTGGTGTTTGTAAAGTTCAAATATTGGTTATCGGCCCTGAAAAACCCATATCGGTTGACGTCTACTGTAACATAAAACAAAACATTTGCAAAAAGTGAACCGCATAAATACAGCAGCTTCCGGGTTGCCATTAACTATTAAAAAGTACTTTTACAAGAAGCACTGATTTCATGCCTTGGTGCATTATTGGAAATATGAGAACTGGTTATATATTTGAATCATGAAGTATTGCTCTAAGGTGCATTACTCCTGGTTAGTCTCGTAGTCTAAGAGTGGCAGCTGCTTTCTAGCCTCGTCTTTTCTGTTATGTGGCATGTGTGGTTAGCTGCGAAGTCAAAATTAGGTGCCGTGTGTGTATGTGTTTGGAGGTCTCATGTGACTGATCTGCTCTTCTTTTTCACACGACCTCTAGAAAACACCCCGGTCACGCTCTCTGTTTCCGCATTTGTTTCGTTTCGAGTCGGGTACAAACTGAACAGCAGACAAGCTGCCTGAATGTGGGCCAGCTGTCAGAGATTAGGGTTGGAGGACTTTGGTACGCAGGGTACCCCCGAGTTCCCCGCAGGCCATACACTCACACAAACACACTCACATGCGCACCTACTGGGGCGATTTTGAGTCACCAATCAACTTAAACCGCATGCTTTTTGGACTGTGGAAGGAAGCCGGAGCACCCAGAGAAAACCCACACGAACAAGGGGAGCGCATGCAAAGTCCACACAGAGAGACCCCACAGCCGACCCGGAGATCCAATCCAGGACCTCCTTGCTGTGAGGTGACAGCGCTGCCCCATTGGTTTTTCAAATGAAAAATGACTAATTCAGTGCAAGTCTGACTCTTTTCTTTCTCAATTGACCTATATGTCTTAGAATCTGTGTCATTCTTTTTTTTTTTCAAATTTCAAACAAATGCAGAAATCTAAATGTTTTTTCAGTATTCATTTCCTAAACCAAAATGTAAAAACTAAACAAAATTTTCATAATTTCACGTTGCGCGCCTAAATGAGAAATGACAAAAAGAGAAACACACACGTGCATATTCCATTTTGGTTTTTCATTTAGGCACAACCTTGGCGGGACCTTGAGGTGAATGTTACACTTGGTTGTCAAAAGATCTAGACTACATGCCGCTCTTTCTTACTACCCATAAGAAGGGACAGCTTCGTTTTTGTTCCTTAGCAAGAAGAGGGTTCGATTTAACAGTCTTCTGTGTTTAATGTTTACCTCCATCTCACACCACTTCTGTTCGCTAGAAAACTAAATGCAATGTAACTGCACGTTAAAAATGTATCCTTAATGAATTTGAGCACAAAATGAGAAAATCCAGATTCTCAAGGTTTGGGGGGACACTGCAAGACTGACGGGGCCAGAAACGTTGAGTTGGGTTTCCGCTGAATGAGTCGGGAAACTGTTTAGTCACTTCTGACGAGCCACGGAGGAGCTTTCTGACGAACCTGGGTGGTGTTGTGGTTTGACGTTAGAAAGAAAAGTGTGAGACCTGTGGAAAAAGCGCTCTGCACCCCTCAGCCCCCTCCCCCCACCACCCCACCCAAACCAACTGCACACCTCTCTCACACACTCACACTCTTTGCTGCAGAATGCAAGTCTTAATTTAACTCTGTCTCTCATACACGCACATGCTTTTTCGGGCACAGCAGAGGTTTGCACGTGGTTTTAGAGTCCAGGCATTATTTGAGATATGATTAGACTTGCACGTGAGCTGCTTACAGCCGAAAGGCTTCCTCCCTCTGGCTATAGTTGTATGTATGTGTGTGTGTGTATGTGTGTGTGTGTCTGTATGTATGTGTGTGTGTGTGTGTGTGTGTCTAGAGGGGATCTAGTGAGTTTCACTAGATAATCTGGAGGCAAACAGCACTCTAAAGTGACCCATTTTCTGAGGAGGACTGATCCCTGACAGCTGGAAATGGCCTGCATTTTGTTGCGCATATTTCCTTCTACCGAAGAAGCTGCACTGATAGACTGATAGAGAAAGCCAACGACAGATAATGAGGGAGAATGAGCAAGAAGCAGAGAGAGTGAAATTGAAAGAAAGAACATGGAAGAGAAAGAATGAAAAAAAACGAGAGAACGAATATGCACTAGACAGGAGATGCTGACAAAGAGGAAGAGAACGATAGATAATGAGAGAGCATGATCAAGAACCAGAGAGAGAGCAAGCTTGAGAGAAAGAACGTGGAAGAGAAAGAATAAGAAAGAGAGGGGAAGGGACGAGAAGCAAAAAGAAAAACGACAAATATGGTTAATGAAAAGGAGAGCAAGAAGGAAAAAGACTGAGAGGATGTGTGAGGTACTTGTGAGGTGTGTGACAGAGAGAGAGAGAGAGAGAGAGAATGATCAAAAAAAAATGAACAAGTGATGCAGATCACAAATGAGAGTGAGAGAAAGAATGGATGAAAGAGTGAAGGAAAGCAAGAGAATAAACATGCACTAGACTGGATAACAGAGCGAGGGAGAATATGAGATGCTGGCAAAGAGGAAGACAACCACAGCACAAACAAGAACCAGAGAGAGTGAACATGGAAGAAAGAACATGGAAGAGAACGGATGAAAAAGAGAGAGGGTTCATAAAAGAGGGCGAGAAAAAAGAGAGAGAGAGAGAGAGAATGTGTGAGGTACATGTGAGATGTGGTAGGAGAGAGAGAGAAAGAATGAGACAAAATAATAAAGCAAATGAGTGATGCATATCACACATGAGAGAGAGAGGATGAATATGCACTAGAGAGAAAGACAGACAGAAAAGAGATATTTTGAATACTGGCAAAAAGAGAGAGAGAGAATGATACCAGAATAAGAACCAGAGAGCATGAAAATGAAAGAAAGAAAGCGAGTGATGTGCTTCATAAAAGAGAGCGAGAGAAAAAGAATGAGAGAGAATGTGAGATGTACGTGTAAGACGTGGGTCAGAGAGAGAGAAAGAGAAAGACTTGCAGATGGTAAAGAGAAAAAGTACAACAGAATGGTAAGAACGATTAGAATGGAACACGGAAGAGAGAGAACGGCAAAGAGAGAGAGAGAAAAAAGAATGCAGTGATTAATAAAAGAGGAAGAGAGAAAAAGATAGACACGCACACGCACGCAGGCCTTTCAGAATCACAGCTGGTGTCATGCTTCACAGCTTCCTTATCTATTCTAAGTCACCTTTTTATCTCTACTTCCTCTTTCCCCTCCATCTCTCTACTGCTGATTAAAACTCGAGCTTCTTCTGCAGCACTCGGCCAGGTTTTGTGACGTGGTTTGCCTCTTCCGGCCCACTCCACCTGCCTCGGGCTGATTTGGAATCCTAATTTTCATCATTTCCTCTAGCGAAAAGGTGAGACATGCCAGTTCTTGTTAGTTACATCATTGTTGGTTCATTGCGGTGCGCGTGTGAGTGGTCCCCACCCACCGACCCAGCGGTTTAGAAATGACGATGCTGAAGGTGACGTTTCCTCTCAAATGATGAAGCGATTCTGGTCACTGCTGCTGATGCGGTCGCCTAGTAACCAGTCAGCAGGTGTATTTGATTCTGGGAATTGAGAAATCGGTTTGCTGAAGTGGGCACCAGAGCAACTTTACCAAAAGATAGATAGACTGGTGTAGGTAGATAGACTAGAGAAAGAAAGACACAGATAGATAGACAGCACAGCGCACAGTGCACCACAACCAAAAGTGATCTCTGTATTTGACCCCTCTGTGAAGGAGCACTCCGGGACTCAAAGCGGCAACCATCACGGGGCCAACTTCCTTACTGCCTCCTGCACCTGAGAAATCCACACGAACACGGGAAGAGCTAAAAACTCCACACAAAAAGGTCCTACGACCGGGCCTCGGATCGAACACAGGACCTTCTTGCTGTGAGGTGGCAGCGCTAACCGCTGTGCCACCGTGCCCCCCGCCCCAAGTCTTATAAGTTGACTAAAAATTAGACATGAGGTTAGAGACTAGAGTTGCTTTAAGAGAAGACTAGAAGGCTGAGTAGACATTCAGAACCTCTGCTAGATGCTTATATCATGTCAATTTAAAAAAAAATTCTGTTCATGCCCTTTTAAAATTTGATTAATATTTACCCCTTAAAAACCACACTACGCTTTCTGTCAACTCATATCCTGCGTTCTTATTGGCTGGAGCTCATCTGGCCCAGATATTCCACAAGCTAGAGTCAGGAAAATGTTGAATTGTGCCTGATCATTGGCTTTTGTTGTCATCTTGTTGCCGACTTAAAATCAGCCGTAAAATAGTGTAGTGTGAAGGATGCTTAAAAGTAAACTTCACAGTCTGTCCAAACTCTTTAAGACTCTTAAAAGGCGTGTAGTGCTTTACACTGGGCCAACTAAGAGCGACTCAGAACAAGGGTCAGTAGGATGAGATTGGCAAAATTGGGTGAAAAGTCAAGTTGTGTAAACTAACTTCATGAGTAACTAAGCAGCAAACGGAGGCTGGTCTGGTTTTCTCATCGCTACGTGAGGTAGTGGCTAATTATGTTTGGGGAAGCTGGATACGTTTTGTAGCCTCTGAGTGACCACTTCCTCTCTTTCTGTGAGGGTGAATGACCTCATATTAGCCGCTGGACAAGAACTGGATTAAAGGTTTTGTAAGGTTAGCTGTCCTCTAGTGGCTTTAAACGGCAATGCAGGACCTCCGCAGAACTGTGAACGGGGGTGGAAAGTCAAAAACGAGCAACGCTTTGAGTCAACTCATCTTGAAAAAGAATTATTAGTCAGCTTAAGTTAAGGAGCACGCGTGCTAATGCAGCTAACAGCGAATGAAGGCTTTAATGTTTGCGCATTGTCAGCAAGTTTGGCCGGAGCACAAGTTGTGCATGAACAGATAACAGAAACATTTACAGCATTTAGCAGACGCGCTTATCCAGAGCGACTTACATTTCCTAATTTCAGGGACAGTTCCCCTGAGAACAATCTAGGATTAAGGGTCTTGCCCAGGGACCCAATGTTGGTAACGCCAGAGGTTGAATTCAAACCCACAATGTCTTGGTCCAAAGGCGAGTGTTCTACCACTAGGCCACCAACACCTTGAAACGTGGCAGAACCTGTGGGCCCTTGGCATCCCTGTTCATGAAATATACATCAGTTCTCTCTCTCTCTCTCTCTCTCTCTCTCTCTCTCTCTCTCTCTCTCTCTCTCTCGAGCGCAAGACAGCTTAGCGTAGGTCGAGTAAAGTGAGAATTTCACGCTTCAAATGCTGCTTGGAATAAGAATGCAGTGGAAAATAGTCTGTCTGTCTAGCTCTTTCTCTCTCTCTTTTATTTTCTGCATCTGTCTGTCTGTCTGTTTATTAGGTTACTATCTATCCATACATCCATCCACCGTGTCTGTCTCATCTGTCTGTCCTCCCTCTATCTATTCATCTATTCATCTATCTATCTATGCATCTATCTATCTATCTATCTACTTCATCTATCTATCTATCTATCTGTCTATCTGTCTATCTGTCTATCTATCTGTCTGTCTGTCTTATCTATCTATTCCAACCATTTCTATTTATTAGGTTATTATCCATCCATTCATCCACCCACTGTATCTCTTGTCTATCTATCTATCTATTTATCCTATCCATCCATCCATTTTATCTATCCATCCATTCTATCTATCTATCTATCTATCTATCTATCTATCTATCTATCTATCTATCTATCTATCTATCTATCTATCTATCTATGTTTGTCCCTCCATTTATCCATCCATTCATCTATCTGTTTATTAGGTTACTATCCATCCATCCACCCACTGTCTCTGTCTATCTGTTTGTCCCTCTATTCATCCATCCATCCGCTGTCTCTGTCTGTCCGTCCCTGTAATTATCCATCCATCCATCTACAGTATCTATGTCATATATAGTTAATCTGTAGGTTTTTATGTCTATACGTCTATTTCTCTCTTCTTTCTCTCTGTCTATTCAGCAATGTCTGTTTGTTCGTCTCTATCTCTCTCCATCCATCCTATATCCATCCATCCCCTGCACCTTGTTCAAGGCACTGTACGTTCTAGCGGCGTTATAATTTTGTTTGCGATGTCCTTGCGTGTTGGAGGACTCAGCAGGCGGTAGGTCAGTGGAGGAGTTTGGGTTTTGCTCTTTCTCAGGCCTCTTATTTCTCTGTGTTTGGTTAGCGATGACCTTGGAGCTCCATGGTGGTGTGACGCCACGCAAGTTTATAAGACCACTCTACAGCGCACTGAAGCTGCTGGGTACAAAGTTGCAGAGAAGACAAGTCTTCTTAAGTTAATCACTTGGGAAAGTTTGTTCTGTCTCAATCTTGTCAGTAATCCCTGGGCGGTACTTAAGCGTGTTAAAGCACCAGCTGAGGTCGGAGGGGAAAGCAGCTGAAGCGAGCGTGTTTTGGCTTTGGGCCTGACCGAGTTGCGTAACGTTGGTCTTACAAGCCCATCACTCAGAGACACACGTCTCTTTGAATGACTGTGATGACCTGTGAATAAAACACAGAGTCCAGATGATTTGCGGTAATGAAATCACTGCTTTACACACACACGCACAGCAACACACACGCACACATCCAAGGGAGTGTGACATTTCCCCTGCGGCCATTGTGTCCAGACTGCTGCTAAGGGTGACATAATCTTTTAGTATGTATTGTTCTAGAGCGTTGAAGGTCGGCATTGTGTGATAACGCCTCTGCTGGAGATTTTTAGCCCTCGAACAACACAAAGCTTGGCTGTGCTCTTTTGCGTCTTCGCAATTGTGGGTTGGCGTAAGAAAGGACTGAGACGTTGTTCTGTGTAGGCCACATGGGATGAAATTAGGTGTCATGTTTAGGGATAATCAAGGTCTTTGTTGTTCTAGTCTCATGTATCGTGGTTCTGGCAAGCGAAAGTGACCTCAGCTGGAGAATTGTGGAGAAGTCGCTTTTTTGTTCACTAGGGCTACAAATAACAATTATATCATAATCAATTGGTTGGTTGATTTAAAATAGACAAAGAAAAACATGCATAAAAGATCTTTAAAAAAAAAAAAAAAAGCTTTTACATCTAACTGTTATTTGTAATGATTAAATGATTTTAAAATTGACGTATTTTATGAAAAGACTCGCATTCAGAAGCTTTTTAATAAAGTTTATCGTTTGGCTGGAAATCAGTTGGGTAACGTTCAATCACATTACTTAATGAATTTATTTACAGAAAGGTGTTGAGGCGAGGCTGCTTTCCCAACACATCAACATCTAAGATAACTGCATGTTATTCGTTTTTAACCTTTATTAGTGTATGAATGAATTATTATTTGTCATTGTGAACACACCACATCACAGCACACAGCGCACCACAACGAAATGTGACCTCTGAATTTGACCCCTGCGTGAAGGAGCAGCGGGCAGCTGACATGGGCAGCACCTGGGGAGCAGAGCTTGGGGATGGTACCTTGCTCATAAGTACCTCAGTGGTATGTTTACTGGTCCGGGATCCGGTCTTCCAATCGCTGTTATTCCACCAACTGCCCCGCAAACTGTATTTACTGGAAACGAATCGCCGGTCCATATTTGTGGTGTAAGCGATGTAATAACGTGAGTAAGTAAACTAATAAATCAGTTAAAAAATCGATTATATCGATAAGCTGTTGCTGCTCTATTCTCCACAGAGGTGAACAATAATCACCAAAAACTGGAAAGTGGGCCCCTCATGAAGACAGACGGGGTCTTTAGTATTGGTGACTCATTTGTCTGCAGTAGAATGACGTAGTGCCCCCACCCCTGACTGCCTCTCGTTTCCTCTCCCTCTGTCTCTGTATATAGGGCACAGAAAAAGTGGGTGAAGAAAAACTCAGGGCTTCTTATCCAGGTCACAATGCATTTATGTGGAATTTCTTCTTTCCCCTCCGAGTCGAGCTGCTCTACATGACCAAACGGTTTGCGCTTTGAGCCCAGGCGGGCCGAGGCTGGCACTCACATGGAGCCTGTCAGGACCACTTCTTAATTGGGGGGGGGGTTTATATGGCTCCCTCTGTGATGCTAATGAGCTATTACAGGGGCGTGGAAACGCAGCCCTGTTTGTTTGTTGCCTTTTTTAAAAACCATCCCGGAGTCGGGGCTTTAGGTTAATCTCGCTGCTCGTTTTGCATTTAAAGGAGTTAAGCTCTTTATGGAGGAAAAAAAAACGTGGCTGCTCCTCACAATGCCGAGCCGGTTTTCTTTATGAATTCTTTAGCAGAAGACGTCGCTGAATAATTCAAGAGAGACGACTTGCGGCGCAGCGGTAGATCGCTCAACAGCAGGAAACCCATTTTACACGAATCGCGGACAAAGTCATGCAGCAAGTTGAACCATAATTGCGATAGTTGATGCTGCAGTGGTGCCTAATTTTTCAGTGTTGCTGCTGGTAATTAGCGGTGGCATGCATGCATTATAAATCTGAACCAGAATGCAATATGAATGGGTGAAAGGCACGAAAGAGTTCAAAACCAGTGCGTTCGTGTTCTGGAGCAGGTCTATATAAAGACGTCATCAGACTAGTAGCCTTTACTGGTGCTGAGCCGAAACTGTTTTTATCATGTAGTTTTCTCTCTCTCTCTCTCTCTCTCTCTCTCTCTCTCTCTCTTAATCTGTCTCTCTTTCACTTTGCAAGTCTAATGACATTTCTGTTTATATCTTTCTGTCTTTCATCCTCTTCCTCCTTATACCTCCTTTCTCTTTTTTGATGTATCTGTATTTCTATCTATCCATCCATCCATCACTGTGTCTATCTATCTATCTATCTATCTATCTATCTATCTATCTATCTATCTATCTATCTATCTATCTATCCATCCATCCATCCATCCATCCATCCATCCATCCTTGTTTAGTTTTTGCTGTAAGTCATACACAGTGTGTCTATCTATCTATCCATCCATCCATCCATCCATCCGTCTATCTATCCGAGCTTGAGTGTGGGGGTTGAAGTTGTGTTTGTAACCTGCAGGACAGCTCTTTCTCAGGCCACACCAGCTAAATTCTTTATAATCCTTTTTTTAAATATGGCGAATTATGGCTGGCAGCTCCGTGTGACAATAACAATAATCTCAAATGAAGGTGTACCTTAAAGAAGCACATCAATAATAATAGCTCAGTTAAATCTTAGCCATTTGTTAAAACGTAAAACTGCTCAGGGTCATAGCGGTGGTTCCCCTATTTATTTTAACATCATTTATTCTATTAAAGAATGAGGAAATGTATATTGAGAATAAAGAAGTGTGTTTTTTTCCTCTTATCGAGAAAGCCGTGTACACCGAGGAGGAAGGGAAGACAAAAATTCCACTGGAATTGTGTTGAGCTGTTTGTGTTACTGGGGGTGTTTTCGTGTTTAAGCATCAGATTTCTGCTCTGTCTTGCTCAGGCTCAGGTGGAAGCTCAGAGGGCCACACAGGAGTTCCAAAGGGCCATCGAAGTGCTGCGCGCGGCCAAGGAGACTATCGCGCTGGCCGAAGAAAGGCTTCTAGAAGAGGACAGCCGGCAGTTTGATTCGGCCTGGCAGGAGATGCTCAACCACGCCACGCAAAGGGTGAGACGGGGAGTCAAATAGTCCGAGAACCTCCATCATTCACCAATATCTTGAGTCTTATTTACGTTTGTTCTTAAGAGAAGCCATGGTCATGACATAGTAACATTATTATAAAACCATAGAATTGAAGAAAACCCAATATGCAAATCTTTTGCACAAACACACACTGCAATCAGGATTGCTCTTCAGCATTCGTAGATTCTTTAATCTCTTTAATCTTCAGTAAGAAAATATTGGAGAATGTCAGGATCTTGGTAAACTGTGTAATGGTTTATAAGAAGAAATTTTTTTTCAAGAGCGGTTGGTGAATGAGACCCAGCATCAGGTTTTTTATATTATAATATGGACCGAACCCTTCATGCTAAATGTGTGTTTGAAATAAGATAAACATTAATATACTCATTCCAACTGTAACACGGTTTTACCAGGAGAATAACTATGTGCACGAAAAGCAGAAACAAACTAAATATAACCCGATTGGTTCCCACAGGTGATGGAGGCGGAGCAGAGCAGGACCCGCAGCGAACTGGAGCACAGAGAGACTGCAGCCAAATACAACGCAGCCATGAGTCATATGAGACAGCTGGAGAAGAAACTCAAACGTACCATTAACAAGTCACGGTTAGTAAGACAAACGGCTGTTTCTCAAAAAATAACGACGTAAAGAAGGGCCTTGTTGCAGGCCCGAGTTGCAAAACTCACAAAGAAAGAAGAGGAGAAAAAGAAGCTTACACCTTTAAGATCCTGAGATGTTCTGGTATTCAGTGTTGTGCTGCATTTCCTGTGCAACCTATTTTGCTTATTATCTCATTGGGCTTCCCCTTGACATTGAAAGATATTATGATATTTCTGCTTTGGGAATTCACACTTTTTATCTTCTTAAGATCTTTTATCTTAGAAAAAGCTTCACCAACTGCTAAGAAGACATTTGCATTTAAAATGCACTCAGAGTGTTTTAAAAACGTCATGAATCTGACGAACAAATTTCCCGAGAACTAATTTATGGAAAAAATAGGAAGATACTGAACAAGGCTCACTGTTCCCCTGTACATCCAACAAGAATTAAGAAACTGAAAGCAAGGGCTTGATTTTTTGTTCACTTTCAGTCTGCTACCAAAAGGAACTGCAACAATTAAACTGCATTGAGATCGTCAAAGCATATGCTGTCTTTCTGCCTCATTAATTCCGTCAGGCTCCCACTGAGTCTCACCCCCAGAGGAGACTGAATTAACGGCTGCATCTCTTCATTAACTTTTGTTATGTGCACTTTCTCTTCATTTTATTTTTTGCAGTGCCGTTACCCCTATAACAAATCAACAACAAAAACATGCAGGCTCCACCTTAAACAGTGTAAAAGTTAAGCTGCCACCTTCAAAAAAACAAAGCGGAACTTCTTGGTATCAGTAAAAAAAAATCAGCTCCAGTTTTGTAGTACCAAGTCTATCAGTGAAAACTGGATCTTACCCAGGTCCCAAAAAATCCTAGTTCTCTATTTGGAAATACACTGCTAAAAGCAACTCGCTAACCCTCATCTCGCCTGTGACAGTGTTGGAGACTTCATGGAGAAGTGTAAAATGTGTTTTTGCTCCAAGCGTTCTCCTCTTCCCCGTCCCGAGGCCCCACTGTGTTTTTTTTTCGTCCGCCTGATGCATTCCAGATGTGCAGTCTCTCGCCCGACCTTGAGAACGCGTTACTGTAGAGCGTTATTCTCCCAGCAGAGATCTGTAAGATTAACTCTCTCTCCCTCTCTCTCTCTCTCTCTCTCTCTTCCCTACAGGCCATATTTTGAATTAAAGGCCAAGTATTACCTACAGCTAGAGGTATGTATTTTTCCTCTTCATTTTTGTTATGGTTCATGCTTTTGTTTTTCAGCCACAGATGAAGTTTAAAATTGGGGAAAAGGGTGTTAGAGGAGATGTAAAACTTGGGGAAGTGTTTGACTGGAAAGTGGATTCGTGAGGTCTGATCTTGTAGGAGATGCTTTGGGAGGAAGCATGACTTACAGGGAAACTCCACCGTTTAAATGTTGTTAATCACAGGATTTTAGGTCAAGTGAGGTAATGCTTAGTGAAGTAATGCTTACAAGGAATTTGAAAAGGAAGTTTTGCTTCAATACAAACAAAATCATACAAATAAAAAATAAAATATGAAGGGTAAAATAAAAGTGCTGAAAATTACATCTAAAACTATCTATCTATCTATCTATCTATCTATCTATCTATCTATCTATGTATCTATCTATCTGTCTATCTGTCTATCTGTCTGTCTGTCTGTCTGTCATCCATCCTTCCCTCCATCCATCTATCTATCTATCTCTTCTGTCTATCCATCTATCTATCTCTATGTCTATTCATCCAAGTTATGAATGACTAAGCTGTGGATCAAAATTCAAAAGCATGAAAATGTTTACATAAGAAATGAGATCTTATAGTGTATAAAACAATCATCCGAACACAAAAGGGCACATGCTCAACGGAAAAAGCAGGTCCAAACGGAAATAACGTACGAGAGTCTCTGAGTGATCCAAGACACACACAAGCTTCCAAATCACAGTGTAAAATGAACAGACAGGCAAGACGGGTCAGACTGGTAAATCTTAAATCAGGGGACAGCAGGTGTAGGAAACGATCAACGGTAACACAGGGATCAGGAGCGCTGTATAGGTTTGTGCAAGGGGCGGAGATGTGACACATACAATTTCAAGCAGCACCATCCAAAGCCATGGATAATATTAACAACTGCACAATTGAAGAAAGCCCCATAACCTGTTCATGGGGCTGGAATGTGATACCGCTTTCATAAGTGTTCTTCACTGTTTGTATGATAGATTGGCTTCTTACCAAAGAAGAAATGATTATTCCCTGATTACCTGAAATCACTAATATCCACTACTCTCGTCCTGCAGCAACTGAAGAGGCGAGTGGACGAGCGGCAAGTGAAGATCGCCCAGGCCAAGGCGGAGTACAGGGCGGCGCTCAAGAACCTGGAGGTCATCTCGGATGAGATTCACGCTCGCAGGAGACTCGCCACTTTGGGGCCCCGCGGCTGCGGAGTCGGAGCCGAGAGGGACGGAGGGTCCGGGGACGACATCAGCAACTTCAAAATGGAGTCGGACGGCTTGTCCAGTGAGTGGAGTTCCGGATTTGAGGAGGGTCACGGCTTTTATTCAGTGCCAAAAGACCAGGTCTTAGTTGAATCAGTCAGTACCACTAGTGGAGATCAAGCAAGTGGAGATTAAAAATGGCTAGTGAAAGTTAATCTCCATCTGCAGGAATCCATTAGAAACAGACACTTGAGTTCATTCTAGAGTGTGGCTTTTCAATCGGTGGTCCATGGCGGCAATGCAGGTGGTCTGTGACATGCAATCCAGTTTCACTACTGATTAGGGCATATTTATGAATAATTAATTTAATGCAAATATTTAACAAACACCTTCCTGGACTGGCTGGGAGACCATCAACACAGTGTTTTTCAGCTACTCGTTACGGTATTTTCACAATGGTGTTATTCTAATGACAAATCAGAAAAAAAGCTCCGTAGGATTCACGTCAAACCATCTTCAAGGACTAGAGGTATAACAGTTAAGCTGCTCCCGTCAAATGCAGAAACTGGAACCTTTGGCAATAGACTTGGATGTCAGTGGAAAAGCATCCGCCAACTGGACCTGAACCAGTGGAAATAGAAAACAAAACCCTCATTTGGGTTGTGACAATGGTTTAGACTTCCTGGACAATGATGAAGTCCCGTTTTGCTCAGCTATTACTGGGGTCACTTATACACGTATGTGTGTTTGTAGTGATTTCGGTGACGTTCGAGGAGGACGGCTGTAACGGCACTACATCAGAGGAAGACCAGGAGACCCAGTCCATGTGCAGCGTGAGCTCCTGCTCCAACTCCGCCCCTCTGGAGGTGCCCTGCCCCTACCTGCCCTCGCCCAACAACCCCTACCCTTTGCTTTCCTCTTCCTGCCCTTTTCCCTCATCCTCATCCTCGCCCTCGTCCTCGCCCCCGCCCTGCCCCAGAGACCTGGAGCTGTCCGTCCCGGGACCCGTGGAGGGTTTTAGCCTGGTCTCGCCCGTGCTGGGCCCTCGCAGCGAGTGTAGCGGAGCATCGTCTCCCGAGTGTGACCAGGAACGAGGTGATTATTACACCACATGTCTTTATTAAACTGGCACTTAGAAGGTAAAGGTTTGTCTGAAGGCGATGTGACCTCAAAGCATTATCAAGATAATGCGGTCGCATCGCCCAGCCATAAGTCGCACGTCAACACATGCGGTAGTATGTTTTTAAGGGGAAAGTGCTATCTGAATTTGAAAAATAAACAAAATTATAGTCATGGACAAGATTACGTTGATTAGAGGTTTTGAATGTCAGTTTCGATTCATTTTCAATGAAGTGACCAGCTGTGAATTGCAAGTCTTAGTCAGAACACGGAGGTGTGGTTGAGGAGGGCAAGGTTTAAGAGAGCAAAGAAAAAAAAGTCTAGAGGTAATTTGGGGGCTTTTGCACTGCATTATTTTGGTTTTGGATTTTTCGTTTGTACCGTAAATATGCTCAGCTGTTTAAAGATGTCAACACCCGTGATAGGGACAGTTGCTGAACACACACTGGGGAAAAGAATGGATGGAATCAAAAGAAATCGGAACCTAATATGCAGTGCTTTGCAAGTCTTAATACAGCCAAGCAAGACTACAGACAAAACTACTAAACAGCACCAAAAAATGTCAAGTTTAAATGGACCGTAACCAGATTGTAAATCTCTGTGTACTGTATGTGTATGTTTTTTAGGGGAAAGAGCCGAAGGCGCTGAGGAAAAACCCCAAAACACTACAACGATGGCGGCTGTGGTTCAGAAAAGCACCGCTCTGGAAGACGGTATGAGCCGCTTGTCCCTCCTGCGCGGGAATGAGAGTGAGGCAGAGAGCGACTCCTTCATTGTGACCCCCACCTCAGCCTCGCTGCTGCTGCTAAACTCCGTCTAAAGGAAAAGACCAAACCCTCTTACTCCAGACTCGTGCACAAACACGCTGTAGGTGAAAAGAACTTCTGTGTTAAACACCAGTCCCTCTTCTAGAAGACTGATTCCCAAAGACTGTTCAGCAGACAGCACAAGGATCTTCCGCTTTGTCTGGGATTTCGTCTCAAGGTTGTTGGATCTATTCCGGGTTGTTTGTCAGTATGTCGCAGATGAACGACGTCTTCCTCGCTTGGAGCCAGGCGTTCTCGCGGCGCGTATATCGCGATATAACTTCACGTGCTGTCATGTAAAAAATGATCAATTATTCATATTAGCATGCTTCTCTCATTTACTTTAATTTAAAACAATCATTGAGGCAACATCACCTTAGGTTTCTACAGCTATGTTTAAGAGTGTTAATGCGTGTTAATATGCAACACACACTGTACAAGAAACCCCTATTTGGTGTTTCATTAAGAACTACACGTTTTGTCAGATTTATCTGTAAAATGTTGTAGATATACGTATATTACCGGAAGGAACCACAATATATTGGTATTTCAGTTTTTCTAATTTTAATACATAAAGCTCCTGCGTGGAGCGTACTAACACATTCACTCTTAAACACAGCCATGAAACTCCATATTTTTGTATTAAGTTGAAGTAAATGAAAGACGCCTGTTAAAATGACATCATTTTTTATAGCATAGAACTAACACAAATCTTCGCCATTCTCTAGATGAAATGGTCATCTTCTCACAACTATTTTGTGAGAGGTTGGTGTGTGTTCTAGATCTTCCCACTAAAAAGCAAGTGACTTCATATCGCAATACACAACATTTTCGCAGTGCGCAGCTCTCTCCTGACGTGTACATTATTATTTTTATTGGCCAGACTGTGTTGACCCGTCGCAGTGTTAACGTATAAGCTTTTTTTTTTACTCAACGGGTGCTGTGTTGTGTTGTATTTACCACTCCAGATGTGCTCCCTTCCCCCTCTGTATTTAATCCAAAATGTTACTGTGGACGTTATGAACTAAAGTAGTGCAGAGCTCTATATTTATATTCAGTACTTGTCCTGTTACCATACTTGACCAATGTGTTGTGATGGCACATTATTGTTTATCTATGTAATAAACATAGGCTCCAGACATTAAGTGTTATGCCGTTTTGCCACTAGGAGTGGCTTTTCACACACACATGCATCACACAGCAAACAACAAGAACAGCACGGTGTGTCAGCTGTGACATAATCAGTAACACAGCTAACGCCCAATGTCTCTCACTGTTGAGTTAAACATAGGTGTGAGTGTGTGTGTTTGATTTTGCAGTCAGTTTTCAGCGCTGTGCTGACATTGTTTTCTGCTTGAATCCCACTTTTACTGGTCCACCTCATGACTCCACTTAAAGACCTACTGAGACATAACACACACACACACACATCTTGCTATCTTTGACAGATACGTCCACGCACTCTCATAATTACTAGGGCAACTGGAACTTTTCTATAAAAGCATATTCTGGTTATACTTATTCCTCATATACAAAAAATATCCTCACAAAGCCAAAAAAAATCTGATAAATTTCAGGTTTCAAACTTTTTTACTGTGTTTTTGATGACAGTCAGGGCCTCACATCTACCTAAATACCTGCCTGTCTAGCACAAAGATGCTTTCAAAACACCAAATGTAAACATGGTGATGAAGAATGCAGATGTGGGACTGTTAGCACAATTACTGTAAAAAAAAATTATCAAACTATTGCAGCTCAAATTACTGTTCCCATTAAGGCAAATAGTTTCACACCATTTGCAGTTGTCTAAGATAAAAATCAAGATTATTTGCATCTCTTCAATATCTCTGGAGCTTCTGGACGGCTTGCCCATGAGCCTCCTCTTCTCTCTCCAGGGCTCCTGAAGACATTCCACTTTCTGTAGGTCCACTGATATTTGTTTCTTCTCTTAGTTTAACACATTCTCTCAGCTTGTTTGCGAATGGCCTGTGTATTTACAATGTGTGTACAATGTGTAGACTAGTTAAGTCTGACTTGGAATTGGCCTGAAACAGAAACAGGCCCGAACTCAAAGATACTGTCAGAGGGCAATTCCATGCCAACGCCATGTTTCTTAATTCTTAGTGGACGTGAGAAGCCCGTGAGCTGTTTTAATGGTACTTCGGCTCAAATTGCAGTGGTTTGTCGCCACCTGGTGGCTGAATACGGCAGCAGCAATCTTCTAAGTACTTCAATTTTTTTTAACACATCATACACAAACTACGTAAAAAAACAACAACAAAAAAACCCTACAAATCTATGCTATATTAAGGGTCATATTTGTTATAAATAACAAACATAACATATGAAAGATCGCAGAACGAAAGCAATGCAGTAGAGATTACTGAATATTATAAATGGGTTGCTAAATAAATAAATGAATAAATGAATAAATAAATAAACTCTGAGAATATTTATATAGATGGACTATTTATATAGATTTATATAGAATATAGATTTATATAGAATATTTATATAGATAACTGGACATATGTTTTACTTTTTTATTCCCCAAAACAATGGATACAAAATAATTTAATACGTGGTTTTTAGGTACGGCGTGGCTTGGCTGTGAATGATATTTTAAAAAATTACATATCCTGCTCATTAATATGCTTTAGTTCGTAACGTGAACTTTTCATTAACGTTTTGCACCGCTAGGGGCGCACTGACGTCACAGCTTCAGATATTATCTACTGTGCGGTTTCTGCGGGTCTTTTATAATGCGTATGTGTTGCTGTTTTCACGCATACGTGCCGCTCTATTGCAAGTTTATCTGAAACAGATTTACACAGCTACTGATAGATATGTTTGACGCTCTACCGTCAACTGACCGTTTAAACTCAAACGCACAACTGTGGCCTTACACTTGCGTACTGCTCAGTACGGCAGTATGCAGCAAAGCAAACCAATGATTGTGTAGAAACCGAGACGTGCCACTCTGCACTAAACTTTATTTCGCAAAGAGGGCCAGTACAACATGAATGATATTTAATCGAGCGCTTATGAAATATATACAAATGTGACTTAATAAAAACGTTTCGTTGATAAATTTGTGAGTGAACCAAGTTCATTTCTGAAAGCTCGTTTAAACTTAGTTTAAACTTACCTACACATTCGAGCTTAATCCTGTTTGGCCCAGAGGAAGATGGGGTTCCATTCCAAGTCTAGACTCCTCTCAGGCTTTCTTCTTGATTACTACTATAGAGGGAGGGTTTTTTTCTTGCCATTTGTCGCCTTGCTCGTTATGGGCTTGGGCCGGTTACATGTAAAGTTACTTTGTGGCTATATTTGTTGTTAACGATGCCTTATACAAAAAATTGAACGGAATCGAAATGCTCCTGCTAAGCTCCGTTTTCATTTTGACTCGCTTGCGCTCGCCCCGTAGCGGATATTTAATGTTATTACAGGAAATTGAGGCGTGAACTGAGTCTGCGCAGAACTGCTCGGACTTCTATTGCGTTTACCTGCGGGAGTACTGTGGTCTGCAGTTGGGCTGCAATAAGGTACAGAAAATGTATTTATTTATTTATTTATTTATTTATCTCTGAGTTGCCGTTTAAAGTAGGCACTATCCAAGTGCTACTTTAATTTTTAATTTGTTTTGGTGTGACCGGGGTTGTATTGAGCTGTTTCTATTTAATAATCACTCTCTTACAGTGTATAGTTAAAGCACGCGCACCTTGGACCGTTGCACCGTTGGACCGACGTCACGTGACTGGATGAACTGCGTTTCTCATGGCGCTTTTTGGTCTGAGCGCCGCCATTTTGGCTTTATGGCTAAATGGGATTCAGCCTCTCAGAGGTGAGGCTCTTTCATATCTGGCTGCAGTTTATGAGCACCAAGCGATCCTGAACCCCCACCCTAAAGTCCCTCTGGACAGGAAAGCTGCTCTGGAGCACATGAAAAAGAACTTGGACGTTTATGAGGAGCAGGCCACTATCGCTGCCAAGCAGGTAGTGAAGAAGTTGATACATAAATTACTGATGAAAAACACCTCTTTTACTTGTCTGTGCATGCTCTCAGTCGTCCAAAACGTTTTACTCTTGAGACCTTGATTCCAGGCAGCTGGACCTCTTTTAGGTTCTAGGAGACTGTTCATGGGCTGAAGAAGCCTTCCAGATGAATGGTGAAATGTTTTCGAAAAATGAAAAGTTCCCTTGCCTTCAATTTGAGATCTCAAGACTCCTAACTCGTGTATTTTTACTTTTCAGGGTGTTCAGATAATTGTGTTCCCAGAAGATGGCATCCATGGATTTAACTACACCAGAAAGTCTATAGAAGGTTACCTGGAGACTGTTCCTGACCCTGAAGTTGTGACCTGGAGCCCATGTGCAGATCCTGACCGATTTCCGAACACAGAGGCATGGATCTTAGTCGTGTTTGTTCTAAATTGTGTTGGCCTTCTTACAAAAATCTACGACAGTACTATGACAGTTCCTCATAGTCAAGCCTAGTTGTACGCCAAATCCACATCCACTCCAAAAACTTAAATAGACTTTCTCAAGCTAAGCATACATACAGAGAAAGCAGAGGGGGTGTGGTTCCATTTTTTTTTTTTTTTTTTTACGTTTTCAAACATTTTTATTAAGCAACACTGTTCACTTAAATCTCTTCCAGTCTCCCTTAAAACCAAAAGGGGGGAAAAAATCAGTAAGATCCCTAGACCATATCTGACATTCAAACTAGGGTGGGACATTTTTAAAAACAGAACTAAGAACAGAAATTAGAGCAGGAAGCTGCCACATTGTGTCAGCTACACCCATGTAAACGCCATCAAAAATTATGTACACAACCGGTGTGGAGGCGATGAGAAACACACAAAAAAAGATATTAGGTATCTTAATATAGTTCTAAAAACCAAGACACCTATCATAAGACAGGGTTACTTATGGTTCCATTTTTTAATACTCCAAAAATAATGATCAGTAGCCAAATAAACGTTTACTACTTTTTACTTTTATTCTAGCAATGATTTCAGGTTGATAGGGAAAACTTGATGGATGCTGACCCTCCAGGACCAGGACTGAATACTCTTCGACTAAGGTCCCAGTGTCTGCACATTGGACCCCATTCACCAGCTGTTCTTAAGAAGAACTGTGTTCTTAAAACTTATTTACTCTGTATTCACCAGGATTCTGACATTTACCAATATATTTCTTGTTTAATAACTGAGTTTACAACTGCAGAATTTTGTATTTAAATATTTTAAATTTCCTCAAAAACAAATTTAAGAAAATATTGGATGGTCGAGGCCCACTGTGTTTTTTGATTCAGGTATTAAACTCAAAGGCTGCTTCCCAAATTAACCTAACCTACAAACCACATCTCCCCAGGTCCAGCATTGGCTGAGCTGCATTGCCCATAAGAATCGTCTCTTCCTGGTGGCCAACATGCCCGATTGTCAGCCCTGCAACAAATCCAAAGACCCCCACTGCCCCTCAGATGGCCACTACCACTTCAACACCAATGTGGTGTTCAGTGACAACGGCACCCTCGTGGCCAGGTACCACAAACAGAACCTCTACTTCGAAGCAGCTTTCGACACACCTCCTGAAGTGGAGCTTGTCACTTTCAATACCCCATTCGCCGGCCGCTTCGGGGTCTTCACCTGTTTTGACATACTGTTCCGGGAGCCTGTAGTGACCCTCGTGAGGGATCTGGGTGTCCGGCAGTTGGTGTACCCCACAGCTTGGATGAACCAGCTCCCCCTGCTGGCTGCTGTACAGTTCCAACGCTCCTTTTCTTATTCAGAAGGGGTCACGCTGTTGGCAGCCAATGTCCGATCGGCTGCTTTAGGGATGACAGGTAGCGGGATTTTTTCGCCTCGGGAAGCCTTATACCATCATGAAAAAGGTGAGGCGGAGTCAGGAAAACTTTTGGTGAGCAGGGTGCCAGTCTTGGACATGTCGATGATGGATGCAAGTTCGAAGTTGGTGCCCTTGCCAGGACACAAGGTAGAGAAGGGGAAGGATTGGTTTCACAATATTTCGAAGAGTCCAGATTTGGCATATTGCCAAAAGGAGGAATGTCATGAAGAATTTTTACCCAAGAACTCGGTCCCTTTCACCTCCATGATGATGTATGATAATTTTACCATGGTACAGCTCCAGAGCAATGAAGGGAACATCACGGTTTGCGACGGCTCCCTTTGCTGCCATTTGCTGTTCCGCAGCTTGGAGGGCTTTCAGGACGAATTTTACGCTCTGGGGGCTTTCGACGGACTTCACACGGTAAATGGAGTTTACTATTTGGAAGTTTGCGCGTTGGTGAAATGTGTGGAACACGATAAAGAAAGTTGTGGGGGAGAAGTGGAAGACGCTTGGACGAAGGTTGATTTCCGACTAGAGGGAACCTTCACCACCCAGCACATTTACGCCAGCGTGTTGGAGTCCGGAATGAATTTGGCACTTCCAGACGAGTCCGGCTGGGAGAGAGATGGCAGGTTTTATATGCAGAAAAAGGGGATGACAAGTGGACTGGTGACGGCGGTGTTATATGGGAGAGTTTATGAAAAGGATGATGGAATTGTTTAAGAAATGGCATTTAAGCTAAAAAAAAAAACATGCAGAGGAGAAAGTGGTAAATGGACCAACAGTTGGAGGAGTAAAAAGGGGAAAACAAGATATGAATGTATAGATTAGCTTAGACAAGAAGATATTGTTTTTCAATTTGTACAAAATTAAGACAAGCATTTTACATTTAATGTACATGATAATACAAGATAATGTACAAGATAGTTTCCTTTGAGTAATTACAAAAGATGTTGTACATCTACCCACAGGGCTCATGAGCTGTTCTGCAAATAAATGCAAAGTCTCCGCAGTTACACATTACAAGTTTTAAACCAGGCCACTACAAGAAGGTATACAGGAAGACAAAGTTGAGGAGGTTTGAGATGACAAGATTTTTTCACACCCAACCCAATAATAAGAAAATGTGAATGTAAATTTTAATTAAATTTAGCTAATGTCTACCCTTGTGTACATCCCTCTGTTTCTGGGATCCTGCCAGAAAAGTCATACAGTGGTAAAAGATGCAGACTTTTCAAACAGACAGGTGAATGTGAGGTTAGCTGACACTGACAGATTCCTGCCAGGTGAAACTGTCCAACAAGATTCTGTTTGTGATTTCAGATGTTGAAAGGTTATGCATTTTTAAGCGCCACTTATATTGTGTTGAAACAAAGAGATTTGTACATCAGATCAGACTTGTGATCAACTTCCTCTTATAGAAGGGTTCCACCCGCTTGGCAGGACTTTCTGTCCACAGCATTTTACACCTGCTTCAGCATTCATATATTGGTAATTTGCACTTTCAACAACAATATTCAGCCGCTGCTGAATATATGAAGAGCATTGCAGGCAACATAGACACTGTCTCATCATTGAAAGCAAAAGGTTGTATCCTGGACTGGACCAACAGGCTAAATTTAAATAGAACAAACCTGCTCCCAGTAGGTTTGAGTTTTAAGATTTGTTGCCATGACGATACATCCAACAAGAGTGTTGAAGAAGCAAAAAGTCTAGGATCATGTGAAACAGTAAACAATTTAATCCTGCTAAACCGGTAATCCACGCACAGAAAACAATCCATTGAATGCTTAGATGAAAAGAATAAATATATTTCAGCAATAATTTTATTTAAGCTCTTCAGTGGGGCTTTTATGTTGGTTTAGTGAGAGAAAAAATACAGCCTTACTAGGACAAAGCAGGTATTGGTTAAATTCTTACATTTTTTTAATCAGGTTTTTTAATTTGCTGTTTTTTTAAAGACTGGCTTAATCGCCCTGTAGCGGATATTTAATATATAGCAGGACCTTGAGACAGACGTGAAGTGACTGTGCAGAACGGCTCTGACTTTCATTTTCATTTTTCTGAAGAATTGCAGGTGGGTTGTATTCATCTACCAAAAATATTAACTCCCATAAGGACTAAATAGAACTGCCGTTTAACGTATTAACGCATCAAAGTGGCATTTTACTTGACTGTAATATCCTTGGTGTTGTATTTAGCGCAGTGTCTTTTGTATCGTTTAGTTCGTGTTAGGGTCCGCGCACAGTGCAGGTCTAGAGTTTTTGCCCTTTTCTGGGCACAAATTCTGGACAGGGGATGTTACCCATGGAATCAGTCTCCTAAAACGCCACAATGCTCTCATGATGCTGCTACAGGGGAAAAGACGGGAACCTCCCGGTCTGCAGCGGCTCCTTCTGCTGCCACCTGCTGTTCCGCAGCTCGGGTATGGAGTCAGAACAGTGCCCTATATATTTGTATGTGTATTTCTCGATTTACACCCGTAAAAAGAAAATTGCTCGCACTGAACACAATTTTCATTCGCAAAATACTGAACAGAAACACGCGTTACGTGATCCATACTTGTATATGAAAAACATTTTTGCAAATGCGAAACCAAACACCTGCATAAAAATATTTTTTACGACCACAGAATGGTTTTCAAGTACGAAACCTGTATTCCAAATCTCCAAACTGCTGTTGCGCTCTTGTAAATACCAACCTACGAGCAAATTCACGTTTGCGCGCACAAATAATTTTGGCACTAACCTGCCTAGCGCTTTACAGAAAAATATTTGCTCGGAGAGCCACCAATCAGATAGTCATTTTCTAGCCAATCAGAAAGCTGCAAGTAAAGTTACAACCTTCCAGTAACAAAACTCACTGAAGACCGCGAAGGTGCAGGTACGGAAGCGTATTGCTGCCACGCCGTAAAAAGAATTATATCAAGAATCGAGAAATTCACGTACAAATATCTATGGCACTATTCTGACTCCATAGAAGTAATCAACGCCTGGTTATTCCCACATCGTGACTCGCTAGATTAGCTAGCTATCATTTCAACACTCGGAAATACTCGCAGAAAAGCTTACTTGTGTAGCTAACACTTCCTTGTGTAACACTTTATGATCGCAGGGATCATGAGATTGGGTTTATTTTTGGATTGTGTGAACGCAGCTGTTCGAAGTCACAAGGTTGTTCCAAAGTGGTGAATGATCAGCAGAGTTCTCAACAAGACGGGGAATGGAACTTGCAAATTTGGCTTTATTTTGAGTCTTTAATAAACATTAGAAATACACTACTAGATACAAAAGGCCATCAGTGCAGTCTCACTTCATATTTCTTTTGCTAAGTGGAAAAATGACAAAAGCAAAAAAAAAAAAATTACACTGGCAACATCATTAAGATCTTTAATGCTAATAGTATTAAAAAAAACAACTTCATTAGCTGTTGCAGTAAGAAAAACTGGGCTATGGGTAGTGTACGAAGAAGAAATGCCCTATTTTACACGTCTCACTGGAAAAATGGGAAAACCTACAAAAATGACAAATGTTTTACATTTGTATTAGTCTATAAAACGTAGTGCCATTACGTTAGTTGAAAAATATTTTTTGGAACGCATGAATGGATTTTGAATTGACAAAGAAAAAATTGCAATTTTGATTAGATTTTTTGCACAGCCCTAATGCACTGAGAATGTAATTTTTTGTATCTAATGCTAATGCTAGAAAAATAAACAAATGAATACTGAATACTTAATGAACAATGAATACTGTATTTCACTGTTTTATATAAAGGTTAGTATGAAATCTAGAAAAGTGCATTATGCAATTTCAATTTCAATATAGGATTCTGGATTTTTGCAGTAAACAATCAGTAGTTAATAAAATATTAAAGCTCAAGATGCATTTTAAAAATGCAAAACTTCTCCCCAAAAGGGTGTCATTCAGATATGTGTTTGTGTTCTACTCTGTCAATCATACACAAACTCTGTAGCTGTCAAATCACTTGGACTGCGGGAGTCTCTAGACCCCTATTTTGTCCTCGAAAATGGAGAGCAGCAGTAGGAAGCCCCAGCCGCTCAGCAACCCCAAACTCTGCAGGATGAACATCAGCCAGGGCCTCTGGCTGTCCACACGGGTAAGGGTGGGGAGCTGTGAGAGAAGACACAATGAAGTGAGAGTAAATCCCTGGGTTTGGAAACAGTTGTGTCCAGAACCTTAAAGGTCTACTGTCTCTAGACTTCTGCATGCTGCACTAGTGTAACTGCATGTGACCAGTGAAGAATCTTGCATTGTGAGATGTTAGAATGTAGAAAAGTAGGGCTCTGTACCATATCCACCAGCCCCACGTAGAGGAAGAAGCCTGCGGTGACGGCAGTGATCCACTCAATGGCTACCGTGTTCGTGGAGACGGACAGGGCGATGTAGAGGCCGATGAAGGAGGTCAGAGCACTACCCAGGTTCAGCAACAAGGCTTTCTTTACGGACAGGCCGCAGTGCAGCAACACGGCAAAGTCACCTGGTAGGAGTAAAAGCAGAACGGTAGAACTATTATTTTAATGTAATAAATTTCTACATTCTTTTCCATGCATCATTTTATGTATTTATTTGTCAGTGGGAACACACCACAGCACACAGTGCAACACAATGAAATGTGACCTCTGCATTTGATCCGTGAAGGAGCAGTGGTTGTGATTGGTACCTTCACTGGTAGGGGATTCAAACCGGCAACCTTCCGATCAGGGGGCGAACTCTAACCGTTACGCTACCAACTGCCTTTAAAGGAAGAGACTTGCTGCAAACTCACCCAGCTCTTGGGGCAGTTCGTGGCACAAGACAGCCAGCGAGGTGGCCAGGCCAGAGCGCCATGACAGGGAGAAGGCGGCTCCGATGGCCAGTCCGTCTGTAAAGTTGTGGATGCCGTCGCTGATGGTGATCATGTAGGGCAACAGTCTCTGCTCTGAGAGCGAGAAAGAGAGAGAGAGAATGGCTTAACCGAGTTTCTCCATTGCAGTGTGACTAAACGATCAGGTCATTTCACAGTGATTTTACAACGAGCTCATTCAGAGCTCACCTCTTGTGTGGGGGACTGGCTCCTGGGGGGTCTTAGTCTTGCTTTCCCCATCCACCTGCAAAAAAAACACAAGGAATCCACACCTCTTACTGACACAGAGATGACTCACTAGCTGAGGAAATGATTTCAAAACCAGAGCTTCATCACTGATGAAAACTGCTTCATGAGGTATGATAAGAGTAGAGATGCACAATATGGGAATTGCTGATGCTGATATCCGATATTTTCATGCTTATATCTGCCGATGCCAATGAGCATTTTGGCCTACAACTCATGTTTGACTCATTTCTGGAGTGCATTTTTGTCATGAGGGCGTTTCATATGAGAGCTGTGGCACAAAAGCGCTGTGGACGCATGTCAGGAATAAATAAATATCAAGTAAACAGCTGTACTGTGAGTAGAACGCTGGTTGTTTTTGTGATTTATCAGCTAAAATATAAGTTTTGTCTAATAAATGGGAAGATTTAACTGGATTGGAACATTTTGGTGAATGTTGGACTTCCCTGTGAGAATCGTACACACTAACAAATGCAGGGAGTGTGTTTACATCATGAAAAATATCATTTATGTGTCATGATTCAAAAATCATGACAAATCCCAGAGAGTGTGACGTAACGCAAAACTTAGGGAAAACCGGAAAACGTCGTTCTGGGAAATGAGAGAATAGTTAAGAAGAATCGATAACGTGGGAGCCGAACAATTCTGATGGAAGTGATCAATTGGAACCGGTTCTAAGTCGGAATCGGTGTTTGATTTTCACACCTATTTAGCAAATGTATTTGAGTGTGTAGAACATTCCAAGTACTCTATTTTACATTAATACACATTACATATTTAAATAAAATAATCATCTCCAACTGAGCTTTCCTCAAATCATTATTGAAAAATATCACCAAAGACTATTCAAGTTAGATCTCCTTTTCTTAGTTCTCCTTTGCTGCCACATTCCTCTGTCTATTTTGACGTCAGCGTCCCTTTTCTCTCCCTCCTTCAGACTCCCTGACCAAAGTGAGGCCCGTCTCATGTTTCTCGAGTATGAGGACGCATAGAAAGATACTCTTACCGGGTCTGCTTGGGAAGAAGAGAGTTTGTTTTCTTTCTCTCTCTTGTACATCTGCAGCACTTTGCCACGATGGCACTGGTGTAGATCCTCAACATCCTGACACGAGAAACACAAGCGTAAGCTCGTTGGCACAAACACCTCAAGTAAGATTTTAGGAAAAGCTTTGTTGGAGCTAAACAATTAACAGTAAAAAAGTAAGAAAGAAAAATGTCAATATAATAAAAAATAACATCAAAAAATGTTAATGATAAACCAAATGAGATTTATAAAACAAGACTGTTACTGAGAATTTGTAATTTTGTTTACACATGTTTAGGAGAGTTCATCCATTCATATTTCATTTGTACATAAGCTTAATTCTTTTCCCTCCTTAACCTCTTTGGTAAAACAAACTGTGAATCTGAGATTTCAAGTTCACTCTCTGGTTTGCAACGTGCGATGTCAACATGAGATGTCACATGAGGCCAGATGTTCATGACAAAACACTTACCTAAGCCTTTAATAACAACAGTATTTTTACTTCACTTCTTCCTGGTCATAATGATATCAAAGTTCCTTTAAGGAAGCAGTTTTAATCTTGGGAGGTGAAGGGGTTGCAGCTTGCAGATGAGTTTTTCAGAGAGTAAATAATTAATAAAATATCCAATAATAAGTTATTATATATAAATTGACATTTGAGGTCCTTTCTTTGGTTTCTTGAAGGTTCCAGTCACCAACATCACTGATCTAAATTATACTTTGTACTAAGACTTTGGTTAAACAGCACATGTTGATGGCACTCATGGCTTTTTTATGTACGAAAGCATCTCAAACATGACCAGTAAAAATAAGTTTGAACTTTGGCCATGATTAGTCCAATGCTGTGAACAAATGCTATGTACATACATGTTTGCATTATTAAAACTTATATTAAGTGACACAAAATTTATTTTTGATGCCATTTGAAGAGCTCTGTTTTAATGTTGCATTGATTTATTGTCATTTTCTTCATAGTCTGAATTTTTAAAGATAAAATTATATAATAAATAATACATTTAATAATAAACCATTAATAATAATTCTAAAATATGGCCTAATGGTTCCTTCCTTGCTACTCTCAACTTAAGCTCAAAAATATATGCAGGGAAAAAAATACAAAACAACAAAAAACATCAGTTGGAACATTGGTTAAAATGATAAATCAACAGCTTTGAATAAATGCCACATTACACAATAATTTTGCATAATAATGTTTAGGGGGACAGAGCTATTTTTGGGGGGGATTTCTGTTGTTATGCGTTATTATAAACTCATATTTATCTTTATATTAGTGAACATAACATTTCTCTGAGCTGTATAAAATGTCCTTGTGATTTTTTTACTTACTCCGTGCTGATGAGTGTGACCGCTTTTGCTGGTGATGATGGTGAAGATGG